>VZSE01013559.1:0-12771 GCA_013398275.1 Promerops cafer
CAAACTGAGACAATTGTTCCAATGGGTATGTGGATGGAATCCTACATGGCAAGTCACAGAAGTTATTGAGGGACAAACTGCATCAAGTCAGACTGCAGTGCTGAAAGCTGTCCAGCTGGGTTTAGATACCACTGAATGAGAGAAATGGCTAGTGCTCTACCTGTACACTGACTCATGAATGGGAGCATGAGTGGGAGTGGCTAGACTGATGGAAAAAAATCAATTGCCAGCACAGAGATTAACCCACCTGGGCTGCTGAATTCTGGCAAGACATCACTACCCAGATAGAGAAGTTGGCTGTATAAGTATGTCATGTAGACATACATGTATGTCTTGTCATACCCAAGAGTCAGGCTACTGAAGAACGCCATAACAACAGACAGGTAGATTAAGCTGCCAAGATTAAAGTGTTTTAGGTGGATCTGGACTGGCAATGTAAGGGTGGTCTTCTTCTGGCTCAGTGGGCCCATGATGACTCAGGTCATCAGTGAAGAGATTCAATATACAGATGAGCTTGTGATCAAAGGATGGACTTAACCATGAACACAGTCTCCCAGGTTATCCACAGCTGTGAAACATGCTGCAGGCCAAGCAAGAAAAGCCCCTGTGGCATGGGGGACAATGGTCAAAATAGAAATATGAGGAGGTCTGGTAAATTGATTGCATCACACTCCTGCAAACCCACCAAGGCAAGGGCTATGTTCTTACAATAGGGGAAGCAACCACCGGATGGCTGGAGACCTACCCTGTGCTGCACATAACTGTCAAGACCACCATCTTGGGCCTTGAAAAGCAAGATCCTGTGGTGACATGATACCCCAGAAAGAATTGAGTCAGACAATTGGACTCATTTAAAAAATCACCTTATAGACACCTGGGCCAGAGAACATGGTAAGGAGTGGGTGTATCATATTCTCTCTCATGCACTAGCCTTTGGGAAAATTAAATGATACAATGGACTGTTCAAAACACATTCAAAACAACAGGTAGTGGAACCTTCAAACATTGAGATCTACATCTAGCAGAGGCCACCTAGTTAGTTAACACTAGAGGCTCTACTAATTGAGTTGGCCCTGCTCCATCAGAGCCTCTACGTACCAGAGAAGAGGATAAAGTCCCCATGGTGCATATGAGGAATATGTGTTAGGGAAGACAGTTTGGGTTAGTCCTGCCCTCTAAGGCAAAGGCAAAGCCATCATTGGGATTGTTTTTGCTCAAGGACCTGGGTGCACATGGTGGGTAATGCAGAGGGACAGGGAAACACAATGCATGCTTCAAGGGGATTTGATTTTTGGGTAAGAACAGTCTGTAGTGTTGAATTGTGTAATATCAGTTGCTGAATGACACTGCTACTGTATGCCATAACCACCATAGACCATGGATATGGACTGCTCCAGATACACCAGTTGTGAGCTCCTGATGCAGCTTGCAACCACCCAACAGCACACCAGCCCTCCTGCCCTGGAAGACACCTAGGACAGACAGAACCTACAGTCATGGACTAAATGAACTCAACAGACATCTTGGAGGGATGGCCATTGACTATAGAAATTATACCAGTGCTTGTATATGCATACATAACCTCCCCCCTGCCACATACACACATATATATACACATTTATGTATGGAGTTAGAAGATGTAGGATCTGGGCATGACATTCATGGTATAGAATAAGGGGTGGATAATGTCCTAGTTCCATCCAGGACAGGGTTAATTTTTGTTTTAGCCAGAGCAGGCATGGCTAGAACACAGAGATTGTTCTATACCACCTCATGTCATTGGTGGAGGCAGAGGGAAGACAGTTTCTTTGGGGGAGAAGGGTTTCCTTCCAGTTCAGTAGGTGGGGCAGAGGGATTGATGGGGTTTGTTGGTTCTGAGCTGGAGGGAATGGTTGGAGTAGCATGGCTGTGGTTGGGCCAGGCTGGGCTCAGTGAGCTTTTTGCATGTGAATTACTCTCTTTCTTTTGTACACTTCTGTTATTAGTATTGTTGCTGTTGCTGTTTGTTTTCTTACCTCATTTCTGTTTCCAGTAAATTATCTCAGCCTGTGATCTTTACCTTTCGTGCTTCCACTCCACTCCAGACCACAGCAGGGGAGCAGGTAGCGGCAGGGAGGAGCAAAAGGCTCAAGGTTTTAGTGGGAACACTAAATTAGAGAATACCATTCCTAAACCACAACATCTGCAACTACTTTATACATGCACAGTAGATAGACATACATATAAATGCCCATGACCTCAATGTTACAAAGGTCCCATAACCTGGATGCCCCTCTGAATAACTGGAATTAGACCTTAAAAGTAATTTGTTCAGTCTTTCTTGTGCACAGACTGTGAACATAGTATCTTTCCCATGTACCATAAGCAAAGCTTTATCTGTTGCAATGTAGATGCAAATGCATGGATAATGGTGGTTCTATTCTGAAAAATCAGCTCACAGAAGTGACTCTGTTGAATTTCCTCGCTTCTTAGCCTCTTTCAGAACACTGCATGAAAGGATTCAGGAAGAGAGAATTGGAGAGAAGTTTCTCTAGTTCTCAAATTCTTCAAACTTACTCTAGAGGTGAGATAAAATTCTTTCTTTAGCAGAAAAGTATCATTACTAGTAAGTTTTGTACTTGGACCCACCAGCTATACCAGTACAAAGAATTTATTTTGAGAAGACATCCTTAAGATTGCACCATCATAAAATCACAGTGAAAGTTCACCAGTGATGCCAACAGAGTTCAGCTCAGTGGAGACTGCAAGCAAACAGCAGAAGTTTCTCTAGATTTTCAGTCTAAAATGGAAGTGCATTATTATATTGATAATAAAAAGAATTTTAAGAGCCTACTACTTTTCTGTTCTGCTCCAGCTGGATTAATCATGGGTACTGATTTATTCACAGGAATCTGCTGCTACTACTTACATATGCTCAGGGAGCAGATGTTATGAAAACGTGGGTGGCTTTTTTTGTATTATCAGTTGTTGTAACAGAACCTACATGTTCTATGCACTAGAAAAGAAAACTGCCAAGAGAAGTTAAATTTCTAATTTTAAAAACAGATTTTAAATCCTTAAGGTTTTCATCTTTCATACAACCACATCCTTGGTATAGTAAAACTCCCTCTTGAAGGTATAATCAAAATTACAGAAAGGCTTTTTAATTTCCTTGAGAGCCAAACAAATAAACCCTAACTATTTCCCACTGTTATTTTAATTAAAAAATGTCTGTTTCTGAACATCTGCTTCAGGAATTGTCTTTAAAAGTTGTTAATGAGGGTTTTGGTATTTTACTACTTTTTTTCTGGATAAAGAATTCTGTTGTATAACTTTTTGGTAGGGATTAAAAGTGAGCTGAAAACTGTAATAAATATTAATGAAGCATGAAACTCTACATCTAGACGTGATTCCACAATGGAGAATTATATTTATTTGCTGTAAATGATGTGGATACTCTAAAATTATGTAGAGGATTTAAGTGTAAGCAAAAAGAGAAACTGGACCTTAAGGATTTTTTAAAAATGTTTTCAGAAATAGTAGTGAGATACATTTCCCATCCTTGAGAGACAAGGACATTCTTTGTTATGTGACACTGTTCTTTAGTGACACATATTTAGATTTAATGTAATAAAATCCCTACCATCACTAGAAAGAGATTTTTTTTGTAATTACCATGAAGAAATCACAACGTAGTTATTGTCTCACAAGAGACCACACAACCCACATATCCATCTCCTTACAATTAACTAATTTCATTCAAGGACAGCAGTATTCACCGTATGGGGAAGGCTGGTAAGTACCTTTGTCAAGCTGAAGAGAATGAGCGAATTTAACATACAGTGATGGGTAATAAGGAGGCAGACAACTGGACCAAAGCAGGAGAGTTGATACAACATAGAGTTGAATATATACAGGCTCTTTTATCACTGGGGCTGAAGTGACACCAGGTCCCTTTTCCATTGCTAATGCAAAGCCATTAAGAGAACTGAGAAAACCCATTGAGGAAAGCACTGCTGGGACTCAGTCCTGAATTTCAAGCAAGGAAGGGGGAGACCCTCATCTTTAACAGGAGCATTGCTGGGATCTCATTTGTAGAATGGGTGTTTACAGTGGGCCAATGGTTACTAACACTTGTTTCATGGGCAATGAGTCTCTAATATTGTTAATTTCTCCCAAATTTTGCTTTCCATATATACAGACACACACGTGTGTGCACATGTACAGTTATATGTATAGAGCAAAGAAATACCCAGCTCCAGAACTGTGACCCCATCAGTGAGTCTGTGAGTTCACACATCCCCATCCAAGGAAAGCTCTGATCACTAAAACTCTGCCTGGGGAAGGCACTCATGAGAGGAAGAGCACCAGGAGAGTGCATTTATAGGAGGCAAAGAGAAACTGTGGAAAGCTGTGGAAAGCTGAGGGGTATAAGGGAAGAGGAGGCATCATCCACTAAAGACAGTGCAGGAAATGAGAAAAGGATAGATGGGCTAGAATAACTAAATTAAAGGATGCGCATAAAACCCATGGATGGTTTCAGGTTTTGAATCTAAACCACCTACTTATAGCAGCTCTAATACTTCTTGAAGCAGCTCCAGAAAGGACTGGTTATTGTTTGTCACTTCAAAACCTGAAACCATCCCTAGGTTTTTAGACACATCTTTAATTTAGTTATTCCAGCCCATGTACCCTTTTGTAGCATAACCTTACTGCCATCTACAGTATATATTGAGAAGAAAGTATGTTTCTGGCATTATTGAATAATAAAGCAACACAAAAACTGTGTTAGTCTGAGATGGGAAATTACACCTATTATTGTGAAGTTATTTCTTGCCATGTGACAGTACTGTCAAGTTCTCTATTAAAACACGAGTATTTAAAGTCTTTAGCATACACAGCTCCCTTTAACTGCCATGCCAGATTTAAATCCCTTCAATCCCAGATAAATCATATCTAACAACACTCCCATTGAATAGCATTCTTCAAGCACCCACAAAACCAGAAAACTTCAGTCAAAATTATTTCAAACTGTTGAATTATCATCACAATAATGAATTATCTTGATTTTTTTTTTTTTTTTTTTTCTGCTGCTACTTTCTGCATGTCCAAAGGCTGAATTACTAGATCTTATATATTCCTAAACTCCAAAAGTATAAGCAGCTACCCAACACATCCTGAAGTATGGGCCTGTGGCTATCTCTCTAGGATGTGAGTTATAAATATGTTTGAAGAGTGATGAGATTACAAAATAAAATTTAATTTGAAGTTGGGAAAAAACAAAGCTGATCAGAGGGCAAGCAATATTTCTGCTTTTATTTTATTCACTGTTAGGTAAATTTCTAAAGTGTTTTTATCATGCTCAACAAGGTTTATTCTCCCAATCAAATAAAAAGAGAAATAGCTTGAAACATGGATTGTAGAAGAATGGTTATGTTTTGCATTTTTTAAAGTCTTTTTCCCATTAGTATAAGTAGTTAGGAAACAAGAAAAGAATTATAATAGTCACATACTGCTGTAAAAACAACATTATGTCTTAATTACAGTAGTGCTTCAAGACTATAACTGAGTTAGGAATAGAGGTTTGTGAACAATAATATTCAAACAGAATTCAAAACTGTATCAAAAAGTTTTGCCACTTCTTAGTTTTTAATTAAGTTTCTCTAGTGCATGCTGGGTGTTAAAGTGCACACAAGTACTGATTTTTAACAATATTACTCTATTGACAAGGTTACTGACCACAGTACAAGCCAACGTGTAAAAAGAAAAGAGATCAAAGTAAGTACTGACAAAGGGGTAAAAAATAAAACATAAGAACCACTGAAGAAATCTCCCAGGGAGCTAGGCTTTGACAACATACTTTGGGTTCAGTGCCTTAGTCACAAGCTGTCTTACCTCTGGTACACAATTTCTTTATCTCATATAAGCAGTGTCCAGTCATACCTGATGAATAGCCTGTATTTACATAATGAATCTTTTACTGCCCCATTGCTAATCCAGGTGGATGTCCCAAGCCATTCACGATTAAATTACACATCTCACCTTTTTTTGATGTGTGCTACTTAGGCACTTCTCCCTTCACATAAACAGTACCACAGCTAGAAAAATAGGCAGCTAATCAGGGGTGAAAGCAGGGCCAGGAACCTCACCCCATTAAGATGCCACCAGTCGGCACAGGAACAACATGCCCAACATCTGCAAAGCAGTGTTGCTGAGATTAGAAGCATGGAGTATTTTGCAATGTAGAGATAGATCACTGGTTAATAAGTGCATCTCATTTTACTACCACCAAGAAGGCAGGCAAAAACACTTTGCACTTGGGTTTGATGATTCTGGCAAGCCATCAGTTTCAAGAGGCTGCAGTGTGTCCTTTCTCACAATTAAAGGATGCTTGCTGTTAAAAATAAGTTAGAAACTGTTATACTGTTAATAGTAATATTGTTAGATAATTATTGCATGTACTGTTAGAGGAGGTTTTTTTGTGGGTTTGGGGGAAGGGCAGGCGAGCCTGCCTGTCTGAATATCCTCGATGGAATACCCTGCCCCGAACAGATGAGCCTGCCTGCCTGCCTAAATAGCCTGGGTGAAGTGCAACGGCGGGGGATGGGGGGGGCGGGCGAGATGCCTGCCTACATGAATAGGACTTTTAAGAACCAATCAGCGTCTTACCTTTCATGCAAATAAAGGATCCAAAAAGCAACCAACCAAAATGTACAAAAAACTGTATAAAAGAGGGCCCAAATCAACCCATAGTGTGCTGCTCCCGAAGGAACATCCAGGGACCAGCTCCTGCCCAAGAAGAAGATCCAGTGTCGGCTCTGCAGCACCCCGATGCTGACCAAGACTGCTCCTGCTCTGCACCCACCACCCCCCTTGATTTAGGCCAATAAATAAAAGCTGAAAATCACTAAAACCGGGAGTGTGGTCCCGTTTTCAACACTTGCCACAGTACAAAGAGGTCACGAACAGATATTTGTATCAGCTTTTCCACCAGGAACTGTCAAACTGTCAATCCTGGGTCACCATGTGAGGAAGAGGCATGTTTGGAGAGGAGCGATGTGTCTTGTCTATAGTTAAAGGAGAAAATGCGTTTCAGAGGGAGGATGATAGTGTAACTAAAGTAAGGTCATGAGGACTCAGGAGGTCTGGCTTTGATTATTCAGTCTTTCATCAATTTTTTGAGAGGCAAATCCCTCAACTTTCAATGTAGGTCCTCATTTGCTCAATAAAACAAGTACAAGAAAATAATGTGATTCACACATTGCCATTCCACAAGTGGCTGTATACACATATAATATACAGTTTGTACATATGCACAATGACATATATACTTATACACCTGGGGAACTGAGGCAAAGATAAGTTCACCAGCTTGCTCAAAGGTAAGTTCTCCTCTGCAAACACTTTGTTTAGCTACTGTGGAAGAATTTGATACCTACCATCTGTATCTGATCCCAGTGTATTGCAACTGACGGACATCACTATGGCACAAAAGTATTAGCAATGTCCGCAAAATAGCCCTTAACTTTTTAACTTACTTTCATCTGATCTGGCTAAGATTTCTTGAGATATTACTGCTGGTACATTGGGAGAAGATCTGTAGTCCTTCACAGATATTAAAGTTATTTCACATACTATAATACTAAAACAAGCAGAGTTTTTTAACACACATTTTATTAGGCAGTTACTTTGTAATGTTGAAATAATAAGATAAAACTAATTTTTTTTGTAAGAGCATTCACAATTAATAAACTTATCTAAAGGGAACATTAAATAAACTATTATTTTAACCAAATGCTCTATACCTATCTGAAAGGCCAAATATCAAAAAACAGTCACTAAGGCTAGGTACCTTGTTATAGATGAGTAATGTGATAGTTGGCTCTCACAATTAAGGAGTAAATATTATGCATATGTCAAGAGAAGTTTTGTAGATGATAATTATATCTCCCCTCACCCATAATTTGTTATTATGGGATGCTCTTAGTAACAGGGACATTTGAGAGGGCCAGCTTGTTACTTTGGCAACTCCAGACCTCCAATCAAGATGTAAGAAAGTGATCTCCCCCACTGAACAGCGAAAGAAGAGTCGAATGACAAGACCTGGGGAAGGGCTAAAGATACAAAAAGGCAGGACATCCATTTTGTAGCCGAGCACGTGGCTTGCACGGAGGCTGGCATGGAGGCTCCCAGCGCTGAACTTTTCCCTTATTTAGTCCTTTGTTGTAATAAACCTTTAAAATTTTAAAAGGTGAGTGTCGTTTCTCACAACCTCAAAGTAGATGCATAATTCAGACTAGCAGCATGCATGGATGTCCTAGGTTGGATATATGATGCTTGTATCCCCAGTCATCTGTTCTGTTTATGCTGGAGAATAAGGTGTGCACCTTTAAGACTGGTTCCAAGAGCGAAGTGGGGGAGAGAAGAAGTGCGGAGTTTGTTTTCAGAAACTGCACTCACTCCTCCACATTCTTCCTCCTGACCTGTGTGGTCTGTGGATGGACAGACAGCAGGACAGAGCTCTCCTTTGCTTTTAGTTAGTTTTAGCTAGCTGAGGCAAGGAAGTTCCCTGGACTGTGGTTTTCCTTTTTCTTTGGAACTGTTGGAACCTGCTCTGGACTGAACACCCAGAAGAGCACCGGCAGCTCGCACCTGTGGCCCACCAGACCGGGCCTGGGCCGCGGCATTTCCAGAGCCAGAGAGACTGATAAGAGACTGAGCGAGCTGAGCTGCAGCCCTTGAAGGGGACTTTCTGAGTTTGTCATCTCTTTTGGAGCAGCAAGAGGTTTTATTATTTAATATTGTTCATTTTTTGTGCTGGTGAATGCTTTGCCTGTTAAATAAAAAGTTCTTTTCCACTTCTCTCCAAGGAAATATTTCCCCGAACCAATTGGGGGAGGGGCCAATTGAATTTGCTTTCTAGAAGAACCCTGTTAGAGGTTTTCTCCCAAATTTGCCCTAAACCAGGACAATGGAACAGATATGTTTAGGTATGCGAAACAGTTAACTGCATACAGAGACGGACACCAGTACAGACAATCCAATTTAATACATTGGGTTCTTTTAATACAACATGTCTTGCCATTGTCACTGATGCCAGTGTCACCCCACTCATAAATAATTTGTTCCTTTAACCAATTCCTGTGCAACTTTTCTCCCAGGAGCTGTTCAGTTGGCTTCAATGGAGCTACTTAGTAATGTGGTGAATAAAGCTGTTAGTTATGTTATTTACCGTTGGAATATCTTTACCATGTAGGTACCATCTAGGATACATCAGACAAGACTTATTCATCTAGGCTTTAATTCATTTGTGCATATATAATATCTTTTGTTAAGGACTTAGTATTTACAGTACTTCAAAAATTAAAAGAATTCCAGTGACTGGACTTAAAAAGATCTTTCAGTGCTGAGTTAACCTGAATTTAATGAAAACACAAGCTTCTTGCATCTTGCAGGATAGTAACTATGTACACTATCTTGCAAGACAGATGTTACCAGTATACTTATAAGCGTAATTAAAAAGAGACTTGGACAACATTTAAACTTACAAACACTTCCAAACAATTTAAAAATTTTTACCTATTGCAAAATTTTACTATATAGTTTGTTTTTTAAAAAGTCATAGAATGAACACAACCATCAACAAAAGTTCATCTCTGATTATCGTTCTCAAAACTGAGAAAGAACACACTGTCTACTGCAGATACGTCCAGATAAAACTGTCTTCTAAAATCTCAACAGGGAATAGGACAGTAACAAAAGATATCATTGCTGTAAACACAATTAATTTAAGACATATCTCAATCCATATTTTCCATTTCCTCTCCAAAGAAAAGAAACATTACTGAAATATTTTTTGCTTTGTTTGAAAAGCAGAGACTAAACATTAAAGACCATTTCTGTAATCAATGAAAAGTAGCTTTACAATCATACTTTGATATATTTGATCTGTCAAAAATATTTGAATGAAAGTTGTACTATGTTCACAATTATCAGAATAAATCACCTTCATGGGTTAGCCAAACCAGAAGGAAATGGCTATGGCTGGTGTAAGTTATAATACTGCATTTCCCATTGTAACACCAAGCCTAAAGACAGAATTCAGACTAGGCAAATCACATTTGCTCGCATATTGGCATTTGGGTCTGAGAGATGCTAATGACTTCCAATAAATACACATATTGTGTTCTGGTAGTGGGAAATCTTGGAACCTTAGGTACTTATTTGCAATTTTTCAGTGTACATGTACATTCTTTTTCTGGTTTAGACTGCGGAAAATTATGGCTATCTTTTGTCTTTCCTGAAACACATTCTGAACTACAACTCTACCTCTCCCTTGCCAGTGGATTACATTTTGTTTGCATAGTTCCAGGATAAGAGCAACACAGCTGCAATGGCTGTGATGCTCTCAAAGTACTCTGATATGCACAGCTGTCATTTGGAGGATGCTGAGACCACAGAGAACACTGTCACAACATTATTGTTGCACATTTGCATAGCTCATTTTATCAAGAAGGATAACAAAGGCATTTTACAAGTACTGGACACATACTGTTAAAAATAGGTTAGAAACTGTTACACTGTTAATAGTAATATTGTGAGATAAATAATAATTGTTATATTGATAATGCATGTACTGTTAGAAAGTTTTGATATTGTATTAAAAGTGTAATTGTGAGTTTAGGGGAAGGGCAAGTGAGCCTGCCCACCTGAATAGCCTGGGTGGAGTACATACCCCCTGGGCAGATGAAACTGTCTGCTTGCCTTTGAATAGCCTGGGCTAAGGAGCCTACCTGAATACCCTGGATGGAGAGCACCTGGGGGAAGGGTGACCATGCCTGCCTGGGTAGAAGGCACCCCCTGGGCTGGTACTGCCTGCTCCCCTGAACATCCTGGGTGGACCCCCTGGAAGAGCGGACCTGCCAGCCTAAATAGGACTTTTTAAGAACCAAACCAGCATCTTACCTTTCATTCAAATAAAAGGATCCAAAAAGTGACCCACCAAAATGTACCAAAAACTGTATAAAAAGAGGGCCCAAGTGAGCCCACACTGTGCTGCTCCAGAAGGAACATCAAGAGACCAGCTCCTGCCCAAGGAGAGGACCCAGTGTCGGCTCCGCAGCACCCCGACACTGACCTGGACTGCTCCTGCTCTGTGCCTGTGACCCCCCTTTGCTACCCAACAAATAAAAGCTGAAAATCACTAAAACCAGGGGTCCGGCCAAGTTTTTAAAAGCTTAGGGAGCTCGTCATGGATACAACCGCCTGAAGAGGACTACGAAGAGGACAGGACGGCCACCTGTCTTCCCCCAAGTCCACAGAGGGTCCTGAGTCGGTATCCGAATGGCCTAAGGCACAGCAGGGCAAGAGGCTAACCAGGTGAGTATCACCCACCCAAGTGCAGGGGCAGGGGGTGAGTGTGTGTGTGTGCCTGAGATGGGGGCCGGCAGCTCGGACCCCCGACACGAATGGGGACCCCCTAGTACCGCAGTTTTGGCTTTCCCGCGAGGGAACTGACCGGGAAAGAGGCGAAGCGAAAGAGATAAGAACGTATGAGAAGCCCCCCCTCCCCCGCTCCTTGTCCCTTCAGTCAGGGCACCCGGTCAGGCCCCGTCAGAGCCTGGTATTAAGCCATTGTTCCCTGGGCGTGTGGCTGCAGTGGTGAAGGTGTGACTGACACACAGATAAGGCCATTATTCCCTGCGCTGTGTAGGGACTGTAGCAAAGGTGTGAGTCACACGCAGGCAGGGTCCCACGTGAACCGGTGGACACACCATCACCAAAAGTGACCAAATTCAGGGTTCTTCCCAAAGGTCCGGCTGTACTGGAGGCCGGAGAGGCTGACCCCAAGGCCAGTGGGGGGCCATGGTATCATAGGATCTTTTAGCACCGCGACCACGTGGGGTGGTTGTGCAGCCCATTCCTCAGGGTACGAGGGTGGGAAGTCCAGCTTGGGCAAGGTGCGGAGGTCCGAAACCCTGACTTTGAGGCTTTCCTTAGGGAAGAGGGACAGCCAAGCTTTGGGGGAGGTGGAAGGAGTCAGGGTTGGGGCCTATGCGGACCAGTGATTCCATTGCAACAGGGGTCCACTCGGTATAGGTCTAGGAGGTTTGCTTCGATTTCCTTCCTCCGTCCATAAAAAGAAAAGGGAAATAAAAGGAGGTACTAAGTCTAGGTCACTGGGGAAACCTAGGGCTTGGTACTTGGAGGTTCTGAAGTGTCGAAAAAGTACCTAGAAAGTCCACGGGAGCGAGGCACCAGAGCCGGTGAGGGGTGGGGCCAGGAAGGTGGGGTCCCTTCCCTCAAAAAGTGTAAGAGAGCTGAAACTCGACTCTTGGAATCTGGGTGTGTGTAAGTGGCCTGAAGTGTGAGTGCTCAATAAAGATTGCCTGCAACACCCTTCTCGAGGGGGTGGTCAATGTGTCAGTGAGATAAGTGTCTGATAAGATAAGAATGCTCAGGGGCACCAAGGTCATTGTTAAGAGCACAGGAAAACTGCTGTTTAAAAGTGATTAGAGTGAGCTATTTTAAGCTCAGGGAGGGATAATTTATATCGCTCACTCTTAAGTTAAAAAGCAAGACGGAAACTTTTAAAGGGCCAGTAACGTTAAGTTGGTATCACATTGGCAGTTTTGGTTATCAGCCCACAAGCTTATAGTAGCTGAAAGTCACCATGGGCCAGGGCCACAGTAGACGAGGTGGGTGACGAAAGAATAAAAATATTCCTCCAGGTAGCCCTCTAAGTGAAATATTAGATGGCTGGGATAAGTGGGAAAAAACTAAGGAATTAGA
>VZSE01013572.1:0-17016 GCA_013398275.1 Promerops cafer
CGGCCGCCCGCGCCGCCCGCCGCCGCCATTTTGTCCCCGCGCGGAGGAACCGCCCGCCCTCAGAGCCGCCCCGGGGCGGCCCTGGCGGGGCTCTGAGGGAGCGGGGCGGGGGTGCCGCGGTCCCTTCCCTAGAGTCAGGCCCTGGGGGGTTGCCGCGGTCCCTTCCCGAGGGTCGGGCCCTGCGGGGGAAACGCTTTCCACAGAATCGCCTGAGGGGTTATCGAGTCCAGCCTCTGAGCAGACACAGAATCGCAGAATCGAGGTGGAAGGGAGCACTGCGGGTGATCTGGTCCAGCCTGCCTTCTCCAACTCCCCGGAGCGCACGGCATGGGATTGTGTCCAGAGGGTTCTGGAATATCTCTAGTGAGGGAGACTCCACACTCTTCTCTGGACAGTCTGTTCCAGTGCACGGTCATCCACACTGGCAAGGCTTCCATCCCCTCCCCTTGCCAAGGGTCTGCCCCGCATCCAGTGGCCGCAGTCTGTGGGATTACTGCTCTTGGAGGGGCACACTTTTCACAGAATCACAGAAGTGTTGAGGCTGGAAAAGACCTCCAAGACCATCAAGTCCAACCTGTGGTCAATGCCCACCTTGTCAACCATCCCAGACCCCAAATATGCTTTTCCTTCTCTCTGGTGATTGGAAACTGAGATTTTGGGCAGGAGGGTTGGAGTTCCCTCCTGCCAATGGTGGGTAACATTTTTGCTGGAGTCGGAGGACACTGCCAAAGCTAGTTGAAGCTCCAAGGAGTGATAACTACTTTCCATCCAGGAGAATGATCACATTTCTGGGATGCTTAGATTAGGTTTAGGATTTCAAAAGTCAGCAACTGTTTAATAAAAAGCTCATAAGCAGAGTGGAAACAAGGACAAGATTAAAGGAATTTCCTCCTCACTTCCTGCTAGATCAGATCCCTTAGGCTTTTTTTCTGCCATATGAATCTTGTATTTCTTGTCAGACACTAACAGAGTTTCAAGAGGAGGAAGAAACCCAGATAAACATCTGGCAGCATGTTAGGGAAGGAGACTGAGGTCTAAAACCACCTTCTCCTCACACATACAAACACGCACATGTACCTCCTCTCACCCAGGAAAAGGACAAAGGATTATCCACTTCCTCGGGAAAACTGACCAATAAACAAACATGGATGAAATGGACAAGGCGAGCCAAGCTTGATGTGTTTTAGGATCTGGGGTCACACATGGAAGGGACTGTCAGCTGCTGGGACCTGAGTGCTCAAGCTTCTGCCACTTCAGGTCCTTGAAGCACCACTCTTAATCCAGGTGAGCAAGGCAGGCCCAGCTCCAGCCAAGATCATCAGGCGAGTTCATGGTGGTGAGGCAGGTCTGAGATCAGCCTGAGAATCAACAACAACTCAGGGGCCATTCCTCAGGGGCCATTCCTAGGAGCCATTCCAGCAACACAGGACATTCTAGGCACTGGGACACGGCGCAGTGGCTGCCGGCAGGTCCGTGGGGATGAGACAGGTCTGAGGTGAAGCAGGGGTTGAGACAGGTCTGAGGTGAAGCAGGGAATGGGACAGGTCTGAGGTGAAGCAGGGGGTGAGACAGGTCTGAGGTGAAGCAGGGAATGGGACAGGTCTGAGGTGAAGCAGGAGGTAAGACAGGTCTGAGGTGAAGCAGGGAATGGGACAGGTCTGAGGTGAAGCAGGAGGTGAGTCAGGTCTGAGGTCAGTCCGTGCATCAGGAGGGTCCATAGCCCAACACAGGGATGCTGCAGGGACAGACTCTGAGGGGGCCAGGGCTGAGCTTAAAGGGAGCCCCAGGCAAGGTGGGGTGGGACTCATTAAGAGCTCTGTGTGCCCTCAGGGGCCTGACGCGTCTCCTGGAGACGGGAGCACCGGGAATACCGGAGCTGTGCCAGCGGGAAGGTCAGGCTGTGCAGCTGGGATCGCAGTGCTGCCGCATCAGCCCAGGCTTGCCTGCCCTGAGCCTCTGAAGTGACATTTTGGGTTACTTCTGACTGATCTAACACCTCTCGTGTTTCCTTGCGTTCACCCAGGCAAGGCCATTGAATGAACCCTCTGGTGACAGAGAATGGGAGCGATTTTCCCCCGATCAGCAGCTGGGTCTGGTTCCCCACAGCTGCCACAGTGTTGGATCCAGCAAAGGTGAGGGGGACCCTTCTCCAGGGTCTCCACTGAGCCACTGCTTTTGGCAGCAACTGCTGCTACACCTCTTCAGCTGCAACACAGAAGTAGTTCCTTGATCTCTCTAAAGTAAGATGTCCATGAGATCCAGATTCCTCTGAGCTGGGCACAGGGATAACCCACTAAAGATACAAAAAAAGTCCATGGCAGATGCAGAAACTAAATGCAGATCCCTCAAGTTCTCATTTAGCTTCGAAGTTTTAGCTCCATGCAGCGTGAGAGGATAAATCATTTATAATTAAAAAACAAACCACTTATTTTTAGCTGCAAATCTACCAAAGTGCATGCAATTAGCAGATATAAATCACTTCCTGGCTCGCAGGCTGCTCAGCACAGCACATAAATGAAAGTTAAAACATACGTTTGGGGAATACGTGGTACATCTGCTCTCAATCTGCAGCATTTGGAAATCAATACAAATATCCTCCCTGCTTTAACATGCTGCAGTCTGTCATCCCACAGTGGAAGGGCTAAAAATATATTCAACAAAGGAACTGGAGTGGACACAGCCCTAAAGACCCCAAAATGGACAGCTCGGAGGTATCCAAAGTGATCTGATGGCAAAAAGAATTCCAGGTAGGGGTAAGCACTGGCTTGGGAGGACAAATTGGAGTTTCTCCTCCATTGTCTCAGGATGCCTGGGAGATGAAGTGCACACATAAAGCTTCAGAAGGTGACTCTGGGGAGAAGAATCAACCATTTGATACATGGCCACATATTTTAAAACAACGACAGGCTTGTAGTCAATATCTTGGTGGAATTAGTTCCCGCAGGGAAAATGTATTATCCACAAAACTTTCTTCTTCTTCTTTTTTNTTTTCCCAAAATCTTTTTTTTTTTTTTTTTTTTTTTTTTTTTTTTTTAAATGAAAAGATAGCAAAGAAGCTGTCTGGGAATGATTTGTAAGTACAATAAACCTCACAAGAGGATGATAAGCAAAGCATTGTAAGAGAATCGTGTCAGAAGTACAGCAAAATAAAAGAGAAACATTACACATTTGTAGTTAGTGACAATGTGTGTTCTTAAGTATCATGTCACATTAGAAAAGAATCCTTGTTTTCCTTTCCAGCTTTCACTAATATTCCTATTAATCTATACCAGATTTTTTGATTCCACCATTTGAGGCCATATCAATCATCCTTTGCCCACTTGAAATTCAACTGGAATTGTTGTGTGTTCAGGGTGTTCAGACTTCCAGAGTGGAAGCTGGAAGTGAGGGTAGAACTTCCCTGTAGTCCTAGAATCTGTGCATCCATGGAAAGACCCGGTGTAAATCTGATTTCACCATGGATTTTTAAATTATAAGGTGGAAAACAACAATTGCTGTTAACATTTGCTGGAAGATTTAGACATAACTTACACTGAGTTCTTTTGGAAATGAATTCTGTCTAACCCAGATGAAAACATTGTCCAGCTTTATTTTCCAGTGGAGTTTCAGGAGCAAGTACAGCATAAATTATGTGTTTCTTTAAAAGGGACAGGAGATATGAGAATAAATAGTTTTATCCTGGAGGCAGCAGGTCAGGCCAATGAGGAGGAGGTGCATTTGTGCCAGTCTTTGCAACAGCTCTGCCTCCTCAGGTGGGGTTTTTCCTTTGCTTTGAGAGGAAAGCAAAGGCTCAGCAGCCATGGGGAACGTGGCAGGGAGCACTGTGGGGTCAGGGGACAGGGGTGGCCCTGGGCAGTGACACAGGGAGCATCAGGAGCTGCAGGTCAGCCTTGTTCAGATCATTTCATTCAGTCTGGGAACACTTTGAAAATTGGCAGAAAATTACAGAAAAGATGAAAGGAAAAGCCTTGAAATAGACCACAATTCTTTCATGTGTGGATTGCACTGGAATTTTATATATATAAATAAATATACATATATTTATATCTCAAGAGGACTCTGTTCTTTACATCCCTGAATTCCATACCTCCATAACATGAAACGTCACCCTGCTGGGAAAAGGAGGGTGGCAATGGGACACAAACACCAACAACTATTTAATAACATATGCAAATATCAGCACGCTTATTACACATTAATTTTGTTGTTGTTATGACCTCATTTTTTGAACTGGCACCCCAGCCTTTCATGACAGCTGACATCCCTTGTGCTGGGCACTTTGGAATTGTTCATTTAAGGAGCAGACGTGGTACAGTCAGTGGGAGAAGTTTGTGACAGCAACAATTCCAAGCACTCACCCAGGCTGGGCATTCACACTTCAGGTGCTGAGCTTTGTAGTTATCCTTAAAGGAAACTACCATTATTTTATGTCTTTGTCATTAACTCCAGAAGGGAGCCTGGAAAAGAAGGATTTACAGCTCATGTCCTTGGACATGACCAAGTTGTCCTTTTGCAAAACATCTCAGGTAATTTCAGGTGAAATTCCTCCATAACTTCCAAGTTCCTCACGTGGAGTTTGTTTGCTTCTTCCAAAAGGAACCAACCCACCCAACCCTCAAAAAATCTGGTTCAGAGAGAAGGTTCTTAGGGCATTAGTTTGGAAATCTGAACCAATATTACAGCCAACTGTCACAATCCATCACTTCCCACCACTTGCAGGGAGCCTCAGCCCTTCCTGCCAGGAAGGACCACGGCATCTTCAGGATGAACAAGGAGATTTCATCACCTTCCTAAACATTCTCATCTTTGTGGCCAGGCACGTGAGGCAGTAAAACACTTCAATCATTAGAGGAAGGAGAACATCACAATTTTTGCAGGAGAAAAAGAGATTCCAGGGCTGGTGGTTTGACAGGTTAATAAGAAGGCCCCTAGTCAGCCTTTACAATTTATTTACTTTCAAGTCTACACAGGGATTTGGCATCTTAAACAGGTTTTTATTCCAACAACATTTCAATTCACCTTTAAGACTTCCAATTAAGACAAACACAGGGGATCCAGGGGTGGAATTTGCATGGAAGTTAGCAGGGGGTTGGCAAAGCCCTGAGAGCAGGGTTTAGGTATCAGCTTTATAGACTTGTATTGTCCTATCTAACATCTCGTATTTTCCACTCATTTTGCATGTAAAACTTTTATTGCCATCAGCAGGAGTTTAGCAGAGCACTAACCCAGAGATGTGCCCCAACATGAGCTGAGGTACCCCGTTCACTTAGAACAATTTGGCTGCACTAAATCTTTGTGGTGAATGTTTGGTTTAGTTCCCCCATAAACCTCGTCTGCTGGATTTATATATTTTGGCTCCTTTTATTTTGACTCTGGTGGCTGAATTTGTGATGGGTTTAAGTGACTGCAATCCCACTCCCAGCAGCAGCAGAGCTGCAGCACAGTGGGGATTTCTCCTTGTGTAAATACAGGGTTTTGTCTGGCAGGATGCTGAGGGCACCAACCTGGTGGGGTTTCAGTGAGATGCTGGAGGGCTCAGCACCTCCAGGGAGAAATTCCAGCCCCAAGAGTGTCTGTGGTGCCTCTCTATGGCCCTTTGTCCCAGCACACAATGCAGCTGCTTATCTCCTTGTGAATCACAAACACTAAAATGTTTATTTTCCTGTGTTAGGAGAGCTCACTTCTATCTGCAACAAAGAATTATGTCAGTTATGAGGATGATGAAGACATTTTCTCCCTCTAAAGATCTGTGAAGTTTAGCTTTCTCTCACGTGGCTGTGGGGGTTTTAAATAAAGTAGTATTTCAATTATGGCTTCAGTGGGATTTTTTAATTCTTTTCCTCTATTTAGAGTTGATTTTTTTTAAATCCATTTCAATTCCAGTGAAAATGGCTCTGATCTGATAAAGGAGATGAAGTCACTGCACAGGCTTACTATTTTATTTCCATAAGGTTTGAAAGTTTTGTTCCCTGCAGTGTTTTGGAGCCCAGGAGTATTCATCTGTTTTGTAAAAGGAAAGTTCTACGGAACAACATTTGGTCACTGTTGTCTGAATTTCATTATTCAGTTCTCCAGACTAGCAGAGGGGAAAAGTGCAAGTTAGCTGGGTCACAGTCTGAAATGTGAGAGCAGTCAACTTTTTCTGAAGTTTATGGGAATGAAAGGAAATTTAATACTGTTCAAAAGAAAGATTTAAAGTTGCATCATGTGAAAACAATTGGAGAAGTTTAATCCCGAGGTCTTGGGTTATTTGGTAACTTACATGACCATTTGTCAGCCTGCAAAAGATGGAGTTGGCTTTGCCTCTGTTAACAGTTGGCCTCTGTTTTGGGGTGGTTTTGCAGTGCCAAAGGAGCAAGCAGGAGGTGTAGTGGGTTTACAGAGCACTGCTCATTCTTTTCTTCTGCAGCCTTTCAGCTCCTGCCATTCTGCTCGGCTCCTCGGGCTCTCCCACTGCTCGGGGAACACGTGCTGACAAGCCTGTCATGGGACAGGGGCTGCAGGGCCTGACAGCTTCTCAGACTTCTCAAAAGCTGAATACATATCCATAATTTAACCTTTACCTCTCAGCCCGCTCCAGGCCTCATCCATTTCATTGTATGTGGAATAAAAGCCATGGGACCCTGGGATGTAACTGAATACTTCATGTTTTGTAATGTTTCCAGTGTATCATTTATGCTAAAAGATGTTGATTGAAACATTCTTTACATTTAGATCAGTTTCTGTGGAGCAAATTGAAGTGAAAAATCTACAGAGCTTTGAATGCATAAAAATCAGAGAACTTTTTCCAGAGTGTCCCAGCACAAATTCCACCAAATAACTCTTAGCAAAGTCTCTTGCTGTTGAGAAGATTCTCAGGAATTGTAGCCTGAGCCTCCCTGTGTCATCTCCATCTTCCCTGGATTTGGCATCAGCTCCTTCTGTGTTTGGCCACCACTCTACAGAGACTTAAAATAATGGGAATCATTATTAAAGGGGAAAAAATGGCATCAAAACAAAGACAACTTGGTTTTGAGAGACATTTTAAATATTGTTTTGAGGGAGTTGAGTCTCACAGGAGCAACTTTTAAGAAGATCTTTGGGGTGTGCACGGGGCCACAGCCGTGCCATGCAACTGGACAAGCTGAGATTTAATCATTAAACTCAGGATAGAGCCTCCTTCCCTGTATTTCTCAATGCAATTAATTTATAAGTTGCCCTTACTAGCTCTGAAAATAGGAGTTGATGTGGTTTCTTTTTCACCTGATCATCAGTAACTCCTCAGACATCCATGCTGGAGCTTGTGAAGTCTTGTGTTCCCACACAGAGCTGCAGAAAATAAATGAAATCTAGAGAGGAAAACTATGGAGAAGGTGGCAATGTGGAAAACGGTGAAGGAGGCCAAAAAGGAGGAAAAGCTGGAAACAAAGAAGGGAAAAAGGAGAGGAGAAGAAACTTGTGAACATAAGATGAAAATCCAGTGTGCAAGCACTGAGCTGCAAACCATTGTGCACAGTTGTGAGGAATTAGTGCAGTGACAGGAATCTGTTGCACTTCCCTGGGTGTAAAAACCAATTCCTGTGAAACCCCAGTGGTATTTGCTGATCACACCAGCCCAGCTGTCATGGCAGAAGAAATCAGTGGGAGCTGAGCCACGTTCTGGACCTCCTTCTACACAAAACTTCACAGACATACATGAGGACATTCAGTTACTTGGTGGCTTTTCAATCCCTCTACCTAAAATTGAGAAATGCAGCTCAGCTGCTTTTTACAAGACATCTCTAACAGTCACTTCAAAGCAGAACATACAAAATTGCCTTTCATTCCCTTGACAGAGAGCTCACCAGTGCAGCCAGGGAGCTGAAACCACAAATGTCTCATTTCACTTGTGCTGCTGTTTAATTTGAATTGATCTATCCCATCTCTCTCTCTTTTTTTAAAAAAAAAATTATTTATTTTTTAATTTGAGAAAGCAGCAAAATAAAATGTCTTACCTTGCTCATTCTGCCATAAATATTATCAACAGTGGATGCCTGAAATGCTGCCAGGAGCTGCCCTGTCTCACCTGCTGCTGGGAGTGAGACACTAATTAACAGCCCTGCACATGTTGCACATTTTTGCTTGGCAATAAATTAGAAAATAAATTGCTTCATTGTACATTGAATTTCTCTACTGTCCATACAACCTAAATATTCAACTTTCACAATAGTAACAATATAATGAGGAGGACACTGAAAGCTAAAATCCAGTAAGTGTGGGGGAAGCTCTGACCTCTTGAAACTGGAGGGAGCTCAGGTACTCCTGAAAAAGGCACTGAACTGGGCCAAATGCATTTTAACATTCCAATAAAGTCCCATTTAGCTATTTAAATAACACCTACATACTAATTAACTTCAGCCTAAGCTGTGTATTACTGAGGCTGTCATTTTGCTTTGGAAAAGGCTGTGCTTCACCCTGAAAGTTGTGGGTATCTGAAACCAGGCAGGACCATCATTTAAATTCATATATACGTATTTTTTTCCTCTGTCATCCAAGTGGTGAAACTCCCAAACAGCTGGAACTCCTTGCAAAGGGAGAAACACCTCTAAACTGCTGCTGAGTCAAATTAAACCCCAGCACTGTTTAAAAATCCCATTATTTCCTTTTGTAGGAGCTGAGCAGCTGATTAATGCCCTCATAAAGCATCTTCTTCGAGGCTGACTGTAATTACAGAGTATTGTAACACTTTTATCTTTGGGCTGCACTGGCACAGGATGGGTTTGTAGTGTCTGTCTCTGGTTTTTCACCCGGAGAGGCTCTTTGCAGACAGGTGACCCCGGAGGAGGAGGCAAAGCCCCCTGTGCTGCTGCCCCTGCCCAGTGCTCAGCCTCGGTGCTGCCGGAACAACCATCCCAGAGCTCCCTGCTGGAGCTGATGATCCCTGAGGGTCTCCCAGCCCCTCCAAGGGAGGTCAATGGGATTGTGCAGGAACACACAGGACTGGGAGTTCTGTGCCAGAAGCAACACAAGCACTCTGCTTGTGAACATCCTCAACTCCTCCGCTTCCCTGCAGCTCCCCCCGGCTCCCAGGAGCGCTGGATAAACACGGACCCGGATGATTCAAAGCTTTGCACACTCCCTCGCTCTGACACGGGGCTTGCTTGGCCTTTTATTCCTTCCAAAACTTACCTTTTTTCCCTTCCTTTGTGCTCTGGATGCGAGGAGGGACGGGAAATAGCAGAGGAGGGACTGTGGGGATTCCCCAACATCGGGAACTGCACCACGGTGGGAGCTGCAGCACATCTGAGAGTCACCTTGGGGCACCCAAACAGGCACCTGGAGGGAGCAGGGCGTGGAAGGTCCTTCTAGGTGGCTTTCACAGAGGAGAGGAGGGAGCTGAATCCATCTGAATTGATGCAGAATCTTTCTATGTCATGATATCAAATATAGCCATGCAGTGCAGCCAAACTCCTCCAGTGTTCAGCTCATCCTGGCTGCTTCTAGAAAGGTCAAAATTATTGCAAATTAACTGCGCCACAGGCAGGATTTTTTACCAGCCTTTGTCTTGTTGTGGTAAAAAGGATCTTAAAGCTCATCCAGTTCCATGGCAGGGACACCTCCCACTGTCCCAGGCTGCTCCCTGCCAGGCACTGCCAGGGATCCAGGGGCTGCCACAGCTGCTCTGGGCACCCTGTGCCAGGGCCTGCCCACCCTCCCAGGGAACAATTCCCAATTCCCAAGATCCCATCCAGCCCTGCCCTCTGACAGTGGGAGCCATTCCCTGTGTCCTGTCCCCCCATGCCTTGTCCCCAGTCCCTCTGCAGCTCTCCTGGAGCCCCTTTAGGCTCTGGAAGGGGCTCTGAGCTCTCCCTGGATCCTTCTCCAGGTGAGCACCCCCAGCTCTGTCAGAGCAGAGGGGCTCCAGCCCTGGGAGCATCTGATCCCCATCATCATCCACATCCATCCCAACAGCTGCGGCCTTGGCTGCTCTCACACGCTGTCACACGAGGAGCCTGGATGCATTTCAGACCTGGACTGTTGCTCCTTGCCAGGATTCCTCATCCTAATTAAAACTTCATTTGTTCCCTGCAATCAAGCTGTACGTGTGGAGCTGAGCGTTCAGCCCAGAGGAGAGTGGGAGTTCACAGAACTGAAGTGCAGGTGGGGTGCTGGGAGCAGCAGGGTCAGCACTGACCTGTGAAGCCACTTCCCAGAATGGGGAACAGGGCTCTGATCCCTGTGGATTCTGGCTCAGTCACAGCCTGTGGAAGCAAAGGCAGTAAAACCAAATCCTTCTCTGTTTTGATCCTTCCACTCTCCATATATTCCACCCCACTGCTCCCACCTCCACCCCAACACCACATCCTGATCCTGTCCCATTCTTACCACTCCTCCCTGACCTGGTCCTTCACCTGCACTCTTTGGCTCCAACCTGGCCCTGCTTTTTTCTGGTCCCAGCTGGGATCTTCCCAGAGACTCCCAGAGACAGCTGGGGAGTGTGAGGGAATGCCAAGGGAAGGGGTGAGACAAGCTCTTCTGAGGGAGGTGAAAGAGCACGGAGACACTGGAATGTGCTGATGGTCCCACATCCCTGGTCAGTGTCTGAAAGCTGAGGAAACAAATGGGATTTGATTTCATTTAATAATTGTTTTAGTTCATCTGCTGCCAGTTTCTCCACCTGAGCCTGGGCACAGCTGTCAGTACTGTGATGGGAACATGACAAGTAACACATTCTTTTCAGTGGTTCCTGGAAATTTTGCCCAAAACTCTACGTGCTGAAGATCTGGGGATTAGATTTTGGATTTTATCACATGGAATTGCCCCATCAACAACAGCACTTGCAGTGTTTTCCTGAACTGTTTTAGATAGTCTCAAACCTGTGGTTTGTGCCAATATTTCTGCATGGCAGCCCATCCCTAGGGACCAGCTGGGCAGCCTGTGCACTCACCAAGGCTTCAGAAACACAGGAATTGGGACTGAATCCCAGGATTATTGATGAAGTCACAACAGAGTGAGGTGTGGCAAGACCCTGCTTTGGCTGGAGGTGGCCCAGAGACTCTTTACCAATGCTGCCATCTAGAGAGAGACACTCCATCTCCAGAGTGGAAAATCCTCCAGAAAACCAGGATTTCAGAGCTTTTGTGCCTCAAGCACAGGGGTTCAACCATCCCCCTTGTGCTGGGAGTCACCCTGGACACTGGGGATCACCCTGGACACTGGTTCCTGCCAGCTTAACTCCTGGCCATGGCACCCAGCCAGGCTGGGACAGGAATTCCTGAGCACAGTTTGGGGCTGGGCTGAGCTCTGCTCTGGGCTGGGCTGTGGCTGCTCTTCCCAGGAAGCTCTTGGGATGTGTTTCCATCTCTGTGCAGTGCAAACTGTGCCCAGAAATGAAATCCTGCCTTCCTTAAAGGTTACAACACTACAGCTGAGACATCTGGATCTCATCGGGCTCCTCCGGGACAGGAGTCCTGAGCTTTGGCCTGGAGAGAGGCAGAGAAAGAGCAGGAGTCATTTTTCATGCAAATCTCCATCTGCAGAGGGGCCGAGGCTCTGCAAACCCCTCCGTGGCCACGGCTTTGGCAAAGGCAGCCCATCAAGTGCTGCAGGGACTGACCGTGCTCCCCTGTTCCTGCACTGTCCCTGACCTGGAAGGGATCCACCAGGATCCAGCCCAGGGGGAGAAGTGGATTTCCTGAGGAAATCAGGACTAACTGAACCTCGGGAGTCTCCCTCACCTGGAGCTGTCCTGAAGCACAGCCACTTTCCCTGCATGTGCTGTGCAGTCAGGGCGTGCTGGCACTGGGGCAGCTGCCAAGAGCTGCATCCTGCCCAGTGACCCAGCAGGCAAATCCACCCAGGCTTCCCCAGGAGGCATCTCTGGCCAGCAGCCACAGAATCACACAATCATTTGGGCTGGAAAAGCCCTCTCAGACCATCGAGTGCGACTGCTCCCCAGCACTGCAAATCCCACCACTAAACCACGTCCCCAGGAGCCACATCCACGTGGCTTTTAAACCCCTCCAGGGACAGGCACTCACCACTGCCCTGGGCAGCTGTGCCAGGGCTGGACAGCCCTTTTGGGGAAGAAATTTTCCCAAATATCCAACCTCCAAACCTCCCATGGTGCAAGTTCCTCTTGCTGAGTCGCCGGTGTCAGAGAGGAGCCCAATCCCCACCTGGTCCCAGTGTCCTGTCAGGGAGCTGTAGGAACATTTCCCCATGGCACAAAGCCCCAAATCCCATGAGGCAGAGAGGCAAGGGCTGCACAGGCACAAATTGTCACAGGGGGAACAGTCTGGGCTCTACTTTGCAGCCCCTGTAGGTGTGGTGGGAAGGAGCAGCTGGAGGAACTGAGCTCAGATAAAGCCATGAGAGCACAGGAAACTCTGCCTCTCATTCTGAAGGTCCTGAAAGAAGTTGGGAGCCCCAGGAGAGGAGAGCTGTGTGTCACCAGCGAGCTGTTAGCACCAGTCAGCACCAGGATGGGCAGAGAGCAGCTTTTAGCACAGTTTGACTGAAAAACACTCACAGTTCCATTAGGAGGAAGCCAGGACTGACCTGCTTTAACAAGAGGCCAACCATAAACTCCGGGGTCACTTGTTCACACAATGCTTGAAAGGCAAATTAGAGCAGCCAAATTGGTTTTCCCCCATTAATCCCAGCTTCCTGGTTTAGTGCTGTGGTCTGGAACAATCCTGCCAAGGGAAGCACTGGGGAGGCACAGGACCAGGGCATGGAAAACACAGCTCTCCCAGACTCAGGCACAGGCTCTTCCTGGGTCCTACCTTGGCTTTTAGACTTATTTGCAGCTGGTTTTTGAGGGTTTTTATCCATCACCCCACAGCAGAGCAGCTCCCCCAGCAGAACTGTCAGTGCATTTGGAGCAGCAGAGACGCCTCACCTGTGCACAGGTGAGGTAAAAAGCCTTTTGCCAGCACATCCAGTCCCCCTTGGAGGTGGTGCTGGCAGGTCGGGATGAGGGTGGGATGTTCCACATTCCTGGGTAATAGAGCTGCTCCCTCAGGCCTGCCCAGGGACCCAGCCTGAGTTTCAGTCCTGGGCAGAAGGTGAGATGGGACAAGGGGATTGCAGGATTTGGGTGACCCAAAGCCAGCCAAGAGGGGACAGGACCTAAACTCATCCCACTAATGTGAGTACTTCCAGGAAAAGGGCAGGAAGGTGCAGCTGCACAGCCCTAACATCAAACCAAGCTACAGCTGTCTCCGAAGTGACCCTCTCTGTGCCCTTGGATAAGATATTGCCCATTAATGCCTGCAAATCTGATTATTCCAAGGCTCTTACTGTCCACATTCAACCAAACAAGCTCATCCAAACTGGGATAAAATATTTGTGCTTCTTTCCCAGGAAAGTTTCCAAGATAGCAAAAAAAGCCTGTGAATTATTGAAGAATTTAGTGTCTCTGTTATTCCTAGAGCCTTTTGTTTAAGGAAAAGCCAGGAGTCCACGTGCTGCCCCAAAGTTTGAGTAAGGAGCACCACACCCAACCGCTGGCATCGCTGGGGACAAAGAGAGGCAGCAAAGGGGACGAGGGGTGCTGAGGGCTGGGGTTTATTGGCTATCCTTAGCAGCAAAACAGTGTTCTTAAATACAGGATAAAATCAGTATTCCTCTTGTAGTGACAATTTGCCAAGGGAAGGGGCTGGGCTGGCTGCCTGCCCCAGTGCCCTCTCCAGCACAGGGGGCTCTATGTGATGACGGTGGGCCCGGAGCGGCCGGTTCTTTCGTGGAGCTGGGAGAGTTTCAGTGCAATGGAAATGAGAGGTGCCAACATCACCTGCAGGGAGGAAAGAGAGGGCTCAGAACTGCAGAGCTGCACACGCAGCCTTCCCACGCCGCTGGAATCGGCATCCAGGTCAGGCCAGGAGAGCCAAAGCTCAGCTCTCCTGGCCAAAGGCTGCTCTGGGCTCACAGCCTGAGCTCTGGGACCAGTCACAGGGGTGCAGTGCTCAGAGAAAATCCCAGGTTCCAGGGCTGCTGCTGCCACCATCCCTGTGAGTATCCCAAACTCCACAGGACAGGTAAATCCTAAGTTCCACCCCCACCTCAGAATGGGGGGTTTTCAGTCCTTTTGTCAATTATGGCACAGTAAGTTAGCCACAAAGAGCCCACAGAGTGTTTGGGGAATACAGAATCAGAGAATATCCTGAGCTGGAAGGATCCCCAAGGATCATGGAGTCCAACTGCTGGCCCTGCACAGACACCCCAACAATCCCACCCTGTCCCTGGAAGCACTGTCCAAACACTCTTGGAGCTCTGGCTTGGGGCTGTGCCCATTCCCTGGGGAGCCTGTTCAGTGTCCAACCATCTTCTGGGTGAAAATCTCTTTGCTGATATCCAGGCTAAACCTAAATACGAGAGGAGGATCCTTTTCCTCCAGTGCCTACAAGAGCTCAGCTGCATTTGTAAATGATGTTGCTGAACTCAGTACAGAACAGGGCAGTCTCACCTTAGGTACAGCTGCATCCTGTGATCCCACTGATTTTTCTTAAAGCAACACAGGGGTAACACAGACAGGAAAACTGTGCTGTGGCAGAGGCAGCTGTGAAGGATTCCCAGGAATACTTACTCCACACCGAGCTTTTTTTGAAATAATGATACTTATACTGGGATGAAAGACACAAACCTCTGGCTCCCAAAATTCCTGGCACCTCCCCACTGCTCCAAGCAAAGCAGGGCTAAGAAAGGGCTCAGCTCTGGCAGCCAGCAGTGGCAGGACTGAGGTGCAGCACCCACCTGTGGGTCTTGGTTTATCTTCTGAGCATCCTTCTCGTAGCTGTCGATGTAGAGGCGCACGGTGGCCCCGGCGCTGCCGGTGCCGCTCAGCCGGAAGATGATGCGGGAGCCGTCGGAGAAGATGAGCCGCAAGCCCTGCTCGGGGACACGGGAGGGAAGGGCCTCTCAGCTCTGTGCTCAGGGTGTTTTCCACGAGTCCCAGCGTGGCTGTGCCTGCCCTGCACCATCCCTCCTCTTCAGGGAGCCACGGAAGGCTCCTGTGTTACCCTCTCCCCACTCCCAGAGGGATTAATGCCCGTCCTAACTCACACTGGAGAACTTGAAACCAGAGCCAGGGACTGCCTGCCAGACACAGCATTCCCAAGCCACTGCTCTTGTTGGAAACAGCACATGGAGAAAACACTCCCAGGCTGTGCCCACCTGGTTCCTGGAGACGCTGCCATCCACGGGGTCGTTGTACTCGAAGTTGTCAGCTTTCTCCACCGTGTAGACCTTGTCCCCACTCGACAGCTGCTTCCCCACGAAGGAGCGGTCGAACATCAGCGTCTCCAAATCCTTCATCATTTTGTTGGCAGCATCTGCATCCACCTCCTCGTAGTCGTACCTGCAGCCAGCACCACATGCAGGGATTAGGGAGGGGAGGATGCAATGAGTTGTGATGGTTTGGGGTGCCCTTCTCGAACTCTGTGGGTGTTCTCTGCTCCCATCCTGGAGGGGAGGACAGGCAGAAAAGGCACATCAAAGCAGCAGAGCACATTGCCCGGAGAAGCCGTCCCTGGATCCCTGGAAGTGTCCAAGGACAGGCTGGATGGGGCTCGGTGCAATCTGGAATAGTGGAAGGTGTCCCTGCCCATGGCAGAGGTGGGACTGGATGGGCTTTAAGGTCCCTCCCAACCCAGCCCAGTGTGGGATTCTCTGAAAAGGGAGGAGGATCCGTGTGCAGCACTACAGCCCCATCCACACAGGTCCTTGGGATACAGCACAGCATCACAGGCATTTGGTGCCAGGAGATGAAAGCACAAAGTGCTGTCTCACATGAGTATCACAGACCAAGGACCAGGGCCAAGATCCAACTGACTGCCAGGAATTTCCTGCAGTTCTGCCCACAGCACCCCACCAGCTCCCTCGTGGTTACTGTGAACACCCTCAGTGCATCCCCACAGCAAACTGCAGCTGTGACTGCACCAGAAAACATCCAGTGCCAGCTCTGATGCCCCTGCCCGGGTAGGAGAGGCAGCAGAGAGTGGCTGGAGCCCTCTCCAGACCCCAGACTCCGTGTTCCCACTGCCAGCAGGATTTGTGCTGCTCTGCTCGCCGCCTGCCCCCGCGCTCAGCGTGCTCTGCACACATACCTCCAGTGCTAAAAGGCTGCCTTTTTAGCCTAGACTTTGGCACTTTTCCCCAGGTTTCCATGCCTCAGATGTGTGCTGGCTTTGTGGTGAGTTGTGGGGGGAAAAGGAAAAGAAAAAAAAAAAACAAAGGAAAGGCAAGTTCTTTCACTTGGCAATTTGGGATGGAATTTTCATGTAGATCTCTCAAGCTGAAAGATTTCTGCCTAATGCTTTCACAGTGTTCCCACCTCTGCTTGTGTGCAGGCTGGTTCTCATTCCTTCCCTTGCCATCTTCCATGTCTACTGCAGCTTAAATTTGAGTATTTGGGGACTGGACAGGAACTCAACCAGGTAAATAACAGCCATGGGGCTGGGCATCCATTCTATGAGATGCTGCTGTCACTGAAGATATCACAAATTAACTTGTGATGTGGGGTCTCAAGAATATTGATCCCATGGCAAAAATTACTCTTGAAGGAAAAATGTCAATTAAAAGGTGCTTTGCAAGTGTAAAATGCCCAGACTTTGGTACCAGATTTCTGTCTGGAGTAACAACCCAAAGCTGGACACCACGAAGGGTTATGGTGAATCCCCATTTCATGGCACCCAGGAATGCTCCCAGCCGAGTGCTCGGGGAGTTTTAAATTACCACGGGACAAACAGCAACGGAATGACACAGGAACAGCCTCATGGTGACACAGCGGTGCCATCAGGGCTCTGCTCTGACACAGGACAGGGAATGGGAGCTGTCAGGAGCACTTTCCCCACCTGGTGAAGAAGTTCCTGCCATACTTCTGCCAGTGGTCCTTCATGATGTCCTCCACGCTCTGCTTGCGGGCGGCCAGGATGGAGAGCCAGGCCAGCACTGCCCACAGCCCGTCCTTCTCTCGGATGTGGTCGGAGCCTGTGGGGAGCCACAGCACAGACACAGCCCCCACCCCTCTCACAGCACAGACACAGCCCCCACCCC
>VZSE01013572.1:17132-98399 GCA_013398275.1 Promerops cafer
ACTCCTGCCACAGCACAGACACAGCCCCCACTCCTGTCCCAGCACAGACACAGCCCCCACCCCTCTCACAGCACAGTCCCCACCTCGTCTCCTCTCCCCCATCCCCCTGCACAGCTCACAGATGAGAAGCATTTCCAGAGCTCCATCCCTGCTGCATCGTTAAAATGGGTCAGGAGCTCATCTGCTCCAGCCCCAGCCCAGATAAAACACTTGGCATCTTTGAACACACTCACACTCACACACACACTCACACTCACTGCTCACACACTCACTGCTCCCACACCCTTGACTCTGTTCCCAAGGAAGTAACAGGGAATGCGCAGTAAAAAAGGCATCAAATAAAAACCAAAAGGCAAATGCAAAGGAGCAGCTTGGGAAGGAGAGCATCAACAAGGAGAGCATCAGCTCCTCAGCAGCTCTTGTGTCCTGTCTGCCAAGGAGCACCCTGGGATCATCTCCTGGCTCAGCACCAAGGGGAATGTCAGCCCTCCTGAGGAACCAAACCCCAACAACCCCAAAATCACTCCAGAACAAGGAGAGGAGCAGCAGGGCAGGGAGCACCAGCCATGGGGCTGGCAACAGCAGGGCAAGGAGAGGCTCCATCCACCTGCAGAGACCAGGAGAGCCTCCAGCCTGCTCTCCCTGGGGGCTGGAAAAGCCCCTCTCTTGGCTAAAGGAGGATTCACAGAATCCCAGAATGGGCCAGGTTGGAAGGGACCACAGTGGGGCACCTGCTCCAACCTCCCTGCTCAAGCAGGGCCATGCCTGGGCCCAGGATTTCATCCAGATTTTTGACTGCCTCCAGTGAGGGAGACTCCACACTCCCCTGGGCAATCTGTCCCACACAGTAAGGAAGTTCTTCCTCGTGTTCAGGTGGGATTTCCTGGGCCTCAGTTTGTGCCCGTTGCCTCTCGTTGTGGATTCCCCCAAAGCTGGCACTGCAAGGAGAGCAGGGAGCAACCAGAGCCAGCCCAGCCTTGCCCTGGAAGCACAGTGGGATCACACAGCACTGATCCCTTAGGAAACCCGAGAGGTGCTGGACCTTACAGAGCCCCCAAATTAAATGGGATCAGATGGCCCAGAGCACACCCAGCCCAAACTCGGTGCCTCTGGCGTGCCACTTCGACCCTGTGCCCCACAGATGCAAAGTTTTCTCCTTCCCACTCTGGAAAAGCTCCAAACAGGTATTAAAGAAATCCCAGGAGCACTCCAGAGCTCCCATGCCACCTTCTGAAGGGGTGCCAGAGTGGGAATCCTCTGGGAAAGGGCTGGGGGCAGGGCAGGGGTTACGTGGTGCTTTGCACAAATCCCACTGTTGGCCATAAATTATCCCCACGGTCCCTCACAGCAGAGAGAGCTGGGCAGAGGTGATGGAGAGGAATGCTAAATAAACACCAGTCCCATGTGATGTATCAACTTATTGCTGGAATAAAATACCCAAGGAAGCAAGCAGGAATTCTGTCATGTCACATTACTCTAATTGCTGCTGCACTCCAGTCCCACTGCCTCACAGTTTGTTTCAATTTTTACTGGGTCTTTTGGCTGCTCCTTCACCTCTCTCCCTTTCAACACTCCCATTCTGTCCAGCTCCAAACAACTCCTCATTAACTTCCCATCAACCAAGCCTCCTCACTCATTTTCATTCCTTTTTCCCTCCTAAGTGCCTTTGTCACATGGGCAAACCCCTTTGCATTTTAGGGGAGTCCAACTCTCCTGGGCCCTTTCCCAATCTGTTCCCCCAAACTGCTTCAGCTCCCACCACTTGGATGTGCTGCTGCCTGGCCAAAATCCCAAACCTCTCTCTCAGACTGGAATCACTTTGATTTGGGAGGCAATCTCTTACCTGCTGGGGGATGGAGAGAAACTGAGCTTGTTGCTCATACAAATGTGGAAACAGTTTTGGGGAGCTGCTCATTTGAGATCATCTCCCATCAGCAGCTCCAGGAATTTGGTTTTATTTATCTCCTGAAGCACCAGTGCCCTCTCATTAGCCAAGGTCCAGGATATAAACTCAGCACATGCTGAAATCACTCAGGGCAAAACTCCAGAAGCTTTCTTTACTCATTAGTTACTTCAAGATTTCTTTACAGAGATACCAGGTTCTCTGAAATTCACCTTTCCTTCCAGCCCACAGCCAAATCCCAGTCCCACATATCAGAGTAATATCTGACTGCAAAAATACTGCTCCTGGAGGCTGCTCAGCCCCACAGCAACCTGCTGTCCCCCAGAGCTGTGATCCCATTTCCTCAGCCACGGGAAAGCTGGGGTAATCCCTTCCTGTCAAGCTGTGCATCCCAGCTCCACAAAGCACTTCATGCCAGGTATTTGGGGGTGTAAGGCACCCACACACAAGCTAAAAGGTTTTTCTGGGGTGGTGGAATGAAAACACACAAGGTTTGAGTGAGAAATTCCCTCAGGACCTTGTGCCTCGAATATCCCACCAGGGATCCTTAGAGAACAGGAAAAGCAACATCTCAGGGGGAATTCAGACCAGATAAAACTCAGCCTTTGTGCAGGAATCAGCTGCTGAGTCAGGGCCCTGCCTGCAGGGAAGGGCCCATTTCCACAGGAAGGACACAAAGCCACTCAGGGGAGATGCCAGGGAGAGCTCAGGGAATGCAGAGACCTCCTGGGAATCCTGGCTGTCCTGAGCACCCTGCTCCAACCTGGAGCAAATCCTCAACCTCCCTGCACACCCCCAGTAAATGCCTTGTGATGTTCACTTTGTTTCTCAGTAACTCAATAACTCACTTAGACTGTTCAAAGGCAAGTGTTAATTTAAACTTTATAAATCATACCTTGTTTTCAGAACAGGAAAATGGGGGCCCTATTAAGCTCAGAGATTTAATAGTGACCTGAAACCTTCCCTAATAAAACTCCGTGCTCCAAACCGTATTTCTTTCCAGAAATGAAAACACTGAGAAGGTTTTCCTGGCCACCAAGAGTTGAAAAATACATTTAGCATTGCATTTAATCCCCACAGACTCAGTGACCAGGCTACCAAAGAGGCCCCCAAACTTCCTGCCTATCTCCACGTGCCTTCCTGGAGAACTGGAGGAGAAGGAACTCCTACCCCACAAAACCTCTAGCATTGTGTTTATTTCCACCCTAATTCCTCCAAGCCTTTTTTTATATTTTAGTATTTTACAAGTATTAACAGCTGCAGATGAAAGATAAATCCCAAGCTCTATAGAATGAACAACTAAGAGGAGGAACAACACCATCATGGGTGATATTGGGAACGCTGACTTACCAGTCCCAAAACTTTCCTCTCCACACAGAGACAGTTTGTTTGCATCCATCAAGTTTCCAAAGAACTTCCAGCCCGTTGGAGTCTCATACAAAGCAATCTTTGTGGCCTGGGCCACCCTGCCAAGGTAAGAAGACCAGGTCACATCCCTGGATTCTCAGTGCTCCCAGGGGAAATGGGATCAGCAGCTCTCCTGGGGTGCCACTGAAGGCAGGGAATGCCACTGCTTTGGTGCAACCCCTCTATTGCATCCCAGTGTGGTATCTGGGAGATGGGTGGGATGTGGTATCTGGGATGTGCATTTACAGAACAGATACAAGCACACAGCTCTTCAAAGCAATTTTAAGCTGCAGATCTCAAAGCGTTTCACCGGGAAAGCGTCACTATCAAATTTAAGGAAAAGAAGGGTGGGGAGAGTCCTTAGTTTGGGCTTTTCTGTGGAGAAGAGAAAGAGCCAAGAGCTCAGCCCAGCTCTGCCATGCCCCCAGGCCGGGTTTAACCCATTAAACCCCGCTGCTGCCCCGGCACTACGGCGCTCCTCACCGGACCAAACACACGGACCAGATGGGGTGAAATCCCAGGACAGGGGCACCCCGTGCCCTGGCAGGGCTCCCTGCCCCGTGCCCTGCCCTCGGGGTGTTTGTCACCTGTCCAGGGCCCCGCTGGTGGGCATGCTCCGGGCCAAGCCGCGCACCCCGGTCTGCTGGAAGTACGGGATGCTGAGGATGTTGGCGGCGATGACGGCCACCGAGTCGGAGGGGTTGACGAAGAAGCCGTGCTTGCCCAAAATCATGTTACGGTCCTGGGGGAGACAGAGCAGGCACAGCTCAGCTCCCTGCTCAGCCCATAAACCCAGCAGCTCCCAGAGACTTTGCTGAAATAAGCACAGAGCTTTGAAGGAGTTGCACAGCAGCACCTCCAGAGGGTTTCACCTTCCTGCTGGTTTTTCACAGCTTTAAAGTTATTTAAATACAATTTGGGGTTATTGAGTCAGTGTCCAACTATTTCTATAGTGGCAAAATGAAGCAAGTGGTTCACTCATGGTTACAGAGGAGAGAGGGAGAGAAAAGGTGCACCTCAGTCCCCAGAGCTGGTTAGAGGGAAAGAAGGGGAATTCTGAGCAGCTCCTTTACCCCATCTCCATCAAAGGCAGCTCCAAAGTCGTACTCTCCTGTCTTCATGGTCTGCACCAGGTCGGCAGCATAGGTCAGGTTGGGGTCAGGGTGGTGGCCCCCAAAGTCTTCCAGGGGGGTGCAGTTCACAGCTGAATTTGCTGGGGCTCCCAGCTCCTCACACAGGATCTTCTTCACATAAGGGCCCACAACTGCAAAACAGAGGGGAGGGAGTTGCCCTCAGGCAGCTCTGCACCAGCCATGGCACCACCCACCTCGGGCTGCTCACTTTGGGTCACTTTGGGTGCTTGGTGGTTTAGGAGCTCACATCAGAATCCACCCCATCTCTGCAGGTGTCCCAGGCCAGGCTGGTCAGAGCCTGGGGCAACCTGGGCTAGTGCAAGGTGTCCCTGCCCATGGCAGGGGTGGAACTGGATGAGCTTTAAGGTCCCTCCCAACCCAAACCATTTCAGGATTGCATGAAACATTTCACAGAATCCTAGAATGGTTTGGGTTGGAAGGGACCTTAAAGATCAGCTCATTCCAACCCCCAAAACACAGCACTCGACAAAAAAAAAACAACACAAGACATAAAAAGTTTGCTCCAGAAAAGAAAAATCCAGTATGCTACAAACCAAAGCCCAAACTTGCAATATAAATTCCTGTCTGAAGTAGGTGACAAATCCCCAAGGACACCTGACCCCACTGTGCCCCAAGCCCAGCCCTTTTTACCCCCGTGCATGGCATCGATGCGGATCTTGAGCTGGTTCTTCCCTGAGAGCAGCTCCTTCAAGGCACTGAAGTCAAAGATGTTCCTCAGCATGTTGGCATAGGCTTCCACAGAGTCCACAATTTCCACTGGGAAAGAGAAGGAGACAGGGATCAACCCTCACAGCCTGGAATTGTGATGACCAAGTCCTCTTGCTGGCCTGAGGGTCCTCAGAGTGAAGGGCCAGGGCTCAGCACAAAGCCCTTGAACACCCCAGAGAATCAGAATAGGGACAGGAATAGTGGGGCTAAATTAGGAATTTATTAAATTACAGGCCCTCACTGCTAATCAGGTCACAAGTGGATCAACAAAATCAAAATCTGTTCCCAGTTAAGGCTCCCTGGACATCCTTCAAGAGGGCTCAACCCCACTTCACTTAAATTTCAAAATATGTACATAAAATCAGATCTTTAATTTCCACCAAAATCAATGGGAAGTGTGAACTTAATAGTTCAAAAAGTTGCACCTTTGCAGCCAACATAAAAACAAAATACAGAATAAAAATCCCACTAGAAAGAAATGGAGACTGAAATACCAACTTTTATAATCTTTTAACTTGTTTCTTTGTTAATTACAAGCACCAGGAGATGGTAAAAAAATACTTGCAATATTTTTAAAAAGTCTTTTTCTAATTTATTTTCATATTTCATCGCTGACTGACAAAAGTCACATGTGAAATGTAACAGCTTTCCCACTCACAGGGACAACTTTTATATGTAAAACCATGGAAAAAAAATCAGTTGAAAGATTAAACTCTGTAATTTTTAATTAGGAAAATGCACTTTAACTGCATTTTTCTGTTTTCAAGTACATGTTTACCTTGCAGAAAAAACAGCCTTTGATTTTAGGGAAGTTTCATGGATCAAGGTTTTGCTACTGAAGTAAAAACTTCTGTAGGACAGAAAGTTACATAAATCAAAATCAACAAATAGACAAATGCCAGGAGCAATGTCCTCACTGGGATTATGAAACAGATGAGGACAGGTCAGAATTGCCACAGAAGCACCACAATTCCTCACCCTTGCCAAGAGGAAGAACATTTGTTTACCTGTAAATGGCTTAAATTTGTTCTCCAAGTCAAACTGCTGCTTCCCAATGGTGCCCAAATCCACCTGGAGATCTGGGCAGATTGCATATTCCTCAATTTTCTTGCTGATTTGGAAAATTTTATCCGTGATGGCTTCAGGAGCAGGACCTGCCAAGTGAAACGGGCAAGGGGAAGATGTGAAAGAATCCAACTGCAAGAGGAGTGAACTTCAGGAATACAGCAAAGGCCTGGGCTGGGGATACCCTCCTGGGAGAGGAACACCAGGGAATGAGGGGAGCAGAGCATCATGAGGGAAACCACTGCTCAGGGCACTGATTCCTGGGATATTGTCTTGGGCTGGGCTGTGTGTTCCACTGGCACCTGCCAGAGCTGGGCCAGTTCTCCCCTGTTCATGGCCACCTGATCCAACCAGCTGGGGCACTTTTCTTTATCTCTTCCAGGACCCATCCTCCCTCAGGGAAATCTCTGCTGTCCATGGCCATGGAGCCTCCCTGCAGGGCTGATCCAATTCCAGCATCCCATGGGAGATGCTCCCCCAGGGGAGGAGCCCAGCATTCCTACCTGGATAGAATCTGACCCTGCACACCCCAGCAGCCTTTTCCCCCTGCATTCCCAGAGGAGCAGCTTTCTCCTCCTCTGCATTCCCAGAGGGAGCCCAGGCCCATCCACAGCACCCCTGGAGCTGCAGAGGAAACTCCACCCTTGGCCAGGACCCTGCTCCAGCAGAGCCACATCTGCCCCTGCAGGGGGATTGCAGCCCCCATGGGATGGGGCTGTGCCAGCCCCCTGCCCAGCAGGGTGTCAGGGGGATTCTGACCTCTGCCAGGGGTTTGTTTTGTACCACTGCATTTGCATTGTTAATTTCCCTATAAAGAACTGTTATTCCAATTCCCATATCTCTGCCTGAGAGCCCCTTAATTTCAAAATTCAGAAAGAGCAGGTTTCCATTTTCCATTTCAAGGGAGGCTCCTGCCTTCCTCAGCAGACACCTGCCTTTCCAAACCAAGACAGATACGAACAGAGATTTGGATTCTCGGGTGGACACAAGAAATAAATAATAACAACAGTAAAAAAAAAGAGAGCAGGAAGTGCCCTGACCTCCGTTGGCAATGTTGAACTTGATGCCGAAGTCGCCGCTGGGCCCGCCGGGGTTGTGGCTGGCGGTCAGGATGATGCCGCCGATGGCTTTGATCTTGCGGATGATGCAGGACACGGCCGGCGTGGACAGGATCCCGTTCTGCCCAATCACCAGGCGCCCGATCTGGGAGGGGAGGAGCAGAGCAAGGCTCTGTCAGGGCAAATCCCAAGCGCAGCCCAAAGCCCAGACCCTGCCGACAGGTGAAGCACAGCCGTGCTCCTGCCGAAGCTCCCCGCGGGGCATCCGACCCCGCTCTGTTGTAGCATTTTCCTCCGTGAGCGCTGCACGTGGAGGTACTGGCATTAAACACCACCAAGAACCAGCATTCCCTCTGGCTGGGGTCTCGAAATTTGCCTTCAAAACACACAGTGGGGCAGAGAGAAGCCAAAAGAGCACAGAACTTGAACATCCTGGGAGCAGCTGCAGGTTGCTCCTCGCAGAGGGCAGCACGCCTCCTTCCCATAAATCCAGGGATATCTGAGATTGGATCCAGAGCAATGTGCCAGCACCAGAATCCAGGCAATAAACCAGGAGGTGGAGAATTCCCTGGAAGAACACACTCCTTCCCACAGCCCCCAGATGAGGTGACAGGATTTAAAACCACACCAGACTCCTCTGCACCAACCAAGGGGGTCAGACCCAGAACAGACTGGGAAAAGAGGAGGGATTTCATTCAATCACAGGCTGAAGCAGGAATCAAGAGGAGCATTCCCGGGCTGTGGTGGGTGCTGAGCCAAGGGCATGGCATGGCTGTGATTCCTGTCCCCTGGCACTGCCAGGTGTTAAGCCCCAGCCTCGCTGCCCATCAGTAATTGCATGGTCCATCTGTCACAGCCCAGCTGCTGGCAGAGCTGCACCTCTAGCAAATAACAGCAGAAATGTGAAAAAGCACTTTACAAACCCAAAGGGAAGGCCCTGCCTCTGGCTGCCCACACCAGCTCATACTGGAGCTCTGACTGTGCCCACACACCAATCACTCATTTATTGCACTTCACAATAAATTTCATTTCATTCAAATTTCGTTTCATTTGAAGCAGCCCAACCTCCAGGGTTTGCTTCTCCCCCCTTCTCAGACACATCTTGTCCTGTGCTTTATTCCAGCCTCCAAACCTTGCTCCTTCAGTTTCCCTGAGAATTCACAGGACCTCCAGGAAGCTCCTTTCCAAAGCCTCCCCTCCTGCTCCCCAGTTTGCCTCTGAGGGTCACGTTCTGCAGCACCCCTGTGCATCAGTGTCCAGGAATGCTGCAGAGGAAGGGAAAATAAAGGATTTTCCCTGTCAAAGCAGGCAGCAGCTGCAGCAGAGCTGGATGAACACATCAAATCCCCTGTCCTTGCCCTCCCTGCACACCTGAACTGCAGCTTTTCCCCACAGCAAGGAAGAAAAGGAAGAAACACTTGTCTCCATGTGAGCTGCTCTGTGATTTGGGTCCTCCTTGGCTTCCAGAGGTTTTCAGCTGCCATTCCCCACCCATCCAATGCTAAATCCCTTCTGCTAACCACTGGGGAAGGTTGCTCAGTGTGACAATGTGCTGAACGAATTTACACCTAATCCATTTTGAGTCTGTGGAATTTCTTATGAGGAAAACCTCAGGCTGCAATGATGGACAAACACCTCTCATGGAATTCTCAGAACAGACCCACTTTGTGCAGCAAGTGTGGGTTACAGCATCTCAAAACCATCCAGGCAATAATTCCACCCTGCTTTTACTGAAAGCCCTATTAGGATGCACATAGGAACCCCCTGCAGCCCCTCCTGCCCCCAGGAACACTGGGAACAGCTTTTCCAGGCCATGGAAGTTGGTGGCTGCAGCTCCATGGTGTCCCCAGCCCACCCTTGCAGCCCTTTCTGTGCAGGAGATGCAGCCCAAGCCACCAATCCCACACCCTGAGCACAAGACTGACAGACACCAGCCAGTCTGAGGAGAAAAATCCGTGGAAAATACCCAAACCACCCCCTAAATCCCATTTAGGCACACCTGGGCCCAGTGCTGGAGAGCAAAGACTGAGCTGGTGAAGATGAGCCTGATGTCCCCCTCACCAGCAGATCTGTCCTGGTGTCAGGCACTCCAAGCCTGGCTCTGTGCACATTTTCCAGCCCTTCTGCTCAGCCCATGGACTGATTTCAAAGGAAGATATTCATCTGCAATGCCTGAAGATGTTTCTTTCCCCACAAGATGGAAAATATGTCGATTTTAAAAATAAATATATAAAATTCTCTCATCCTATTTTCCCATTCACTATTGATTACACTGTCCTAGTCAGGTTTTTTGTCAAATTCCTAAAACCCGTTTGCACAAAGTTTGCTCTGCACTAAGAGATCCAGGACAGACAGCAAAGCCTTTTCTTCTTAAAAAGCAGAAGGACACAAAGCCAAAAGCCCATTGCATGAACCACAATCTACCACAAACACACAAACCTCTTGCTCTGCTTCCAAAACACAGAATTCCAGCACAACTCAGCTCCCTATAAAGGCTGTCACTCACTTGCTGACTCTCATATCAATTTTCAAAGGCTCCCTGAGCATTTATCCCACAGCCACAACTTACACCTGGTGAGAAAGGCAAAACATGGTTGTTTCTTCTGCTTTTCCACTCTGGTGGCTCTCCCTGTTAGCTCATTTCTGAACAGTATCAGGGGTTTGTACTCTCATGGAAAGACTGAAAAATCCACAGGTGCCAACAGCTTGGGGCACGTCAAAGCACAAAACAGGAACACACAAACCCCAGGCAGAATTTATTTGCCTTTCCCCACATTTATTCTCTGCCCAACTGCAACACTTAAGAGTGAAAACCCACTAATTTCTGTACTCCCCAGCTGATCTGCCATTAAAAACGTCATTATTAGCAGCTGAATCAAGCCTTTGGGGAAATTAAATCTCACAGTGCCTAATTTCTGATGGATTTCTGCATTTCTCAGCCACACCCCACAGGAATTCAGCCCTTTCACATTTACCAACCCCGTTGGCAGCAGCCATTTGGACAATCAGCTCCACTGCAGACTTATTGAGGTACCTCCCATCACCTCCAACCACCAGAGAGGCTCCTTGGCGATCTCTTAGGTCTATGGAAAAAAATATACTCTGGATAAAATTCTGCAAATAGTTCAGCTTGGATTCAAAGTAGAAGGTCTTCCTCCGTAAGCCGCTGGTTCCCGGCTTCTGGTCGCTGTAGGGAGCTGTTGGCACCGTCAGCAGAGGCAGGGGAGCGTCTTCCATGTCCTTTTTTCACACAGATGCATTTAAAAAGTCAAATTATGCCAAAACTAACCCCCAACCTTGACACAGCAATGGCCCACCTATGAGGCAGGAGTTCAGGGGAGCTGTTGAACACCCAAAATAGCTCCTTGCACCTTCTGTAACTGAAGCCGTGTCCGCGCACTTGCGGTGGGGGATCAATGTCAGGGAGAACGCACAATTCCACGCTGCTGTCCCTCACTGCAAGGCTGGCAGAGGATTCCTGTCTTCTGTGTCACCTCCTGGCTGCCACAGGCACTGCTCCCAGCCATCCCGTGGAGCCCAGCAGTGTCAATCCGTGTGGATCTCCCTCGGGCAGGGAGGTGGGAGCAGCCCAGCCCCGCCGGGATGCGCCGCTCCGGCGTTTTCCCAGATCTGCAGGGCAGTGCCAGGCAGCACGCTGGGGCTCTGGAGGCAAACTTCCAGCAGGATCCTGCTGGAGCTATTTTGCAAAGTCTGGTGAGTTAAAGGTCACTCTTAAAATGGAAGGGAACAGATCTGTTACCTCCCGTTTGCTCATGCGACTCCTGCCCTGACAACCCGACTTCCCACGGCTCCCTGGAACACAGGAAGAATTCCCGGCAGGAACAGCCAGTCAGCCTTTGGCTGGAGAGCCTCATGAGCCTCAGCTGAACACCCCCAGCAAGTCTCACCCAGATTAAAACCACAAAAAAACATCAGATGCTTGGGAAAACTCCATCCCATAATGCTGTTCATTGTGGGGCAGCCTAAACACAAACAGAAGGGACTCGGGTACCAAGGAACTGCCGTGAAGCCTCACCTTGCCAAGCATGGGGAAGGTAAATGAAGGAAGGGAAGGCTGTGGGCTTCCCATCCCTGGAAGTGTCCAGGGCCAGGTTGGACAGGGCTTGGAGCAACCTGGGATAGTCTCTGCCCATGGCAGGGGGTGGAATAGGATGGGCTTTAGAGTCCCTTCCCACCCAAACCATTCCGTGATTCTAAAATCAGCCTTTCCTCCAGGCCTCTTTAACAACACTCAGAGTCCTCTGGGTGCTGGAAACAATTTATGGATATTACTGGAGCAATTAAAGAACAGACCCTTGGTAATGACTCTGTTTGTCCCACTATTTAAAGCAGGAAAAAGGAGATGTGTGCACACAGCTGAAGGTGCTCAGGGACTCTTTCCTGTGGTGCTGATTGTGTCACTGCTCCAATAATTGATATATTTCCTTCCAAAGGAGATCACAGAACCATAAAGGTTGGAAAAGCCCACTGAGATAATCCAGATAATCCTAACCCTGCCAAGGCCATCACTGACCAAGATCCTGATTATTTATCCATCAGCACATTAAAATGGATTTGGCTAATTTGTGTGAGCCAACACATCTTTTACCCCAACAGTGAGACTGCCTGGGATACACAGCAGGTTTGTGTTTTATCCACCCACACTATTCCAAAATCTTGCAGCTCTCTTTTTCCCCCATGCAAAGGCCCAGGTTTCCCTCTAGTGGCACAGAACCCAAAATCCAGCTCCCAAAATTACACCTGGCAGGAAAAGGTCTAAGCAAGCTCTTTCCCTTCTTGCTGCCCTGGGAAATGCCGTGGCATTAAGTGACAGGAGGAGGGCACAGGACCCCCAGCAGCTCCTGTGACTGCACACGGGATGCACTTGGATTTACTGGCAGGGAAAAGCCCAGGGAGGGTGGGAATTGTGTGCAATTCAGTGCATGTGGAGTAGACAGAGGAATCAAACTAAATTAAGCAGGGGAGGAGGGTCATTCATGCAGTGTTTATGTACATAAAGTGAAGCACATTCTATTAAATGAAATATAAAATAATGCATAAAAGGCAGGGGGACAAGGACAGCCACACCAACCCCACTCTTGGGGTGCTCACCTGCTCAGGGCTTTCCTTTAACATCTGCACCAGTTTGGGATAAACTCAATCACCAGTAACTGGCCAGCCAGGACTGGTCAGGGGTTGGGGATCACACGGCCACCAGAGGATTCAGAGTCACCAAAGGTGGTTGCTGAGCACCTTTGCACTGGGGCAGGGACTGGGGAAAGGTCACTAGAGCCATGATCTGGGAGGCTTTGCTGGGGTGACTGATCATTACAAATCACTCAGGTCATCTGCTCCCTCCCCACAACAGGATCAACGACACCCAGGTCTCCTCCTGGAAGCTGATCTAACTTGTTCTTGGAATCTTTTTCTCCAGGTAAGCCCTGCCAGTGCTTCATTAGCCTTGCAGCTGGAAGTGCTTCCCTACAATCTGCTGGGTATCTCTCTCACTGGCACAGCAAACAAAGAGATCAGAATCCTCTTCCTGGCAACTCCTCACTAAAAAATCCTTTGGCATCCCTATCCCAAACTTTGCCCTGATGAGGGGAAGGCATTTCTGCCCTGCCAGCCCAGCCCCAGCTGAGGTGTCTGCTCATGCAGAGTCATTGTCCCAGGAGATTACAGCTAAATCCCTGCTAGGATGAATTTCCACTCTGCCTGCTGGATTTGCTGAGATTAACTGCAAAGCACCTTAGCTCTTGCTCTGAGCTGGAGTTTCATGAGTGCAGTTGAAAATTCCAAAGGGGCACTGAAACAGGACAACCTGACCACTTAATCACCTTTCACTGTAAACTGACATAAGCCAATTAACTTTACAGGCAAAAAGAGTCTAGGCTGGTGTAACAAGAGGCTGTGAGAGCTGCTGCAGCTGCTGTCTTCTAAAATCCACATCATCTGCAGCCAGGAAATATCTACAAGTGGTATTTATTTCCTCACTTTAGATATCACATCTCAATTTCCCCTTCTGCCTCTGAGAAAAACAGTAACATAAGAAAGTCAGAAATTGAGGTTTTCCCTACTGGCCTGGAGGATCCAGCATCACCACATCTAACCCTGGTACACAGGGGTTGCTTTTGGAAGACCCTTCTTTATGAACAATTTATTTTGATGATTTTAATCCCAGGAGCTTTGACTCAAAGGGGAGATCTCAGTGGGAACTGGTCTGGGAGCTGTGGCAGAACAGCAGAAAGAAAAATTTGTCACTGCTACCAAAGGAGGGCAGTGACAAATAAATGCAACAGGTTGGAACACTTGGTTTCCCTGGGTAACTGAGGGGGGAGAAAGGTTAAAGCAGCCAAGGCAGGAACCCAAACTTCCTGGGGGAGAGAGCAGCATTTCCAATAAAAGCCCTGTTTGTCCTGCAGCTATAAACCAAAAGCAGGCACTATTTAACATGCAAGGCACAGCCTGGCACTCAAAACACCTTCCAGCAACGTGCCTGAGTGTGGCAACTGTGCAGCTCTTGGAAAAGTGTTCAGTTAGGAAGGAGCCAAGGGCACAGTAAATTTGGGGAACAGCAGGTGACAATGTCACTGAATCAGCCTGGTGCTGGTTCTATGATCACACCTGGATTTAAAGTTTCTGTCATTTTTGACATAAAATCATTGCACAGCCACAATTCTGCTGATCAGCGATGCTCCAACAGGACCTGTGAAGACCTGATTTGTGTAATTAAAGAGTCAGACTCACCATGTGGGAATAATATCTGGCACACAGAGCAAAACAAAGCTGGTGGGCTACACTGGGTGCCAACTGGGAATGGCAAACAATCTTAATTTCAGTTTACGTACAGAAATGCAAACTTTAAAATAAGATAAACACCCCTTAATCTCATAACTACAGACTGAGTGGTTGCTACTTAAAAATAATTACTTAGTTCCATATTAACCATTCCAGATGGAGACAAAATTCAAGCTAATTTTAGCATCCTTTCCTTTTGTGTTGTAAAACTAAAGATCTTTGGTTGTGGTCCTCGGGTCTGTCCTGTGCCTGGAGAGCACCATTCAACCAGATCTTAACACTGTGTGATTTTAAAGCATTCATCAACCACCTCTTAATCCTCAGGACCAGAAATGCACTTTTCCAGCAGTTTTCTTAGTATTACTCAGCTTTTCTCAGCATGAGGCCACGGAGTTTTCCCCCCAGACCTGGCTGCTGGAATCAGGAGATGTTTGAGTTCCAGCACCTGGACAAACCCACAGCTGCAGGAACAAGTTTCCACGTGCTGGCCCCTGTTCTGCAGGGCACTTTTCTTACCATGAATGAAGTTGTCCATCCTTCTCTTTGAAGGGCAGGGAACTTCCAGTCACTTCATATTTACTATGAAGAAAGAGGATTTTAAGAGACTTACTTAACTACACTGTGGTAACCACCAGGGAACTGATATTTGCAATTACAGAGAAACCCCACAAACCAAGCATCCCTCAGGCACTCCAAAACAAGGCAAACAGATCAAAATTTATTTAAAACCAGTGCTTTGCGTTTACTCAAGAAACCCTCTTGCTTTAGTCACCTCATTTCTTGGGACCAGAGAGTTGTGCTGCTCTTGAGTTTTGCAATGCAGTTTCTGCACTGCCTTATTTAGGCCAGAGCTGCTAAAATGTAGCAAATATCTGTAATCAAGTTTCCAGGGGCTCTGCAAAAGCTCACCCCACTGTACCTCTGGTTACTTATCCAGGCTCTACCTGCTGTTCATTTATTAACCCACGTTTCCTTCCTCCACCTCCCATTTTTCCTGCCTTTCCTGAACGTTTTCTGACTTTAGAGTGAGTTCTGTCCCAGCACTTGGAATTCACACGGATAAAGTGCTCCAAGGCAAATTGCTGCTGGCAAGGGCAGCCCTTGGGACCGGCTGCTGCAGCTCTGGCAGCGAGCTCAGCTCTGCAGTACGTGAGTGACTGCACGATCCAGGGGAGGATCTGAGACATTCCCGGCCCTCCACGCTTCCCAAAACACCTCATCAGACCCCAGCACGGCTCTACCCCAGGCCTCTGCTTCTGGGATGGAGCTGAAGTGTAAATGATGGAGAAGTCGGTGCCTGGAATGCTGCCACATCCCACCAGGCCCCGTGTGCACATCCAAAAACCTGCACAAACTCACACTTCATCCCAGGGAACAAGTTCCCCACTCTGCTTATTCCCAGCGATCCACAGGGATCCTGTCTGTGTGTGCACTCAGGCAGGAATGCTGCCTATTCTAACTCCAGCCCCCTCCCAGAACAAATAAATAAACCAGTGCCTGCTGCTTTTCCATCAGGGAAGGCTGTTCTATCCATCTTCCAGAGGTGCATGCAGCATCCAGGGATGCTAAGCTATGGAATTGAAGTTGAGCAGCTGCCACACATCACAAAAGACAAATTTCTACATGGCTTGTAAAGAATCCAAACCAGTTATTTGCTTCTTTATGCTCTAAGAAGGCAGCAGTCCCAAATTATTATTATTTTTTTCCTAAGAAGTCAGATATTTACAGGCATTGGGGCACCTGGGAACTTGAAATAGGTAACTCTGAGGTTCTACCCTAAGCACCAACACCCTCAGCCCCTCTCTCCTTTGTGGTCCATGAGGAAGAATGTTTGCTGCTGGTGTTGGTGTCCCAGGAGAAGGGGACAGTTTTCCTTTGGAAAAGAGTAAATGTAGGGGAAAGCCTCTCGTTGCAACCTTGACTTCAGCACGTCTCTCCCCATCCACACCACATTCCCTGCTGGGATTCCCTCGGGCCACCGAGTGTCAGGAGCAGTTCGCACCCACGGAGGAATCCCGCAGCAGTGAGATGCATTCCAGTGCTGTGGAAGGGAACGCTGCCCCCCCCTCCCAACACCGCACCGCCTGCACGCCGTGCCGCTGGTTTGTTTTAGCTGGAAAACCCAACCATAGCCGGAGGGAAGAAGACGGAATTAGAGCAAAGTCGTGTTTGCTTCCATACCTCCGCCCTGGCCAATGTCCACTCGCTCCCGCAGGCAGGGAGAGGCTGCCGGGGGGGTTTCCTGTCCGCACCGCGAGCTGTCCCACGCCAGCCCCGTCAGCTCATCAGTCACCCACCGCGTTCCTCCCACGCCGCGGACACGCCGAGCGCCAGCGATTTCCGCCGGCGCTGCCGGCGGGCGGGGAGCGCGTCCCGGGGCCCCGCAGCGCTCGGTGCTTACCCCGTTGGCGGCGGCGATGCGGACGATGAGCTGGATGGCGTCTCTCATGTAGAAGCGGCCGTCGCCCCCCACCACGAGCGTGGCGTCCTGGCGCTCCGCGGGCGGCACGGTGGCCAGAATGCTCTGGATGAAGTTCTCGGTGTAGTTGGCATTGCTCTGGAACACCGTCACCCGCTTGCGCAGCCCGCTGGTGCCCGGCTTCTGGTCGCCGTAGGGCTTGGTCTGCACGGTCACGATCCGCACCATGGCCGGCGCCGGGCGAGTTCCGGGAGCCGGGGGGGGANTTAAAGGCACCGCCCGCGCTGCCGCCGGGCACGCACCGGCCACGGGCGACAGCATCCGTGCGCTGTCCTGTCCTCTCCTGGCCTCCCGGTGCTGCCCTGCCACAGCCCCGAGCACCTCCGTGTCCTGGTGCTCCGCTCCATCCGAGCCAGTGTCATGGAACCACCGAATGGTTTAGGTTTAGGAAAGAGCTTTAAGATTTTCGGGTCCCACCGTTCCCCAGCAGTGCCAAGGCCACCACTTAACCCATGTCCCCAAGTACCACAACCACATGGATTTTAGATCCATGCAGGGATGTGGACTCCACCACTGCCCTGGGCAGCTGTGCCAGGTCGGGACACTTTGCATCCAGAAAGTTTCCCTGAGATCCAACCTAAACCTTCCCTGGCACAACTTCTCCTCCTCCTGTCCCTGTTCCCCGGAGCAAAGCCCGACCCCCCCGGCTGTCCCCTCCTGGCAGGAGCTGTGCAGAGCGACAAGGGCCCCCCTGAGGCTCCTTTTCTCCAGGTGAGCCCCCCAGCGGTCCCAGGTGCTCCAGACCCTGCCTGTCCCTGTGGCCAGCAGCAGGATGTCCCCACAGGCCTTACAGACAGGCCCTGGCCTCAAGTGACCACCCCACAGAAGCAGGAGCCCCCCAGTGCCCCAGAAGTGGGGGCAGGGAAGGTCAGCATTAGCAAAGCCTGGAAGAAGCTGAATTTTGTTATAACTCTAGTTCTCAAAAGACAGGTAACATTCCAGAAATTGAAATTACCTGTTACAGAGGTTTTTTTCTCCTAAATGTCTCCCCTTAAAGAAAATAAGCTGGTACCTGTGTTCAACCTTAAAAAGAGAAGCTGGATTTTTTCTGTCTTGGTGGTACCTGGATTTGGAGCAAATGGAAAAAGACTCTGCAGATGCAACCAAGGTCTCAAATCTCACCTCCTCCAGGGCAGGAAAGGTAGAACCTGTCATGGAGAGCTTGCCTATGTCCCCACTTCAAGAATTGGATAATTAAACCCTTCCTAGCAGCAGGAGGATCAGAAAATAAATGAGGTTCCCTTTGTAGTGCTGTGCCATGTTTTTCACCTGCAGCAAACCCAGCTCTTTCCACATGCAGTGATTTCTCAGCTAAGTCCTTCTTTCAGCTTTAACCATTCCTTTCTTAAAATGCAGAGTTGCATATGAATTCCTGCCACATCTACAAAGACTGATTTTACAAACAAAGGAAATGTAAATAATGGACTGCTCACTTTGTAGTGTCTGTGTCTCATTATTTCCCAACTCCTTTTTAAACAAGGAGCTGGGAATTTCTGCTTTACACACACCTTGCTTGAGGCAGCATTTGCAGAGCTCAGGCAGAGCTAAAAATCACCAAATATTTTTGGGGCCTCAACTTCTTTTAGACAGTTCTGAAAAGGGAAATGATACCTGTGGTACTTGCTAAGGAAAAAACATGGACAACTCAAAGCTCACCAGGAACCCTGCCTGAGTGTGTAAATCAGAGCCCAGCTCCCCTTTTGTCACTGACATTTACTTGCCCAGTGTAAGATTACAGCAGAGAGCACAAGCTGGGGCAGATAAAAATAACTTTGCAACACTTCTTGCTGCCCTCACACATGAGGTCACATATATTTAATGGCTATTTTAAACTCAAACACTTTTTAAGCATCCAGTGGCCAGGGTCATCATTTTTTTTTCCACATTAACAGATATTTAGAGGGACCAGGAAAATATAATAAGCTGAATGTTTTCAGTACCTCAAAGATGACTTTCATTGCTGTTGCAGCCTAAACTTGGTGCACTTCAGTCTTCTTATTTCAGCTGCCCTGGGAATAATTAATTGCTGTTAACAGTCAAGAGCCCAAGACAAACCTTCCTTTTTCTCAAATGCTGTTATTTCATTATGGCATATGGAAAGGCAGACTTTATTTTATATAAAAGAGTATAAAATCAGGCAGAAATTACAGAACAAGGGTAAGATAAGGATTATCAGCAAATGACCAAAAAAAAGGCAAAGAAACAAATCCTTTATCAAGTGACAAAATAAAATGAGCCTCATCCCTTTATACTTCTCACATCAAAACCACAGGAATGTTTAATTAGGAACCCATTCAACAAAGTTCTTCCTCAGTGAAGCAGTTCCAGCCTGTGATGGAATTACAATCCATGGTATGGAAAATAAGAGCATATTTAGGGAAATGATCCTTTATAAAGCACAATTATATTACAGCTAGCAGCTGGAGTACTGAACAACACTAATTTTTATTATGCCTCAGTGTTTTCATGCCCAAATCATCAAGAAATATAAATGTATGCCAGCTTTTTGAGAAGGACAAGACTATAAATTGTCTAAAAGCTGCCCAAAGCTAATCCTGGTTGAGTCTGGCTGCTCCCAGCCCTGGCACTGGGAGGTTTAACATACAAGGGAGTGCACACAGCTGTAAATCCACTCTTCCTGCTCATTCAGGGCCATCACATGCTGAGAGACCTGGCACAAGAGAAAGCAGAGGTGAGAGAGAGTCCTCTTAATTGGAAAACTGTTACCCAGTGTGCTGTGTCAGCAAAATGTTCAGTCCTTGTGTCACTGATGAATATTCATCATCTACACTGACAGATATTCAAAAATTACTCTTGAATTTAACAGCAAAATATCCATAAGGACTGAGCCTACTGTTTATACTGAATGAAGCCTAAATTCAAATTAAAAACCACCTTACAGGACCAAGGCAAGGGATATCTAAAGTGTCAGCAGCAATTTAAATAGGCCCCAGCCTTGCCTGTGTCATGGGACTGCTCTGTTTACTACAGGCTTGAATGAATCCACCCTGGAAAGCTGGGAAATATAAAATAGCTTGGATGCCTCTGCTTTTATACAAAGAGGGTGTACTTTTAGGAAAATAAAACCAGGGGGTTATTCATAAATAAATGAAGAAAAACACCATCTGCATTTGTAATGCATTTTCCATCACATTCCATCCCTCAGAACCCTCATCTGGAATTCTCACTAAAGCCTGCCCAGCTCTGCAATCAAATTGTCTCATGGTTAATATGATCCCTAAATCAAGTTTAACAAAAGTTAACCACCAGCAAATCACAGTGTGCACAAGGACTGCAATACATTTAATTCTCTTTCTGATTAGTGCATGCTTGGTCTGTTCTCACAGGCATCCATACATGGGATTAAAAATTGCTAAGGGAAAAAAAAAATAAAATACAGCCTTAGAAAAAGAGTATTAAAAATATTAGTGAATGGTGAATGTGTAGAATGGACAAGTGAAACAGGCCCATGTAGGAAAAAGTGGATTATTGATTTTTACAGCAAACTGCACAGGAAAACAGGGATACATCAAGTACATGATAAGCTTTGAAATATCAAAAAGTCCATCTGATCTGTTCTGGTCAGAAGATGCCACTGTCCACATGCTCATTATCATGATAAAAGCCCTACAAAAAGAAAATATAAAGATGTCACCTGATTTTCTCTAAAGTTGGCTAAGCAATAAAAAAAACCTTACCATCATGGATTTTGGAGCCACTTCCACAGCAAAAACCATCAGTCCCCTATTGTTCAGGCAGTTCTTACTCTGCTCATTGTTGACATGAATTATCACTTTGTTTTCAGACTGCAGGTGAAAAAACATGAAAGAACCATGAAGGCTTTCCTGGTTAAGTGTCTGTTCTTTGTGTAACAACTGCACACTCCTTGGACTTCCTGTGGCCTTGATGTTCTAGGGATAGAAAAGCTTTAGGGATACTCTGAAGAGTAACAGATACTCTTTGAAGAGTAACAGTTTCAAAGGTACCTTAGCACCACAGTCATGGTCAGAGGTACTTTAAGACTCATTGAAACAACACAAGGACTTGTGCAGATACAACCTGGCCTTGTTGTATCTTCACAGCCTGTCCAGATCCCCCCTGGAGCTTCCCCAGCATTCCCACCCAGCTTGGGGAGATCTGCAAACCAAACCCAAGTGGAATAAACAGGGTGGGCAGAGATCTGGAGCAGAGAGCATCCAGTTGTCTCCATGCAGCCCTGATCTCCTTCTCTGACATATCCTCAAACATATAAATAACTCTGGAATATCCACCCTAAAGGGCAAAGGGCAAAGCCAAATCCAGACTTCCAGGAGCCTCAGCATCCAGTCCTAATATTAGTCCCCCCAGCCACCCCCTTTTGCATGGCTGGGCATTTAAAAATATATTTTTTTGCTGTGATCTTTTAAGATTTAAAGCATCTGAAGTTTAACATCTTACTGTGCTGTGTCTGTTCACTCACAGTTCCTGGTATAAAGGAAACTGAGAATACTCATTGTGATCTATGGAAAAAAGGTTTAAAGTCTCTCCAACCTCTTCTACTTGGATTTACAACTTTCAGCTTGAATTACTAATAAAGCACACCTGGAAGAATAATCAGGTAAAAACTCATCCATAACACACTCCTAAAAATCACTGCTCTGACTTTCTTATGGACCCTGAAAATATTCAGTGGTGTAAATGCTGTGATCTTTGCTCTTGCTCTAGTTGCATTTCCTGCTGTTAGTGTTTGTTTCCTCATATGATGATGATACTGTGCCAAAATACTGAAAAACTGGGATGTGAACACAAAAAATATTCAGTTTCTATATGGTAGTTAGAACTGCTTGTCTCATTATAAAAATCTGTCCCTTCCAAGAACACTGACCCAGGCTTTTCTGAAGTCACAAGGAGCACATCAAGCAGTGGGGTTTTTTGAATGAAACAGACACAAAAACCTGATTTCAGGAAAAGCAATTCTCAAATATGACCCAAGGAAGGAGGAGGAACAATAATAGACATTAACACAAAGTACAATATGGAAGTTTCAGGCCATACCTTATTTTCAATCACAGAGGTGATTCTGCTGCCTGATCTGTAGGTGTAGATGAAGATGTTCTCAGAGCCATCCAGCACTTTGGCCTCTCCTTTATTAACCACAGACCTGCAGACAGCCCTGCTGAGCTGGGAGCCCCCTGCCTCCAGAGAAATGGCTTTAATTCTGGGTTTGCACCTCTCTGCACAGATGTCAATGACAAAGGGGCAGGCCTGCAGTGAAGATGAGTTTTAGCATCACTCCAGCTGTAGTTTTTCCCCTCAGATTTTCACCCACAGCTCCTAAAGTATTTTCATATTTGAACCAGAATGACCCAGATATAAATATTTCCCTGAATACTAAACATTATAAACTGTGAGCTGTGGCAATCTTTTACACCAAATGAAAGCCCAGGACAACTGGCCTTTTTCATGCCATTCCCAGTACACCTGACATAGCTCAACACAGCAAACCCTTCCTTGGACAGCAAAATGTCCAGGAATTAAGATGGATCCTGAAAGTATCCCAGTGTCTGAAATAAAGCTGTCACACTGTTGCTGTTTGTGCCACTCCACACAGATTTAACACCTCTGCAATGTTGCATTGAGCACTCTGGGAGTATCTTGGCTACATTTTACTCCTGGTGTAACAAGAAGGGGTTTGTATTTTCTTAGACTCAGTCACAGCACCTCAACTCCTTTTTAAAGGCTGTTGGAATTCACCAGGATTTCTCAAGTTCTGTCTCAGTGCTCCCAAAACATCAATCTGAAATTATTTGAAATCGAGGAATTAAAGAGTTAGTGAGAGACACAACTTAACAGCTGGAGATTTTTAGATTAATTACTGAAGCATTTGAGAGCTGTGCTGTCCTTTGGAAAGCAAAGGCTGGAGCCAGAAACCACAGCTGGAACAAGGCACAAAACATCTTCCTGAAATTCCTAACTGGAGAAAAAGCTCCCCAAAATGCTCTTTCTTGGAGGAGGGCTCTATCTTGTGGCTGAAATGCAGAAAAACAGCCTTGCAGAGGCTCTGCCAACCACAAGTCAGAGGAAAAGGAGCTCATCCTTTAATCCCTCAGCATCAACCCAAAATTTTCACTGAGAGACAACTGATATCTCTCATACTGACTATTTTTAGGTCTTGACATATTTTATAGACTGACTACATTGACCTGTTTAACAAAGTTAAATAATATTATCAGACTGTGATCCTAAAAATCTGCTTTTCCTGGGAATTAAACAATTTCATTATCTGTATATTTAATGCTTTAATTTTTCACAATTTTTTCTCTTCATAAAAGAGATCCTCTTTCTTTAGAAAGAGTTATTAACAACAGAAATATGTACTATATATTTCAGAATATAAAAATAAATAAATAATTTAAAAAAAATCTGTAAGTGCACAGAAACATCAGAGAAATAATCCCTGGCCTTGCAAAGTAAACAATTTCTGACCCAAACCCAAAAATTTTAATGAAGCATTAAAATTTTATGTTAAACCTCTTCAGACACTGTTGTGAAAGGCAACAATAACAGAAATAGTTATGTCTGGAAACCAGGAATTCTGAATCATGTGGAAAAAAAATTATCCACTTCCATTGTGGTTTGGGTCACAATATTGACTTTTTTAAGGAGAAAAAGTCCTGTTTTTTCTAAATTTGCTGACAGGTCACAGTTTACCATCCTTATCTTCCTACCACTCCCCACCAACAGAGTGCATGGATTCTTTTAACAGATACAATCCAAAATTCCTTCCTCTACAACCCCATAAAATCCTGGATTTCTCTACAGCAAAGGAAAATTTCTTTTTTCAAAGGTCCAAGTGCTGTCCTAAGAATCAGGACAGTGGCAGTGGAAGCCCTGGATGGTGGCAGTGGGTCCCTGCCCTCCTGCAGTCAGTTTGTGGCAGGCACAAAGACTGCAGCAGATGAATGTGCAGGGGTTTTTGCTCTGTGCCTCTCCTACCTCTGTCATTTCTAAGGCTTTGTTGTAGCCAAGGGACAACAAAGTGACCCAAAGGTCCCAAGGATCCCCATCCCGGTCGTTGGCTTCCATGAGATTCAAATCCAGAAATCCTTGTCTTGTTAGTTCATTCTTCTTCATCTCAAAATTCTCTGTTTCAAAGGAATAAAAACAGCAAGTAAAAATCTGTTCTCTCTGCAAACACCTTTATCCTTCCAAAGCCCAAATCCCCCTCCTGTTAACAAATTGGAAAAGATGAAGCCAACTAAGAGCCTCAGGATCTCCAAGATTATTTGGGAAAGAATGTCCTTGACCAGGCATGTGCTGTTTGCAGAGCTCCCCTGTGGATTTGTGTAATGCCTACAAAGAGCTGGCTCCTTGGATAACCCCAAAAAAGGGGGAGATTTCAAAACAAAAAGAGTTCATATTGATTTTTTTTTCCCCTAAAAGTTTGTGGTTGAGCTTTGCAGAACAGGGTATTTTAGGAATGGGAAATGAAAGCCAGCTGGAGCCAGCACCTTGAAATGCTTCAGGTCCTTGATACAGAAATGATTTACTTAGTTCCTAAAAAGCAATAAAATTCCAGTAATCCTAACACCCTTCTCTAGAGAGAGTATCATAGATCCACCACTCTAATGTCAGCAAACACATAATTGAAATGTCCTCGTGTCAGGGACCTTTAAAAATGGTTTTCTCATCTTCATAACAATGCTAAATCTTTACTATATATTATTAAAAAGGGATTACCAATTTAATAAATCTATCCAAGGGTACAGATGCTGTAATAAATGGCTTGAACTTTGGTGTCAAGATTGATGATATTCGTGTGAACCCTTCCACTGATTGATGACCTGGTGAAACATTCCCCAGCTTCTCCTCCTTCCTCTCTTATTTATTCACACATTTCCACCCCTCCTACTTGTATCACCCTGACAAAGCCATCAAGTGTGGAAAAGCACATCCAGGGATGAAACAGAGGAGAAATTCAGTTCTAGAAATGTATTTTTGTAGGAGTTTCCCATCAGTTAGAAAAAATTCTGATAACCTCTGAGTGTTTTGGGAAGAGATAATTAATAGGGCTTGCCAGATTTGAAGTATTTTGGCCAATGTGCCACAGCCTCCAAAGAAATTATGTCAAACATGAGATGGATATTACAAAAAGAGACACTGGCAACCCACAAAAACTCTGGATGCCAATTTAGAGCATCATATCCTCACTAATTAAGTGTCCCTCTCCACACTTTGTGAGATAAAAAAGCAGCACCAGCCCAATCTGCACAAAGGAGATGGAATAAACAAATACCTGTGCCAGTTTCCTTCCCCATATGATCCAGCATTACAAACCCTGTAGGTTTTGGCAGCTACAAAACAATTAGGAAGGGGAAGAATTTTCTCAGCAGAAGGTCAGTGGCACACACAGCAGAATGAAGCAAAGCAAAGGACAGGAGACTGGAAAAAAAGAAAAAGAAAGGAGGAAGAGAAAAATATCCACACATGTTCTTGGAATAGGTACAGAATACCCAGTTCTATCCAGCCTGGAAGTTGATTGATAGCCTTAATTAGCTGTACCACAGTAATGAACTTACCCTTACACACAGCCCAGGCTTCCTGGTCACACTTCTCCCCACTAGTCCTCAGCTCAAAGAAGTTGTATTCCTCCAGACTCAGGAGGCCATTCCCATCCAAATCAATTGTTTCAAATATATCCAACAAAGCAGCTCTGAGGGATGAAAAAGGCCAAACTATTTCCAAAGGCTTCCATTTCCTTCTACTGTCTCATAATATTGCCAAGAACTGTTCAGTCTGTTTGAGATTATTCTGTACAAACTGTACTTTGGGAACATCCAGGTTTAAAAAGCCACTTTTTAGGTGGAAAAGAGATTTTTATTCCCATGTTTGGGAAGAAAACTCACCGAAATTCTTTGGTGAGAGCCAGTTCTCCATCTTCATCCCTCCACACCAGTTTGGCTTCTCCAGAAATTTGGGTTTTTACCTTCCTCAGCCTGCAGCCAGTTGTGAAAGGGAGCAGCCAGTAAAGCCCAGATCCAAGCTCCCCTCTCCAGCCAAACAGCTGCTCTTAAAGGAAGACAGAAAAGTTTGTAAGAACTTCTCAAATGATGCCTTTCTTTGTTTAATATTCATACAAAAGTGATTAATTACTTGGAAACACTGGGAATGCTGGGTTCTCTCCTTAAAAAAAAAAATTGGCTGTGTGATGCCACTTTAAAGATTGAAAAATAGTGAATCTCTTAGAATAAACAGAAGGGAGAGAGATGAGGGAAGAAGGGGAAAATAAGTTAATGCTCTCTAATTTCTGCCACAGGAAAAGAATATTCTGTGCACTATGAAGTTCAAATGGCAAGGAGAAAATAAAATTAAAGGAAATTTAAACAAATTTTGTGTTTGAAGGTGCAGAAATACAACTGAGTTTTTACAGAGTTGCTGTAAATATACCCAGCAACTCAGCAATTCTGGGTACAGCTGGAATTCCTTCCAAATATATGGAATTCACACCTCCAGCATTAACACACACACTAAAAAATGACAATTAAAATAGGAATATACCAAAAATCTCTAACCTCTTTGTTCTGGAGTTCAGTAAAGCTCACAAGCTGTAAATTCTCTTGGGTTTCATTTTCCTTCAGAATAAACAAAGCTGTATCCACTGACAACCAGTGACAAGATTTTCCTAAAAAGAAAAATATCCCCAAAAAAATGGTTAATAATGGCCCAAAATTGTTTTTCTTTCCATCTCAAAATAGATATTCCCATAGTATTTATTGATCCCTGCTGATGAAAAATGGAAAAAAAAAATCTATTCTATGCTACTGGGATTTTTTTTCTGTTTAGGCCAAGCAGATAAATTTTTCCAAGCCTTGTGATTGTCTTACAGATAATTAATAATTTTATAATTAAGAATTATTGATAAAATAGTTCTCTCATCAAGGGTCAAGAATATCAAGAAATGGTTGCACACCACACAAATTTGTTAAAAAAAAGCCAGCCCAGGTGACTTTAAAACAATTTTGGGGTTTAAAGGCTCCTGTTTTATGGGACTAAAAAGGGAATATTCTACTGGGGAAAAAATAAATTTCAAAGTAGCAACTGGATGAAGCCCCGTGGTAAATCTCCAAGCCAGCACCTCTTTTTAAGAAGAAAATGAAATATAAACACACTCACCTTCTGCCTGGGGAATATTGAAAGGTTTGATGGTGATGCAAACTGCAGATCTTTGGGGTAAGTGCAGCCTGTACTTGTGACTGATGATTTCCCCATTTTCCTCCAGGTAGAAGCAGCCTTTGGATTGTGCACCTTGCCATTCCTGGAAACCAAGCAAATATTAAGTGTTTTCTTCATTTTGGATGAAGACAAAAGTGCCTTCTCTGAAGTTAATTAATAATTTGATTATTTCATAAACCTTGCATAAAACACACCATGAGATACAGCATCAATATAATTTTATTTTTAAAAAATCCCAAATAGTCCTTTTGGTAGACAATCTTTGCAAAGTAACATTGCTTCACTTGTGAAAATGCCTGACAAGCACAGAGATTACCCCAATGTTCCTACAGTTGAAAATTAAATTGGAATTGCCATGAAGACTCTGCTAATTATATTTGCAAACAGCTGACTGCATGGAGTAATTTAAATACAAATATTATACACTTTGCAACTCTCTTTTTGAAGTTCTTTGGAGGTTTGGAATTTTTTTTAAAAATTAAGATTTTGTTAAAGAAGTTCTAAAAGACTTTCAAAGGAAATTGGCTGTGGAAAAGACAAAGATTAATTAAGTTATTTAAAATAAAGTGGGATGTGCAATCCCTGGCAGGCACTGGTATCCAAGTCCCTCCCCTCCTATAATTTCCCATAATCTTTTATTGTGGGTACAGCCTGTTGGAGAAGTTTTTAGAGATAATCCTTAAGTGCTGCTATTTCTGGACCATGGAGCCAGAGATCAGCCCCTGGCCAACTTTTATGGAGCAGAATAAACCCAATTAACAAATCCATCCAATAATTTTGTACTCATCCTTATCCATAAAACCAGATTTGTAGCGACAGGACAAGGAAAAAGGGGTCCAATCATAAAAAATAATTAGGAAAAAAGTGATCAGAGACAAAATATTCCTGGAATTTAATGGTGAGGGTTGAATATGGAGCAACAGCTGGGGTTGTGTCAGTCAAAAAGTGGATAATGGGAGCTGGGATTAACATAAATCAGTGACAGAATTCCAACATGGAGTTCAGCCTCTTGGATCATTCCCACTGCTATTCCTAAACTCTTTATTCCAACACTTCCATGACTCCTGACTTCATCTAAATTTTAAAAACAGATTTTTTTTTTCCTTAAAACTTGACACATCTGAAATAACTGGTTGTTTGCTCCAAGCTTGATACCTGCCAAAACCATTGGACAAAAACCTTACCTTTATCCTTTCCCTTTAGGAAATCAAATCCTGTTATTCTGGCAGAGAGCATAAGGTGGTGCTAAAAGTCCTAAATTATCAAATTCCAAACAGGTATGTAAAATTGGGAATCTGAAAGAGCATTTTCTGACTGGATTTTTCTCTGTCACTTCAAAGCAGAACAGAAGTTGTTAAATAATAGCTGAAGTGGGAAATGTTTCTGTTAGAAATGTTAATTGGAAAGAAATGTTAAGCACTACCTGCTGCTGGTCACTGCTACTGAAATTTAAGTTAATATTGAAAATATCCACACATCGATGCATAATTCCTAATAAAAAGCAATGATTGAGAGGAATTTTCTAAGGGTTTTTAATTTTAGACATTTCACCATATTCTGACTTTCACTGTTTTCCTCTATCAGTTGGTGTTGCTCCAACATCCTGAGGGCAATATTTTCTTACTTAGACAAAAAGACAGGTGAACAGCAAAAAAATTAAATAAAATTATTGGATATAATACAAATAAAAAGAATTTTTGGGTGGTGGATTCTGATTCACACCACAAATAAATCCCTGGGTATTATTCATTGATTCTGGCAGAGCTTGGATTGTGCAAAATGAAGTTTAAAAAAATTAATAGTTCTACTTACTTCCACCTTTCCATGTTTATTGATTGATTTCAATTTTTGGATGATGCCAAGCAATACTAATCAATATCTTTTTTTTCAGTCAGGTTTTACTGCCTTGTAGAAAGAAAAAAAAGAATCCAATCTTGGGGAAGTGAGTGCTGGTTTTATACAGCCCACATCATGTTTGAACAAGGTGAGATTGCAGGTTAAATTGCATGGAGGTCCAGCTACCTAAACAGACTGCACAAAATCCCTGGGAGATGATATTTTGAAATTTTAATATAGAACAAATGTCACTGTATAGCAATGGGGAAGATATAAAGCACTTCAGAGTTCAATAACAAATCCAGAGTTGTTATTTGAAACAAAAATGCAGCTCCTGAGGACAATCAGTTCAGTTTTCCAGCAGCAGTTACACTGGGTGGTCAGAACCATTTTTTCCCTTTTATACAGGACTCTCCAGGTGCACATTTTTAATGTGTCCCAGCAGTTCCCAGTTAATGTTTTATATTTCTACAGCTATTATTTTCTGTTGAAAGAAAACTAGTAAAGGTTCAGTCAAGAAAGGGAAAACAAAGGGAAAAAGATCAATATTAACACTCTACAAATATTGACTTAGCAAAGTGACTTTGTTGTCCTTCTCCCCCAGGAATTTATATTGAATGAGTGATTTATTTAAAAGAAAATACTGATAGAACATATTAGTCTAACTAAAAATCAATATTTTCAGGTTACAGCATCTATTTACCAAGCAATGCCCAAGAAACTGAATATGCTCACAGATCTGTTATTTATTTCCAATTACCTTTCATGCAAAGGTTTATGATACACAATCTTTCAGACTACTTAAGCATTTAAAGTTCTCACCAACCTAATAAATTATTCAATTTTAAATTTCTCAAGAAGTCATTAACTGTTTTCTCCAACAGTGGTTTCATTTATAAAAAACACATTTTGTTCTATTAAACCTTCACACCTGAAAAATTATTTCCAATAACTTGTTGTCAGCAAAACCAACAGTATATAAAAATGTTAATAATAATATGTATCAAAAAAGCTCTCAGTAGTTTATAGCTGCCCTTGACAAACTGTTAATAAAACATAAGACACCATTTTTCTCTGATTTTTAGCTTCTTTAAAATGCAATAACACAGGTGCCTAGAGGAAAACACCATCATTTCAGTGTGATACCTTCATTGTGTCAGGCTCAATAATTAGCTTTGTGTTCCTGCTGCTGCTGGCACCCACTGTGACAGTCGTGGAGGTGGAAGCTTTGCTGCTTTGAGCTGATGAAGGTCTTGAAGGAGCTGTGCAGTCACCTATAAACAGAGATATTTAATTACTATTACATTATTTCAACCCTCTCCCAGTGCTGTTTATCATAAACCTTGCATTTAGAAGCACAAAGAAAACTGGTTGACAAGAACTCCATCAGAGAGCTTCCCTTCATCACTGTTGTGTCATTTTTGCACCTCTTTGATTTGAAGCAACACTTTGATTTGAAGCAACACAAACTACATCCCAAAATTCCATACTTGGTGCCTCTGCAGTCTGTTCCCTGTGGAGTTTTTCCAGTTTGGGAAGGTTTTGATGTATCTTTGTAAATTCAGGAAGGACATTAAACTGACCATGACTTATTAATTGTGCTTGAAAAGCAGCCTCAATAATTGAAACACAAAGCTTATTGAGAAAGGTTTAGGATTTCACCTCTGGTCTAGGAAGGAAATAAATAATTTGCCTATATTGCAACACCTGAGCATCCATTTTCTCTCTTCCCTCTGGATTGTGCCACATGAAAATCAACAAAATCCACCCTTAGGAATTTGAGAGATTCACAGATGCAGCCATTTGAACATATTTTACTGGCACATTGATGTGATTGCCACAGTAGAAATTATATTCATCAATAAAATCTTCACTAATCAGAGAAAAATTAAACAAAAACTCAACTGCTCATTGAGCCAGAGCTTCATCTCCAACAGGAAGAAAACATAAAATATAAGAAATATAAATACCTTTAGCCAGTTTGTGATCAGTTTTCCTGGAGACCCTCGGGGATGGTTTTGACACTGGCAGTGTGATCCCTTCAGGGAAATTTTCAGTTTGGTTCCCAAAGTGCTGCTGCCTCAGTCGAGGGTCGATTTCCAGCCTGTCCCTTGCAGCTTTGCAGCACTGCTCACTGGTGGTCAGGTACAGCTCACAGAACTAGAGAGGGAAAAAGAATATTGACCTTAGCAAGTTACATTTCTCAAAAGGTTTTAAGGAGTAAAATGTAGCATTAGCAAGGAAAGCACAGCTCAGCAGATGGAATGCATTGCCTCTTCAAGCCCAATATAATTTTAATTTTCATTAATCAGAACAACTGCTCAAGTATCACAGTACAATGCAGCCACGATTCAACAAGGAGGTCCAAATATTGAACAAAAATTAAGTGTGACTTTCAACTCTTCCTTTCTAGATATTGAAAGACTGATTTTTAACATAGGATTCTTACTAGTTTTCCTCCTATGAAACCATATTTATGTACAAATCTTCACGGGCTGTTTATTCAGTCCAAAATTTAGAATCCTGGGGTAAGGTCATCACTAATGCTTATATTGTCAATAGCACAAGAATAAATGTCACTCTTGGCCATACCTTGTTGTAGTCAAGTTTGCCACTGCAGTTAAAATCAGCTTGTTTAGTAATGCTGGTCACTTCCTCCCAGGTCATTTTATCACCTCTCTGCAAGAAAAAACCAGCTCATTCTGGGTTACTAATCAAGAATCCTGTTCACCTACAGCACAAATGTTACAAACAAAGGAAAAGTCTTTTAATACTTTTTCAGAGAATCTTATCTTGCAATAGATTTCAACTGATTTTGATTTGAATCATGAAAACAGTAGTCAGAATCATTAAAAATTGTCTTTACAATGCTACCAAATATCAAAAAGATCAACTGTATCAGTTTATGTAACTCTGTGGTGTCTTCTGGAAACCCACCATGAAAATCTTCTATAAAATGGGGAATCCCAGCTCTCAGTACTATCTAATTTCCAAAATCTCTACTAATTAAAGGTGGATAATTAAATTTCTAGTGACACTTACTGTTGTAAGAATTTTACAAAGTTCATCATGTGAAATATATCCAGCCTTATCTGTGTCTATTTTTCCAAATGCTTCCAGCAGTTCATTTTTTGTAGCTGGCTTTTCTTTTTTTAAAATAGCACAAAAATCATCAAAATTCAGTGAAGTTGTTTGTGAAGTCCAGTATTTGTTAATGGTCTTCTGAGAAGGATTTCTTCCAGCCTGCTGAAGTACTGAACAATAAAACACAATATTTAATATATAATCCAGCTGTTAGAAAAGGAGTTTTCTCCAAACATCCTTGAGTCACTTTCCATGTTCAGATTTTTTTAAAGCCAAATCACTCCAAGAGAAAAGTGGGTCTGAAGGACAGTTTTGGTTATGATCTTAATCAAAATATCCATGAACTCAAAGACAGTCTCAAGCGTAAAATTCAGACTATATCCAGTGTCTTAATATCAAGAATAAATTATTTTTAAGTCTGCACATTATTAGATCCTATTTCTACTAGACTGACATCATCTTGGCACTTCCTTTGCCAAGAACTGAGATCTAGAGTAGAGTTTATCTGAGACAATATTTTATGTCACACCTGTATATTTGAATGTATCAATTCAAATTATACATGAATTTTAAGGGAAAAATGACACCACCAGGCAGCCAATGCCACATATGCAAGCAGTGCCATGGGTGTTACACCTGGCATTCTCCAAAATGAATTTGTGGGATCTATTTGCCTCTCCAAGGTCTTTACTGAAAACATCCTTTCAGTTTTCAGTGTGATGAAGGTATTATGTTAAATGGAAATTAAATTCAAATGCACAATCTAGCTGAAATGAGAGAGATGCTTTTATATCTTCCCAAGTAATCTTTTAGGGAAGCACAGGAGATCCTCCATCTCCACCTGGGCTGGCATTTGATTTTGAGCCAGCTGAGCAGTGCCCAAGCCTGTGCTGGGAACTGCTGAGGAGCATCTGTGAAATGAGGCAGTGGCATCGTGACAGTGCTCAGTGGGACTCGTGTCACCAGCAAACCAAACAAACAAACAAACAAACAAACAAACAAACCAGGCACCTCTGCTGTTAATCCCTGCCTCAGTGCCAAGCACTAAATAAAGATTTGTGCCCTGCCACCTCTGCTGGAGGAGCCAGAACCAAACAGGGCTCACATCTTCATCCGAGCCACGCCTGGGCACGGAGCAATGGTTTGGGGATTTCAGGGTCAAGGGCAGCCAGGGAAGGAAGGGCAGTGACTCTGTGGGTTTGATTCCATGGATAGAAGAGTTCCCTGGAATGTCAGTGCAGCACATTATTATATTTGACAGATATCCTTCAAATATACAATCCTTAATTTTGTATCTCCAGGGACATCAGCACTTGCCATTCCCTACGTGCCTCCCAATTTGTATTTGTGAAAGTTCAATCAGACTGCACCTTTTCCATCTATTTCTTTATGATCTGGTTCTGCTAAATCACTCCAGTAATATTACAACAGACAGGAAATGAAGCTGCTACTTGGAGATGAGCAAAACCCCTACAAATAAAATTCCACAGGGTCAATCTCTCAGTAAGCACTTTAGTTTGGAATATCAGCCAAACTTCGTGAAGCAAGAGATGCTTAAACATTGGCACCACTCATTTGAGAAATGCCAAAATTGACTTAAGATGAAATATAAGTCTTTAACTCTCAATGCTTACAAATTCTAAAATAAATTCTTAAATATCTCTGAAAGGATTGAGAGTCTAAACAACTAACTGCCCTCTCTAAGTTGACCTTGAAAGCAAAATGCCCAAACATTTGCTGTGTAGCCAAGTGGCATATGGATAGAGCTGAAAGCCAAAGCATTTATTAGAGAGATGACATTTGTTCACACCACCCCTCTGCTAAAATCCAGATTATCCCAAACTATCATTAGGATGTCATAAAGGCCCTTTTATTGCAGCTGGGAAAGCCTGGAGAGCACCAAGTCACAAGCTGTAGGAATATGCTTTTTAATGGGTGGAATTTCATGTTCTGGTGTAGGGAAAGAAGCTACAATCAGTGCATTCAGCTTTTACAGTAGTGGTTTCCATGAAAAACCTTTTAAAAAAGAAGAAAAATGCTCTAAGAAAAAAAAAAAATCACCACCCAAACAGAGCACACAATCCTACAACTCCAAGAAACTGCAAAGTTGGAATTGTATTTGCTTGAGAAATTTTATCTGCCATAGTGAAACTTCCTTTAAAACTGAGGTTATTTATTACTCAGTCTTACCTTACTCTTTCCTTATCTTACCTGGTCACTAAGATATATTATGAAGAAACCAACTTCCATTTTTCAGGTAATTTTTTCTCACTTCCCTTTGAAATTCCTGAAGTTTTCAGAACACAAGCTTTCAGTTTCTACCAACAGCCTTATTTAGTGCAGCTGAAGCAGTCAGAGATATGCTTTTTCTGCTGTACTGCTGACAACACCACCACCACTTGTACATAAATATAGTCTGGACAAAATAAGGAGAACTTTAGATTCCAGTCTATGGAAGTGTAATTCAGGAGGAGTTAAGGAGTAAGAATTCTTATGAAACACCAGCTGTGGTGTTTTTCTGTGGCAGGGCAATGGCCCACTCTAAACTGAACTGAGACCTTTCCTACTGGTGATTTACAAATAAAATCTATAATAAAATAATCCACAATAAAATGCCTCTGTCTGGCATTCCCACTTCCACCAGGCATCCAAAACTACTCTCAATTCCTTAAACCAGTTACTGAGTTTATGCACAGGGATACTCCCACTGCAATCACCCCAGGTAAGAGTTAGAGGGAAAAAAGATCCCATCATTACCTAAACTGAGTTGTTCTTTTGATTTAATATTTTCTAAGCTGCTTTTTAAGACAGTCAGATAAGCTGCTCTGCAGTTCATGTAAAAAATGGCTTCTTCTGCATGCTGGGACTTCTTCCCTTGGGAATTTTCTGAGTGTGTGGCTTTCTGATTCCCAGGAGCACTGGCCATCCTGTGAGGGATGAAATTCCAGTTAGAATTTGTAGCTGTCTTAATAATGGCTTTGTTTGTCCTCTGAAACACAGACTAGCCCCAGTTATCCAAACATCCAGGTCATATCCTTTCTTGTCTCTAAATCTGGGATGGGAATAATTATCTACACTTGTAGGTAAGCACCATGAGATCCACGAGCAGAAAGAGTTTGAGCTCTACTTATTATTCAGTTTATCCTTCATTGGCAGTAAGAAGTTTAATTTCACTGTATTTTATATAGTTGCAGACATTTGCTATTACAAGTATTATGTAGTTTTGATTTTTGAAAGCACAAATCCACATTTTCATGTTATCTGTGAAACAAGGCTTTGCCATCCATGTTTTCTCTTTTTACTCTTATAACTCAACAAAACATATGGATAATAAGAAAACTGGTCAAAATTGGAACCCTTAATTGCAAAAAATGCCACGTTAAGCACAGAATCCTATTTCTCAGAGTTACCTAAATATAAATAATAGAAATAAATGTGCATAAAACTTTAAAAGTAAGTGTGCATAAAACTTTGAGCAACTCCAGCCTTTTAAGTCCAAGGCCCATACAATTATAAATGAATGGAAAAAACCAGAAACACATTATTTTCTCAATTATTCAAACAACTCAATGCTGTTTGCTCAGCAATGGTCAGCAAACTCTGACAGCAGCTTTCTGCTTCCACCAGGGGTGATTAAGGTTTTTAGCAGGCCATCACAGAGGGACACTAAATCCTGTTGTGCTGTTGCTTTAACAGGCTCTTATATTATTTTACCCAGTGTTGACTTCAGGAAATATATTCCAGTATAATAAATGGAATATCTCAAGTTCAGCAACAAGACAACGCCATCCCAGGGTCCCCTTCAGGACTCATTGGATTTTTACTCAGGAGGCCTCAATCACTGGCACCTTGTTGAGTTATACTGGCCTTTTACACTTGGGAAAGGCAGATAATAATCTATTATCAAGGATGAAGTACCCAATTTGTAACTCCCTGACAACTTAATATTACACAGGCACCAGAAGGACCCCACAGGGACCCCCTGGCACAGCCTGGCTCTTGCAAATGGGTGTCACTATAATTAAGCACCAGTGTTACACACACGGAATGGAACTGGGGGGAAAAGGCAAGGAGGAGGAGAAGAATAAATGTTAATTTTCCAGTAACCAGTTTAGGAAAGGTGAAGTCTTGTTTGTACTCCTTGGACTTCCCATTACTGAGCTATTTCTTATGTGGGCCAGGAAGTGCTGCCAATCCATTGCTGGGAAATCCAGTGAGCAATGGCTTAGTGACAGCACTGCCAGCAGCCCCATGGCTTAGGCTGGGACATTTTTACTGGATAAATGACACTTTAGAAAAATAGACAGAGGGGAGCAATCCAGCCCAGGCTTCCAAACAGGGAGAGAGTAGGTTTAGATTAGAGATTGGGAAGAAAGTCCTCCCAGTGAGGGTGGGGAGGCCCTGGAAGCTGTGGCTGGATCCCTGGAAGTGTACAAGGCCAGGCTGGACAGGGCTTTCAGCAACCTGGGATAGTGGAAGGTGTCCAGCCCATGGGTGGAACTGGATGAGTTTTAAGGTCCCTTCAGCCCAAACCAGTGTCGTATTCTCAGCCCAGATCACTGTGCGCCACGTCCAGTCCTTCCTTGGACACCTCCAGGGATGGGGACTCCACCCCTCCCTAGGCAGCCCCTTCCAATGTCCAATCACCCTTTCTGTGAAGAAATTCCTAATGCCTAAAGTCAGACCCTTCATGGCAACACTGACCTTCATGTCCGAGGCTCACCCACACAGAACCCACATTCGCACAGAGAAGCTCTGCCCTGCTCCGGCCCCGTGCACCTGAAACGAGGAAACCTTTCCCGCATGGATCTCAGCACCTCACTCCTTAGAGGGCACAGGGGGTTTCAAGGGGTTTCAAGGGCTAAACTTGCCACCCACCGTAAAAAAAAAAACAAAAAAAAAAAATTACAATCCACTTCCCCCAGCCCTGAGGGGAATCAGCCCTCCGTCCCTCCCTCCCTCAGCCCTGCTCGGCAGTCACTGAGGGACTCCTGACGTGCGTTTGGCCGCCCCGAACCCGCCGCCCGAACGTCACCAGCCCCGGCCCAGCTCCTACCGCGCACAGCGGGACCCGACGAGCCCACACCGACACCGGTCTCGATCTCGGCCTCGGTCTCAGTCCCGGGGGTCCCGGTCTCAGTCCCGGGGGTTCCGGTGTCGGCCCCGCAGCCCTGCCAGGCTCCTCGGCCCCGCCCCGGCCCGGCCCGCCTTCGGCGCCGTTTCCAGCCGGCGCCGTTTCCAGCCGGCGGCGTTTGGCGGGCACACGGCGGGAGCTCCGAAGGGGACGCGGCGGGAACGGCTCCGGGATGTCGTAGGTGTCTGGGGACCGGGACAGCGCTGCTCTCCCCCTCCTTTATTCTCCGTCTGCTCGCTCTCCCGTTCCTCTTCTCCCTCCCTCCTCTTCTTCCTCCTCTCCCTTCCCCTGTTCTCTTCCCTCTCTCTGTGCTCTCTCGTCTCCCACCGTCCCCTCACGGCAGCGGGTCGGTTCCGGCGGACTCCGCGGGACGCCGTGAGGGGAGCGCTTCTCCCGGCGGGCTGCGGCTCCCGAACGCGTTCCGTGAGGGGAAAAGCGCGCTCAGAGTCGGCCTGGGGAGGGAGGAGCGGCTGGCGAGGAGGCGGGATTTGTTTCTAAATGGAAACGCAGACCGGGAAATGCTCGCGGTGGCGGTTCCTGGGGCAGCGCTGCGGGCGGGGCTGGCTGGGCGGTGCTGCTGCTGTGGGTGATATTCTCTGTGTTCGGCATTTCTGAGGGGTCGGGGGCGGCTCAGAGGTGCACAGCGACAGGACGCGGAGCAATGGCCGTAAACTAAAACACAGCGAGTTCCACCTCAACATCAAGAACAAGTCCTGTACACTGAGGGTGGCAGAGCTCTGGAGCAGCTGCCCAGGGAGGCCGTGGAGTCTCCCTCTCTGGAGACATTCCAAAGCCTGTGTCACCTGCTCCGGGTGGCCCTGCCTTGGCAAGGGGGTTTGGACTGGATGATCTCCAGAGATCCCTTCCAGTCCCAGTTATTCTAATTCTATATCTCTTTACATAGCATGGATAACACCCGTGGGCTGTGTGGGAGCGGGGCAAGAAGAAGGATCACAAGATGGTTCAACTTGGAAGGGACCACAGTCCAACATTCTCAAGCAGGGTCATCCCCTGCACATGGCACAGGCTGGCATCCAGTTCTGGAATATCTCTAGTGAGGGAGACTCCACACTCTGGACAATCAGTTCCAGTGCTCAGTCACTGCACAGGAAAGAAGTTCTTCCTCATATCCAGGTGGAACCTTCTGGGCATCATCTTCTGCCCATTGCATCTCGTCCCATTGCTGGGCACCACCAGGCAAAGCCTGGTCCATCCTCTGACTCCTCCCTTGGCCACCACCAAAAGGATTGGCAAAAAAAGCAGGTTTTGATATGAATTTGTGAAAGTGTGGCTTCAACAGAGTTTGATGGCAAGGTTCACTCCATTGCTCGCTACACAGATGGAGCAGCATACACAGGAAAACAGGATTAGAATCAATTTAGAATGATTTGCACAGAGACCAGGGGTGCAAAAGGGTCACGGGGACAAGGATATAGATACAAAGGGTACAGGTGCAAAAGAGTTTAGCAGCACTTAATCACTGACTGATTTAATATTTATAAAGTGATTCAACAGGATTTACTACAATTACAGCAGTGACTAAATTATAGATTCACACACACACTCAGGTGCAGAGATGTGGGAAGGAATTGCAGACCTGTGGAGATCAGGGCATGACACCCCCCCATGCCCATTTTCCATCAGGCTGTATCTCTTCATTTTGTCTCCACTGGGAATAAATCCTGCTCATTTTTCTCCTATATTTTGCAATTTATCAAGCAGTAAGTAGTTAATCAAGCCATGTAAGTCTGGTGCTGCTCTTGTGTATCTCTGCTCATTGTGGGCTTCTGGAGATCAGTAAAGAAAGTTCTTTAACCTGAAATTATGGACAAAATAATCACTGCAGGTTGTACAGCTGACTGTATGCATGTGCCATCATACTCTGCATGGTTAAGAAAATAAATTAAGCCTTATCAGGCTAATTCAGGGGTAGGAAACTCAGGTTAAATACTCTCACCACATGTGCCTCATCTTTCTGCCTCCTTTTCATGTTCCACTCTGACATTTGGTTTTATACCATAGTCAAAGGGAGCCATATAAAAAAAAATAAACCAAACTAACCGTGGTGCTCTTCATGTTGTTTCCTAAAATACTTGAGGAATTTTGTTTGCATGTATTGTTTTTCCCCCTACATTCTTCTCCTGGAAGATCTGAGAGAGGACTGTTCAGCCAACAGGGCTTTCATGTGAGGAGTTGGGATGAATTTGGTTTCAGGGGTCTGTGTGTGGAGTTGGAGCACAAATTTTAAATTATTTTAACTTCTCACATTATGGCATTGAAAAAATAATCAGTAAAAACAAGCCCCCAAGCAAGCCAGGCTGTTGACACAAGGCAAGGTTGACCTCCTAAAGCTAAAATCACATTTTCCAATACAATATTCCAGCTCTTTCCAACGTTGAAGAGCTTGGAATGAGGCCCCATCTCTGCTCCCATAGTTCAGGGTGCTTGCAGAGAGAAATTTGGGCTGTGTGCTACTCTGTTGCTGTGCACAATATTTGACAGACTTCAAAGAACGTGGCTTTCATCAGTGCACAACTTTCCCCCTAAGAAATGTTCTCAAGGTTTATAACTTAGCAGGATTTTCATGTAGTTTCTAATTTATTTCATCCTACAGCTGTGATCCTGATCCTGCTTTCCTTTGGCTTTCAGCTTCTTTTGACACCTGTCATAAAAACTTCCATCAGAACATGCCTGAGTGTAACATGCAAATGCATTGGGCCCCAGAGCATCCTTGCAGTGTGGATGCATTAATAAATGGAATATTTCTCTGCTGCCATGAGCTGGAAGCTGTAATGGAGTCGGGATTCCTTGAGCTATATGGGGTTCTCTTTTAAAAAGAAATACATTGTAAAGAATTCCATCAAACTGTTACAGCTTTGGCTGCCCCTTGGCCAGAATTTCAGAGGCTTTTTTAATTTAAATGCTACCTGTTTACTTGGCTTTTTTAAGATAGGATATTTCTTTTCCCCTTTTTGTAATAGAGATAGCTGTAAAACAGTTTTCATATAAGACCCTTGCCTGAGTTACATATCAAAGACGTGTTTCCATTCTATTTTCCCAATCCTTTAATTTACAGTTTTGGAATAGCAACATAAATTTGAAAAGGATATGTTTGGAATGAGGTCATCTAAATTCCTTACAAGGCAAAACATTCTTTTTCCAAGATGAAAACTGAATTAATTCTTGAAATATGATGTATATTCCAAACCTGGTTTAATTCAGTGTAATATATATGTTTCTTGGGGATTGTTCTTACAAAGATTTTTTTTCCTCATCGTTTTACATCATGCTTTAAACTATTGTTAAGATTTAGGAACGTGCTTAAAAAGTTTCAGTTGTCTCTGGGAAAAATACTCTTAATTTATGTTGACCTTTCTTTCCTTGGAGCATTTCGCCTGCATTCAATAAAATTTTGATGACTGCTCTTTAGCAGACAGCTGTACCATATAAAGTATTATAAATATTCAGCTTTCCTCTTCCAGTGTTGCCATTAACAGCTGGGCATCCAGTTCAGAGGAGCAGATTTTGCAGAGAGAGCTTGGCATGTTCCTGAATCAGGAGAGGGAAGAAGGGAAGCAAACAGCTTCTTATGGTTTGGGGACCTGTAAAGACATAGAGCATCTGTTCCCCAGTTAAGTCATAGTCTGGTAGCACTGAATCATGTTAAGAGCTAAAATTATGGCAAAAACTACTTTTTTCACCTTGCCTGTACCTGTGTCTTAAATGTCTTAAACATTATTTGGGCTAATGGCAAAATAATTCCAAGCCTTGCTCAGAAGGTATGTAAATGGAAATGCTTTTTGGGGGGGTTTGTTGTTTATAGCCTTGGAGAAAAGATAAATACTCAGCATGATTTCACTTCAGTGCCTTGATTTTATCTCTGGTATAAAATGGAGAATGAGATTTTCTTAGGCAAACACTTTATCCTTCTAAACGAGCAACATTCTTGGTACAGGGAAGGGATTTGCTTTGGATGCCATCAGTAAATGTGAAACCAAAAAAGGAAACTGTCTTTAACATTATCAATTATAGACCTTACTAACAGAAATCTTTGTGTCTACATGAGCAGAAAACCTGTCCATTTTTTTTTTTCTTGCAGGGTTAAGAGAGCATTAAATCTGGACACTGTTAAAAAACATAATGTAAGTATTTTTTGGTGTCTGGAGCCATCTGGGCTGTATAAATATATATGTATATATGTCTGTGTGCAAAAATAAATGTGGATATAAACAATCTATTTCATTATAGCTGCCTTTATGTCGTTACAGATTGGATGTTGTCTGGGCAAATCTTAATGCACAAAATTACTGCTGCAAATATTAGTATAAAATTGATTGTATTTCATTTGTCACAGAACTGCCTGGCGTTAAGTAATGTACATCTGCATGAATCACTTGAAAAATGTGCATATTGTTATTGCCATCACTATTTACCCAAGAGCTGAATGAGTTAAGATCCTTGGTGAAATCATTTATTAGAAATTAGCTTCATTATCCTGGGAAGCAAACGTTCTGCCATGTAATTGTACATGTGACAATATGGAATTATGATAATGCTGTAATCTGCATATTAGAAACTACAAAATTGAAATGAAAACATTAAAGGCATTTTCATGTCAGGGCTGTAATTACCTCCCTCAGCTAATCTGGCATAATGAAACAATAAACTCCTAACGCTGCCATCAATTTCACCGCAGTTATCACAATAAAAATAAAATTGTACTGGTGCTGTTATTTGTTGTAAATGCAGCTCCAGCATCCTCCCAGCCACCAGCATGTCGTGACATATGTCAGTTTATTATCTCCCACAGTGGCTGTTGCTGCAGCCAGCAGTGCACAGGAGCTGGGGAGGATGGCAGGGTGGAAAGGAAGGAAAATTTTGGAAAAGTACACAGAGAAAGAGCTGGTCAGCAAACGAGCTCCCAATAAAAATCTCCAAGCCTGTGTCGTTTCAAAGAGGTTTTTGTATATGCAGCACATATTTGGAGGCCTCACTGGTATTGAGCAAGGTAGAAATTGGCCATTTAAAAAAATTCTAGGTACTTATTTTTTGAAAATTTCAACAGAGGTGGCAAAATACCGCAGTGGCACTAAAAAAGAAAATCATTAGCAGTTTAATTAGCAGCTTAGTGTACCATTACCCAACTTGTTCTGCTCAGAATCCAGCTGTGACTGTAATTTTGCATCTGTTTCTTGGGCTGAAGTAACATTTTTGTAGATGAGTGGTCCAGCTGAAATTCCATGGAATGTTTTTCCTGCCCTAAAGCCATCCCTTCCCATGAGATAAAAGGAGTTACTCGGTGCTTGCCTGCAGTCAGGTTCTTGTGCAACAAAAAGCTGAAGAAAAGCCCACCTGAATGGTACAAACTCTTAGTGGAGGCTCAGTGATGTGGCTTTACACTGATTTTTAGTTCACACCATGTCTCCAATAGATGCACGTCAAAGATTTAAATTAAATAACTTTAGAGAAGGAAAGAAGGAACAGAAAGTAGCAAACTCATGGTTTGGGTGAAATATATGTTTAATCTTTACTGTTTCTGTCATTCCTTTCCTGTTTTTGTAAAGAGTTCCTCATTCCCTGGATCAAAATATTCATGAGCTAACCAGATCAGGAATGAGTATTTTTAGATTTTTGGAATCTTAGCATGATATTGTTAAAAAATTGCATAACTGGAGTAAAATTCTTCTTCCTGGAAGAGAATATCTTACTGACAAATAAAAACTGTCCTTCTAAGTGCTGCAGGAATTTTGTTTAAAATAGCCTTAACCATATCCAGAAATGGGTGAGGTGCTGTTTAAGCAGGAAAAATAGTCTGAAATGTTTGGAGATTCTGCCTGTTGAAAAGGAGATTTGATGACATGTTAATCCCTAAATTGGCATTGATATTTCAATTAATATTTCATTTAAAGATGTTTGGAAACATTTCTTTAACCTGCTTGAATGTGGCAAGACAGAGTGAGGATTTCCATCAGGTGTAGTTTAAATGCTTCTAGACTGCAACAAGAGTATAAATGAGAGGTGGGAAATTATTTAAGGTATTTGAGACTAAAACAAGGCAGAGGCAAGTGGGCAGCAAATGAAATCTTTTAAAATCTGCTCTAAGCCCCAGTGCTGATGACCAGCAGTAGCACTTGTGGGCTGTAAAGGTTTAGGTTGATTTTTTTTATTTCTGTTCATGAAATGTGCAGAAAATCCCAGTTTCTCATCCTTGCAATTCAGCATCTCTGCTAGAGCGTGTCCCAGATAATCCCAGTTCAGATTCCAGCATTGCAGACTTGTTCTTCTGAAAACTTCTCTGCACAAATCCTTTAACATCATTAAATAATTCCTCTTACATCATGAGACATATTGAAACCCTGAACCACAAACAGGGACTCACTTGGGATTTTTTCAATTAACACTTGTTTTAAAAAATGATTAGACGTAACTTTTGATACAATTAAAATCTAAAAATGTTTATGTCTTAAATTCTCATTACTGGAAGAAAAATAATAACTTGGTTTGGCTGCTTTAAAAAAACCCCAACCATTGAGGTGATCATGCCAGACTACCTAAATCCCTGGAAAACATATATTTTTTCTTTATGGAACTCGGGAGACAAAGTGTTTGAAAGGATTTTTTATCTTTTATAGTCAAATTAATCTTATTGAGGAGGAGGAGTAATAGAGAAACTTGATGAACACAAAGTCACCCCACCACAACATTTAACATGGGCTTTCCATCATGGGAGTAGATAAAGCCAGGAAAATCTTGGCAGTAAAAGTTCAGAGATGTTTTGTCAGTGCTCATCTGGATTGTTTTGTATTTTTCTCCATTTCAGGCACCTGATGCCACCCCCCAGAAGGGCAGGAGGAGCAACCTGCACTCCTACTCCCCCACCACGGGCACGCGCCAGATGAGTCCCTGCTCCCCTCCAAGTGACAGGGCACAAAATCCCAGGAATTCCCCAGCACAGGGTGAGCTGAACAGCCCATCTTTCCTCCTACAACATTTTCCTGCTTTTTTGCCTGGATTTAGGGGTTTCTCTCCTGTCTGCTATATTTGATTGCTTTTTCCTCTTGAAGAATGTCTTCTGGAAAAGCCAATGTTGGGACTTAAAGCTTGAATTTTTTCAGTGTAAATCTTGGGGGTGTTTATAAAACAACTGAGTGAGACAATTCTTAATTAACATAACACTGAATGTCTCAGCTCTCAGAAAATACACCTTTGTAAGATTATAATTATATTATTTCCAGTTCACTTTAGGATAAATGTTCACTTAGTTACACAGGCACAGTTTTTGTCTCTGACTGCTCAAGAAGCAGATTTTCAGTGACTGAGCTGCTTTTATGGCTGTATAAAAAATATTGTGGTTGTGGCCTCTCTAAGTGTTGAGGAACCCTCAGGTCACCTGGTGTAACATTTTTATTTTAAAAAGAAGAATACAGAGGGACCTTTTGTCATCTTTCCCTATAGAGCTTTTATTTCCTTGCAGTGCAAGGTAATAAAAACCTTAACATCTAGAAAAGATGGTTAAGTCTTGATAATAGTAAGAATAATAGTAGTAGTAGTAGTAGTAATAATAATAATAATAATAATAAATTCATCATTTCCATTGTTAGCAAATTCCTTGTTCAATTATTTTAGTTATTAAGAAAAAATCCTCTGTCTGATTCTGAATTTGTCTGGCTTTAATTTTCAGCCACTGGTTCTTGTTGGGTTACAGAATTTTTTATGCCCCAGAGGTTTTGGAATTTATGTACAGTAATTGAGGCCTCACTAACATTTGTGAATTATGATGAGTAAAAATATTTTGAGCAAGGTGGAACAACCACTGTTGGAAATTTATCTGGGTGTCTGCAGATTTTAGCTATTGCACCATGTCCTCTCCTGATGGATATGAAGAAGCAGAGCTTCCCTCCAGGATTTTATATTTTATCCTATTTCTTTATCCTGCTGCCAGTCTTCTTTTTCCCCTGTGTTCATATAGCTACAAGATGGTGGTGTGTAATTATTAAATCCCAGGTTCCAGGTTGGCAATTTAAACCCACAATTTCTGCTCTCCTAAAAATCCATAGTACTGGTCTAAAAGTATGACCTGTTTGATAATTGATGACTGATTTAAGTCCAAGTTCTATTGACTACTTAGATTTAAAGTGAAATCTTTGAGGATCTTAACTTTTAGCTACTGTATCAAAGCTTAAACTTTTATAGCACTTTGTCATCCTGAAGTGTTTCTAAATGTTTTACAAAATATTAAAATTAAAAGTTAATTTATCCTTGAGTGCTGAGACTTGTATGAAATAATTTAGATCTAACAAGAAGAAATCAAAGTGTTTAATGCTGAGTGTGGTCTCTTTTTTTTTCAGTCTGATGGCAGGGAGGAGATTTATTACAGTGAAATGTGGAAAGCTCCTCATTCCACAGGGTCTGTCTGGGATCTGTACATTTGTTAAGCCCATGGTAAATTCCAAATCTTTCACTTAAAGGTGAATTTACAAAACCCCCACGTTTTGAGATGTCTTCAACTTAAGCTGCAATTAAATCATTTCTGATAGTCAGATGTGACTTTTTTATTGCTGGAACAAGTATTGATAGATAAGCTAAAATTTTAATCTGCTTTTGTTCTGACTCCTGTGGGAATTGGATAAGTCATGTAAATTCAGAGTGTCTTTTGTGGTCAGAGGTCACATTTATCCTCCCCATCCATCACATGCCAGACTGGAATATTATAGTGTCAGTAGAGCACATTTGGAGCCTTTGGAAGCAATTCCCAGTATCTTTGTGGTTGTTTAGAAAATGGACTTGGGGCAGGCAGTTTTTAGAAAGGGAAATGGGAATTCCATAGCTCAGTCATTCCAACATTTTCAGGATTATGCTCTATGTTAATGCAGTTAATAGGATAAAAAGCTCCCAGAAGAACACAGTAAATATCTGCCAGGATGTTTCTAACTTCCAGATATTAATGCTGTAATCCCAAGGTTTCCAGAAACTGAGGAGAGGTCAAATTCCAAAAGTGTAAATTACAAATAATTCAGTGTGGTTCATTCCAAGTCCTGCTTTCCAAGTGAGCTTTGAGGTTCTTCCTCCTCCCAAAAGATCACTCAGCACTCAAGGTTCACACTAACACCTTCTTCAGGTGCTTCAAATACTCCACATCTGATTTTTATCTTTATTGTGTCCCTCCTTCCTTGTGGCCCTCCGAGGAGATGGGAATGAGCAGAGCCATTCCAAGAGTGGATTATCCAGGAGAGGGCAGCCTCAAACAGAGCACGATGTGTAAGTGGATTCTCTTTGAAGTTTGTTACGGGTGCAGGCTTGTGATTGCATCTCTTTTTCACCACCAGACAATAATTGTGACGTTTATTCACCTAAATATTATGTTTGAAGTTGTAGCTCTTCCTTTTCATTATTGCAGTTGAACTCACAATTTGTTTCCTGGGGTTTTTGCCTCTACTGGATGTTTTCCCACATCATTAGGCTGAAATTCTTTCAGTATAGGATAGTGTCTTCAAGGTGATGGAGCTGGACAGAATTGTTTGGATGACATTTAAACAGTGGAAAATAAAATATTAACATTATACTGGTGTAACACTGTAAATGGATTAATTGGGGGGTTTTTTGTGATTCAGGGAATCCTTTGGTCAACACATCCAGCCTCATTTCTTAGGGACAGGAACCCGGAATTACAGAACAATTGGAGTAATTAGAGGCCTCATTGATATGGAAATGTTTGCTTTCAATAATTCAGAATGTTTTTAAAAGGTTTGCAGGAGACCAGCAGTGACATTCAAATAAAAACATGTCTAAACCAACACCTACACTTAATATTCATGTGAACTTCTATACACTTAATTTTACAGATGGAAAATACATTGTCCAGTACACTGAGATAAATCCTCACAGCTGAACTGGATCCATCCCCATTTCAGTGAGAAAAAACTCTGGGAAACATTGCAAACATGGATTTTCAGTGAGTGGGGACGTGGGTAATTGGAGTTGTTTTACCTTTTTTACACAGGTTCCTGCAACTGCAGTCCCAAGTGAGAAATTCCTTGCCTCGAATTCTGAAACTAAGAGCAAACCTGACAAGTCTGAAGGTCTGGTTTACACTGATTTGTCTTTCAAACTACTTCTAATATAGGATTTGAAAGCAAAATTAGGATTTTATATGCAACATTTGAGTTTGAAGGGGTAGGGAAACAAATAAAAGACTTCAAACCAGGCAAGCTGGACTTGGAAATCCAGAGAATGCAAAAAAACTGAAAACTTACTGGATTTTTTAAACTAGAAGAGTTGTTTTTCCATGTCCTCAGTTTTTAATTTGTACACAAAACAAATATGAAGTAGTTCTCAATTATTATTTATAACTTGAAATATTAATTAACTGCATAGATTTTTATGTCTTTTGAAGATTAAAGATCCTTTTGTGTTGAAGTGATTACACCATTTAATTTACCACTAAAGTATCATTATTTAATAGTCCAATACATGTTAAAATGCAAATCATTGCTCTCTTTTATTCCCATTCTGTTTCCCGACTAAATTTAGTACAAGGTTCATTGCTGTACATCAATAGCTGAAAAATAATTCAGTGTACTCAGAGGACTGTGTTGATTTATTTCATGTGGACAAGGTTTTATTAAAATAAACAAACAAACAATGATACTAACTGAAAATATTTTAATTGCAATGTTAATTTAGAAAAGGAGGAATTTAGAGCTCATGAAAAATTTCCAAATTGGTTTTGGTATGTTGTAGACGTGGAGTAGGGGTTGGGAATGGGATTTAACAACGATTTTAATTGTTATTTTCCAGGCTTTGGAGGGCAGTAGAGAGCTGGAAAATATCCTCGGAGTCACGGACTCGTCCTGTGTCCTGAGTGCTGAACTGCAGAAGACCCAAGCGCTGGGTGAGGAGGGGATTCAGTACATTTATTTATCCCTTTGGAACATTTACCAGGGTTCACTCCAGGTGTTCCCTTTGGTACTCCCCAGGACCCAGGAAAAATGCACCTCAAGTGTCCCCGTGCATCCAGCCAGGGACATAAAAGCCAGGCACACTGGGGAGGGAAAACCTGGAAAAGCAACACCTTTTCTGATGGAAATGGTCAGTAAATAGTTAGATACTTAGTGGGTAGTTAGGTGGGGATTAGGCTGAACGTTTGCATTTGGATTGCTTGGCCTTTCTTCTCCCTTCCGAGGAAGTTGGTTGGTTTGTTTGTTTGCCTGTTAGCACGATTAGGCTGAATATAAATTTCCAGGCTGTAAGAATCGCTATTCATGTGTCTTGACATGATGGACATTCCCGATGCTTGTTGTGTTGGGATTAGGGCACTTCACAGCTGGCACATCTGGAATACTTCTCCAAAGGAGCCCAGAAAGCAAACCTGGAGTGCCTGGACTGCTGCTTTTTGCAGTTGGGAACAGGTGGACAGTAAAGCCACAGGTGCCAGAGAAATTTTCTTCCCCAACAGTGGAATTGATGCATCACATGCTGGTGTTTAAATTACCATTTCTTCCCTGACCTGCATCCCAAAGCTCATTCCATTTTCCTCCTGCAATGCTCTGCTCTGTTCCCACTGTAATGCCAGATCCTTTCTGAGCAGGATGGAGTTACCTGGGAACAGTCTGGGTTTCCATCGGGGTGGGACAGACAGACAGACAGCCCCAAGGACAGCTCAGACCTCTTGCTGCCACTCCTGGGTCCACTCTTCCCCTCAGCTCCTTGGGAAAGAAACACCTTTCCCCCATTTCTGAATTAGGAACCACCCCAGCACTAGAAGAAAGAAAAATGGGAACAAAATGTGGGATGAGGCTTGGAAGCACAACTTCCCAGAATTATATGGATTTTGAATTTTTTTGTTAATTTTTTTGAGCACAGTTACATAGGCAAGAGGGTTTTTTTCCCTTGAAATGCTTTGAAAGTGAAGGAGGCAGCATAGGTATTATTTTATTTGAAAGCTCTGGGGCAACATTTGTTGATTTTGGATTTATTTCTTCACTAGTGAGTCAAGCAGAAAAACTGCAGCTGTTGAAAGCAAACCATGGAAAAGTCCCTGCCCGAGGTAAGAAACTCTTCATAACTCCTGTGTAACAGATGTTTTGATTCCTTTTGCTTGATTTCTTTTCAGTTCTTTTCACTTGAAATAACTTAGGTAACCTTTAGGATATGAAACTATGATAATCAAATGTGTTTCTTCTGAATAGTCTGCAAATGTAAATTGAATATTTGCTGCTATTTTCATTGTATTGGGTATTTCCCCATGAGACTGTGCAAGGGGAAGGAATCATTCATGGCCTTGCACTTGTGGCATGGGGTCCAGAAGATTTTCCATACTTTTTGTATATCCCAATTATCCCTGTTCTTCCTCATCCTCCTCCCTGCCACTGTGTTTCCAGTATGTCAATCTTGCAGCAAAACCTGTTTCACTTTGTGTATTTTGTGGGGTATTTCACCCACTCCAGGGGGCTGTGAAATCCCAGCTCTGAGGTTTCTTCATAACCAGTGCTGTGAAAATATTTGAAGCTGGTGGCATTTCATCCCCAGCTGCTTTAGTGCCTTGGCAGGAAGGAAGGGGACACACAGAGGACAGTTTAATTCCCTCACACTCAGTAAAATCAACAACCATCCCCCGGGGATATTCTGATATTTCTGTTATCTTCACACTTTCTATCTGCAAGCAGAGCAAACCCGAAATCAGGAGCAGTGGTGGCACCTCTGCTGTGGGGAATTCTCTTAAAGGACAGAAAATTGATCGAGCTTAGATTTGCTGGGCTGCAGCAGATTAGCTGCAAATGAAAAGGAGTGACAGCACTTTGGAAGGAATTGGGCTGATTTGTGCAGTGTGCAGGGGGTGATTTACAGCTCCCTGTGTCCTCCTGCTGCAGCTCCTGCCTGGCAGGGCTGGGAGTGCTGGGCTGGCACAGGGACACAGTCACTGCTTCCTTTGTGCTCTGCTCCTCACTGCTCACCACACACACACTGAGAGCCCCATCTCTGCTCCAGAAGGCAGCCCCTAGCACCAACCACACAGTCAGGCTGCTTAGATGAGAGATATGTTGTGAAGGTAGAGTGGAAAAGAGAATTCTGAGTTTAAGCTGACTGATTTTGATGAAGTTCTAATGTCAGTTTTGCTTTCACAAAGAATAAATTCAATTTTGCAGTCTTGAAAATGCAGTAGCAGGAGAGGCAGAGAAGCTTTGTGATCAAAGAGAAGCATCTGGAGATGTTTTTCTTTGCTTTTTAGTTTCAGATGTGGGTTTTTCATAATTATTTTTAATTAGTTATGGTAAGGCTTAAAACTTATGACTGTTCTGTGGCTTGGTCCAGATGGAATGTCACATTATCATCACATGGTGAGGCATGAAATTTATTTACTTTACATAAACAACCTCCTCTTAAAACAGCTTCATACAAAACATTCCTGGCTCAATGGGCAGCGTTGTGCAGAGCTCAGTTTATCATTTTGGGTGACCAGCATGGAAAAAAGGGCATCATTGTTTGCCCATGCCTTGAATTTACAGTAAACAAAATGTTTTTGAATAGAAAGTAAGCAAATTGTAAAACAACTGCCAAGAGATGAATCGAGTCAGTGTCTGGGAGTCCAAAATGTGCTGAGAATGGATGTGTAGGTTGGGATGTGCACATTTTAAAGGAAAATTTCATAGGTTTGGAGATTCCAGGAGTGAAGGTTCTGAAAGGGGAAGCTGCTCCAGCTGGTTGTCACAAAGGACAGGGACACTTTGCTTCCCCCAACCCCTGACACAAACCATGGCTGCTGCCCCTGAGAGTGTTCCAGAGATCAAATACTTGCAGTGGTGAGGAAAACTCTGTCCAGGCTGTGATGAAATAAAAAGCTCTTCCTTTTCTGTGGGGCTGTTCATCCTGCCCAGCCCAGGGGCAAATCTGATCCTCTCTGAGTTCTGAACATTCCCAGCTTTCATGGTGGGGTGAATACAAGTGGCTGAGGTTTGTGCTCTTGGGACAGTAGTGGTGGCTTTCCAAGAGGCTGGATCAGGGTTAACTGGATGGATTTTATTCCATGCCACTTGAAATCACTGATGAAAGCAAAGCTGGAGAGATCAGGGACCAAAACTCCTGAGTTTCCACCTGCCAGTCCAGTTCTGAAAACTGCATTTTTGGTAAAACAAATCCCATTTCACAACCATTACAAAATATAAACTCCTCCTTAATAATCAGAGCTCCTCCTTGAACCAGGTAAAAAGGTAAAAATACAGAATTGCACCATTTATCCCATTTTGTGTCAGTTTGAGTTCAGAATTCAGGTGTCCTAAGACTAAACCATTGGCTCTGGTGGTTGCTGGGGGTTTATTTTCACATCATTCTCACATAAAGTGTAACAAATTTGTTGATCTTTAGATGTATTTGGGTGTCTGCCCCATCTTTCCTCCCCCCTCCTTGGAGATCTTCTGAGGAAAAGGGAAATACAGCAGTGGATTTTTCCAGCTGTAAAACCCTAACCTGAAAACCACATTAATTTTCCTCAGCCCAGCTTTGTATTTACTTACAGGGAAGAAATGCCATTATCCCTTTGCTGGGAAAAGTGAGTCTAGGAACTGGCTGAGCAAAAATTGTAACACTGGAGGGATCTGGCCTTGTTCATCTGCCCTTGCCTGTGGAAGAATATCCCTGTTTGTGCTCCTGAGGCTTTCCTACCATCACACCTGGGGCAGGGCTGATCTCAGTTCCTCACTGAGTGGGGATTGCCCCAGGGGAGTGTGGTTTGCCCAGTTTGTGTCTTGGGGATGAAAAGCAGTTGCTGCTCAGGCTAAATTTGAATTCATGTCTCCTCATTCTGTTGGTCTGAGTTTGTGACCCTGTGAGTCCCTCCCAGTGGAGGAGGGGGAGCAGATCCCACTCAGCCCAGTCCCCCCAAGCTGCTTTTCCCAGCACAGGTGGGGGATCCTGTCCACTGCCAGCTCCAGGAGCTGGGGGAGCCTCCCACTGCTCCTTCCAGCAGGACATGGGGCTCTGGGGTTGTACCCACACCTGTATTTTCCAAACAGCCTGAGACTGGAGGAGTCTGGGGTCTGGGTCCAGCAGCACGAGGAGTTTTGGGATGGAAGGAAGGAAGGAGAAGGGGCAGCTCCAAGGCTCTGCAGTGATGGAACACCCTGGGCTATGCAGATGAAATATTAAGCCATTAACTGCAGTGGCAGATACAGAAATGCACATGAGACATATGACTGGAGGCCCCAGACAAGTACACAGAGAACTGTCAACCTGCATTTTAGATTTAGGTGTCAGCCCCATTTATTCACAGATTTCACCCTTGTTTTTACACTCTATTTTCCTACTTGCCTTTTTAGAGATGCAACAGCTATGAATTTTTAATTCTGGTGGATCTAGTTTAGAGTATTAAGCTTAATGAAAAATTCAAAAGAATTGTAGCTCTTCCAACATGTAGCAACTCCTACATGAGAATAAATACTGCTTTCTCCCATGAATATAATTATTTTAAATAAAAAAGAAAAGAAACATTAGTTTGGACTCACTTAGTAGCAATTATATGTTTAAGAGGTGTAAATAACTTGCTATCCAGACATTACAAATATCCAGGTGCTCTGTATGTGCTGATGACAACAAAATTGAAAAGAAAGACTGTAATAATTCTGACTGGTTTTCTCTGCAGAAGATATTGATTATTTGTGTGTGGTGAGAGATTTGGAAAATTCAATTAAAGGAGTTGTGCAAAGGTTTCATAAATTTCCCCAGTACAGCGTGTACACAGACATTGCTGCGTATTAAATCAATGCAGCACTTCACAATATATTTTCTTTGAAACATAAAAATAAATAACATTTAAACAGTTCTGCTTACTACAGAAACAAATTTTATTTTCTGTGAAGCATTTAGTCATGTGCTATCACTGACTCATACACATTTGCCAGCTGTAACAAATTTTATAGACGTTTTCTCCAGAGACATAGCTCATATACTATGAATTTTTAAATGAGCAAATGGTGAAGAAGGGATGTCAGCAATATAAAAATTGATCAGTTAAAAGATAAAAGCATAAGTAAAGAGATTTGTATGGTAGTCTTAATAGGTTTTATTAAATAAAAATACTATAAAAAGACAGTAATGAATAGACTGAAGGTTTTAACTGTGGTTGAGGTGGAGAAAAATTATTCTGGCACATTTAGTAGAAGATTGGTTTTATATCACCCGACAGGTGAACATTTTTTTTCTCTCTGCTTTGTAGATCTGTAAATGTTTTAGAGCAGTCAAAGTTGGGAGAGGATTGTGGGGGAACTTGGAGGGAAAAGGAAACTTGGGAGGATTGAGCCCTTTTAGTGCCTGTGTGGTCCAAGGGCAGGGATGGCTCTGCCAACCCTCTGGAGCAGGTCTGGGGGACTCCAGCCACTGCTGACCCTGGGAACCCCAAAATTGGAGCTGAGGAGAGGAACAGGCTGGGCCTGTACCAGCCACCCCCTCTGCCACAGCCCAGGCACCTTCTGGTCCCCTCCCCTGAGCCCTTTCCAGCTGCTCTGTTTGCTGCCATCCTCACCCAGGAGTTCCCCAAATGTTCTCTTTGCTTTGGTGGAGATGAGCTCAGGAGCTCTGCATGGAAGAATCCTGAGAGAGAGAAGGGTTGTTGGGGCTTTTAAGAACAGCTCACTCAGAGGTGAGGCAGGGCTGGATGGGATTTTGGGAATTAGGAATTGTTCCCTGGCAGGGTGGGCATGCCCTGGCACAGGGTGCCCAGAGCAGCTGGGGCTGCCCCTGGACCCCTGGCAGTGCCCAAGGCCAGGCTGGATGGGGCTTGGAGCAGCCTGGGACAGGGGAAGGTGTCCCTGCTTATGAAAGAGGTGGGACTGGGTGGGGTTTACAGTCCCTTCCAACCCAAACCATTCCATGATTCTTTGTTTAGAAAACAAAGCTGAGTCTGTGGTATTTTTTTGTGAATTTGGGCAGCTCCTGTTTTTTAGGAGAGCTCAGAGTGCCAGGTGAGCTCAGCATAGTGGTCTTGGCATGTTTGGGTCTTTACTCACCATACAGTGCAATGCTGCAATCCCTGGTTAAAGGGAAATCAGTCCTGTTCTTTATGGAATTGCATTTGGCACAAGTAAACCAGCCTGTAATTGAACCTTTCTCTTGTTACTTACCATAGAAGATTGGACAGTTTCCTGTTGTGAGCAATTGTGGGGTTTTTGGTTGATAATTTGTGCAAACAAGTGAACTTTATTAGGAATAAAGCTAGAAAGTGGTACCTGAGTCCAAGTTGGATTGGATTCCTTTTTCTGGAGTAACCTTGTGAGTCCTGGCTTAGGACAGGGTCTGGGCTGGTCTGGCGCAGCTCCGGGTGACGCGGTCCAGCCCAGGGGCAGGTGTTGCTGTGGAGTCACTCCCTGGCAGTGTCACATCCCCGTGGCATCACGGTGTGCCAGCTGGGGACAGCTGAGGAGCCCTGCCCCAGCAGCCTCGTGGCCATGGGTTTGGTGCCCTCCCCAGCTGGGTTCTGTGCAGCTGAGAGGCTCAAGCTGCTGGAAGTCCCCCTTTGCATGTTCAATTTCATTCTGAATTCCCCCTTCACCCCTGTGTGGTGGGGGAATCAAACACCCCAGGGCCACCAGCCCTCGGGGTGCTCGAGCAGAGCTGCTCATCTGCTGCAGGGACATTTGGCAGCCTTGGCACTCACATGCACCTGCTTCCAGACCCTTCCCCACATGTTCTCATTCCCTGAGTTCCTTTCTGCCCTTGCACACTTTTCCTCTGCTTGTCCCAGCCACCTGCTCGCCCTCACCCGGCTGTGGCCTCAGGTGTGGGTGACTCTGGGATGGTTCTGGGTGATCCAGGCATGGGAGTTCCTCTGCTGCAATCCCTGACTGGGCTCTGCTGGCACAGCCCTTGGGGATTCTTATTTATTCTTTTATTGTTGATAGCAAAAAGCAGCACCAGCTTCTCATCCTGGTAGCACGTTCTGTTCTGCTTTGCCATCACTGCCAATGACGTAACACAGGTGCAGCCACTCACCAGGACAAGGTCTGAAATCCCTGCTGAGACAGTGTGTGAAGGAAAAGGGGTGCTGGGTTCTTTACCCACCACAGCAACTTAATTTAACTGGTGTTTGAGGCAGGATTTGCACAAATTCTGTCACCAGACCACTGCTGTTTATCATGTACCACGTTTCTGTGTTTTCCTCGTTCACAGAGCACATCCAGGCTGCCGGCAGTGCTGCATTCCTGGCCTCATTCCTGGACAGAAGGAGGGAGCTCCTGGGCCTGCCCCCGGCCTTGCCCAGCACTGAGGCACAGCCAGAGTGACCAGGACCAGGGTACTTGTTGTAAACCATGTGCAGAGAGCTCTGGGATGTCCTGCAGGCTGCAAGGGCCTGAGGGGAATCAGCTGTTCTCTGCCGTGGGATTTGTTCCTGGTTTGTTGAGCACCCTGTCAAAGAAACTCTTGAAACTCTGCTCCCCCACTAAAACATCCTGTGCTGTTTCTCCTCAGCTTGCTGCTGCTTTGGCTACTTGTCCTTGTTGCAGCATTTCTCCTCACCAGTTTGTTCCTCCCTTGGCTACTTGTCCTTGTTCCTTAAAACATCCCAAGTGTTCCTGCAGCTCCGGGCAGAGGGGCTGGTGCCCTGCCTTGCCTTAGGCTCTGTGTGTGTTTTACTGGCCATCACATCCATAACTCCAAACAGATCCCATGAACGATGATGCTGCTGGCTAATTGCTATTTATTTTAGTCATTCCTCATCTCCCCACAGGCATTATGTGAAAAATGCATTCCACATCAACCCAAACTTCTCCATCTGCTGGACTGGACTTAAAAGGAGCGAAGAACTGAGTGTAAACCAATCTCCCCAGCAAATCCCAGCTGGGGAGCGCTCGCTGCGCTGGGCAGGTGCACGTCCAGATAACATTTCTGGCATCTATTTCAACTTAACAATGTGCACAACCAGATAATCTCAATGTAAATAATCCACCCCGGGTGCTGTGCAGCCCTGGGCCACTGGGGTTGGTGCTGTGTGGAAATAAACTGTGGAGGGCTTCTCCAGCACTGCCTGGCTGGAGGGAGCTCTGCAGTGCCAGGAATTCATTAATCCCACCCTGGATGTGTTTTAGTTGTTTGCAAACACTTTCCCTGGTGGTGCTGCCACGGCTGGGGACAGATTTGTCATCCACATGAGGGTGCCTCTAAAGTCAACCCCAGCCCCAGGAAAAAAAGGCCTCAGTCTCCAACCCAGCATTACCACGCAGGGCTCTGGTAACATTTGCTTTTAGGTCAACATTCGAGTTTGGTTTTGGCATTTCATGCTGTAGGAGCAGAGTTGTTTTATATAAACCAAGGTTTTTTTATAAACCAGCTGCTTTTCTCTTTCCTTCTCCTCAGCCTCACCCCTCCAGCCAAGAGAATCCCCTGCATCTCAAGTCCTTGCAATTAGGCTGAAAAAGTGCAGTAAAATGATTTGTTTTTATCAAAGTCCAGCATAAACACAAACACTTGAATGTCCTTTCTACCACTGCAAAGTCCCATCCTCAAATAAACTGATTTTTACAACTAAAATTCTGAGCACCAGCATGATAAATGTGTTCAGGGTGTGGCTGAGCACACACATGCTCAAGCTTTGGGAGTTTTCAATTAATAAAAATGGTTTTGCACTTCACTGCCTGTGCAGTCTGCCTGGGAAGAAGGTCAGGAAGTGTTTGAGGGAGTTGTGTCAGTTGTTCTCAGTTCCCCCTGGTCTGTCAGGCTTTCAGCTGGGGGTTGTTGTGTGTGCAAGGTGCCCCAGCCCTGACTGGAGGCTGAGGGTACCTGAACCAGCCAGAGTCTCTGTAACCTCTGGAGCTGGAAATTAAATAATTATTGATCTGAGTCTGGAACCAACTGTGCTGGTCTAAATCGAGCTGTTACGGGCAGTCCTGGAAGAACAGCATCAAACTTGTACAGGAACCAACAGCAAAGGTGCTGCAGGACAGCAGAGAGGCACAGCAGGACTTCCCCCGCGGCAGTTACGACGCTGGGCATTTTTAGGGAGATGGGAGTTGCACACCGAGCCCTGCTGCTCAGCCCCTCATCCACACCCCAGCCTTGGAGCACTCTCTGTGTCTCTGACCTCCTGCTCCACCAGGCTTTTGCCTCTGAAGCAGCTGGGGCTGTTAAGAACCATTTCCAGTTCCACACAAGGTGGATCGGGTGACTCTCACTTTATCACCCCCCGAGGCCACCTCAAGGACAAAGGGAAGGGATCCACCCAAAACTAATGTTTGGGTATGGGGGAAGGATGGACAGGGGCTAATGAGACCCTGCTCCCTCTGCTTCCATCCACCTTCATTTTCCTGCCACACCTCACAGCCCTGCCTCAGGCTGGCAAGGATCAGGCAGCCCTTCCTTAGGGGAAACACGGTGGGGTTGGGATTTCGCAGCCTCTGGAGAACAAAGATTCCTATTTTGTGTTACCCCTCAGTGCCACTCAGCCTACACTTGCAGAAAGGCTGTGCTGTGGGCAGAGCTCTTGCATGCCACAGTTAAGGGTCAGACCCGCAGAAAATCCTAAATCCTTGTGAAAGGATGGAAGCTTTGTTGTTTTATAGGGAACTGCTACAGCGCAGGGAAACTGAACTGTTCTCACCCCCAAAATCCTTCTAGGTCCTACTCCAGAGCCCCCTTTCCATTCTCTCTGAGCTGCCAGGGGGGCAGTGTTGCCTGGGGGTATTTTTTCCACAACAAATAAGCCTGGAAAAAGTGCACAAATACACTGAGCTTGTGGGACTCCAGTGCCAGGGCTCAGAAGTGGCCCAGCTGGAAGTTCCCAGAACAGCTGATTCACACACTGAGGCTGAGGGCAGTGACAGCCTGGAATGTGACAGGGGAAGCCTTTAAACAAGGGGGGGCTTCTTTTATATTTATATATAGATACAGAAAAAAAAAAGGGTAGACTGACTCCTAATTAAACTATACGACCCTAAATTGCTTTATGATTTATTTTCTTCCTCCATGCTTTGTTATGTTTATAATTACTCAATCAATTTGTATTCTCTGAATTATTGGCTTTGGAGGCTGAGCTGTGCCCAGGGAGAAATTGCAGAGTTGAGTTCAGTTTACATCTGCAAATTGCTGTGCAATTTAATAAGGGGTTTGGGTATTTTCAAACTGCACTGCAGCACCTCAGCTTTTATTGCAGTAGAACCAAAAGTTTTGGCTTTTCAGTCCTGTTCAAGAGTTGCAGCAGTTTTAGAGCCACACCAGAGCTGCTGCCCCCCAGCAAAGGGGGACAGTGACTGATGCCACAAACCAGGTTTGTGTCACAAAGCAATTCAGCACCACAACTTCAATGCCAGGCACGAGTTTAAACTTTACCTGCACGACTTCCTTGTGCTTTTTATGCTGGGAAAGGAGAAAACTTTGTGCTGCTTTTGCTAACACAGTCTTTTAGCATTAATTCAAAATTTGGTCCTTTATTAGATATATTTAGGTTTACAAATGGTAACAAAAGTATGACATTTCCAAAGAAAAGAAATCAAATCCCATTCCCAATGCTCTTCAAAATATTTCTGCTTTAAAACAGTCTTTGATTGTTTTGTGTTTAAATAAGCAAAAGGTTTTTCCTGGCTTTCCTCGAGTTGTGTCCATCACACACAGGCTCCTCTGCAGTGCTGGCACCTCTCACTGAGCACTCTCAGTCCTGCAGCTTCAGCTTCACTAACTGATCTTCTTCTGCCCTCTATTCCTGGAGTCCCAGAGTATCACAACATTAAAATACCCCAGGAAGAGCAGGAAGTGCAGGCAGGAAAGGACGGCCACGGCCACGGGGAACAGATCCGGCAGGCGCGGGGGAGGAGGCACGGCAGCACTGAGCACTGACAGCACTCCCATCAGGGACAGGGACAGCAGGAACTGCAACACAAGCAATGATGGAGCACCTCAGACAGCTCAGCTGCCACTTCCTTGCTGGCTGCTCTGCGCTCCTCCACACGGCACAGAAAGTGACAGCCCCCCCTCCACTGCCACTTCAGTGCCGGGAGAAGCTGCAGTAAGAGGCAAAGGAGTAGAGTTTGCTTACCAAGCTCCTGACAATCCTGGGAAAGGACTTAAACCAGGACACGTAACCCTTGAGGGAAAGGGAGAAGGCCTTGAGCTGTAGGTCCTCTGCCGAGGTCTTCTCCAGGATGGAGAAGGAGGCCAGGCACACGGCCAGGAAGGCGGGCGTGGTGACGGCGTAGGGCAGCAGCAGCCCGTCCTGCAGCAGCAGGGGCAGCAGGCTGCAGCCAGCAGCATCCAGGGCAGCCACAGCATGCAGGGAGCAGAGGGAAACCAGTAAATATATTTATCCTTGCTAGAACTGGGGCAGGACAGGGTTTTCGTGCAATCACAGACGGGTGTGGGTTGGAAGAGATCTTAGAGCTCATCCTGTTTCAACCCTGACACCTTCCACTGTCCCAGGCTGCTCCAGCCTGGCCTTGGGCACTGCCAGGGGTCCAGGGGCAGCCACAGCTGCTCTGGGCACCCTGTGCCAGGGCCTCACACCCTCCCAGGGAACAATTCCTAATTCCCAATATCCCATCCAGCCCTGTCCTCTGGCAGTGGGAGCCATTCCCTCCTGTGTCCTGTCCCTCCATGCCTTGTCTCAAGTCCCTCTCCAGCTCTGTTAGCAGTTTCCAACTCACCTGAAAGTTGACACAAGTAGAAACCACGTGGCCATAAAGGGGATTTCATTTATGATTAAGCAGACTGGGCTAGAATGAGAAGAAGAAAAAGAGATATCAACTATTCCTTAATCAAACAGCACTCCCAGTCCACGTAGGATATCCCCTTGGAACAGCAGTGCTGGTGACTGTCCCCACAGCCAGCACTGAAAGGACAGACCAGCCTGGCTGTCCTTGCACACCTTCATTTACAAGGGATTTAGAAAGGCAAATGTGCAGAGTTGTTAAAATCTGATATATTAGTAAGTGAAAGCAGCATGCAATAAGAAGATGAGGAAAAGATCAAATTTTATCCACAGAAGAATAATTTACTTACATTGACACGAGAAGAATAGACTTTTCATGGACTTGAAAGGAGAAGAGGAAAAATGACAAGGCACAGCTGACCTTAGGAGAGAGAGCAGAGATGTGTCAGCCTGTGGCTGCACAGCAGAGCTCTGCTGTGGTGTCTGCAGGTGCAGGCTCTGCGTGGGGGCAGCAGCTCAACCAGCTGAGTTCTCTAATGCACTGCTGCATTTCCTGCAGAGCAAACCCAGGCACCAGAGCAGCTCCTGTGACCACACTCACCACCAAAACCACCTTGTTTGGAAGTTTATCCAGAATTAGTCACAAAGTCATTCAGGCAGAGCCTCACTCTTGCTCAGCTTCCCTGACAAGAGCAAGGAATCACAATATTCCCACACACAGGCACTGGCAAATCCCACTCCTGGTAAGAATTACCCCCAGTTTTGACATAAAATTTTGCACCTCATCATGACCAGCCAACAGAAAAAGTAAACAAATTGTCTTTTTATTCCTCCACCAAATAAAAATGTATAAAACCAACCAGTTCTTAGGATAAATGTTAATTTTAGGTAATGTTGTGATAAAATTAAAAAGAGAAATTATCTTGTAATTCTGAAACTTAGGACCCAGCTCCATCTAATTTTGATTTCAAGGAGAACTCAGTTTTTGCACGGGAGTCATGGCAATGTGCTTCAATTCAATGATGTGACTAAGAGAAGGCAAACATTTTGGGAAATAGGATCATTATATTTTCAACCCACTCATGAGCTCACAATGTCCATTTGGGGAATTTTTAATGGAATTTTGCAGCCAGTGAAGGAAGAAAAACTGGCACTTTGGAAGCCAAACAGAAAGAGGAGAAATCCCAATTCTACATGAGATTTAAATGTGTGTGGAATCTTCCAAAGGCTCTTCAGAGGAAGATAATAAAAACACAGAGTTAAATAAAGAAAACTGAGCTTAAGGAACAAGACTGGGTTTAAAGGACAGGTCAGAGCCCTGGATTTGAGGAAGTAAAACACTTTTTAACCAATTCCTTCAGCATCTGATGGCTCCCACCCTCTGTGCCCTGCACAAGTGCTGGTGGCACTGCTGGTTGCCCTCCAGTGCTTGTGGTGGATACAAAACAAGGAGCAGTGAAAAAAGCAAACACTCACCAAGGCAAATTTAAACCCTCGCAGGGAAGGCTGGACAGTGAGCTTGATACAGGCAGGGAGCAGGCTCAGGAATGTTACAGCAAAACTACAGGATTGGGGCAGAAAAACAGTTTTAATACATGAGTGACTACAGCCATTAACACTTCACTCTGCAGAGCCAGACCTGAATTCTTCACTGAGTCAAGGAGAACTGGGAGCTCTGACTTTTAAGAGTGTTGAAAGACATTTGAATTCTTTGAATTTGCAAATTTTAACTCAGTTTTAACCAAGCAGCTTAAATCACTATATAAACACGCAGGGAATTTTTCAGTCATAAATATTTCCAGTATTTCTCCCTCATGACTTGGCAGAAGAATACAGTATAGGAAAGAATACAATTTGAGAAAATTTACTCCTCTTGCAAAAAATATTGCAGATAAAAACTACCTAAGGCACTCCAGTTATGTCTTACCTGAGTTTTAGCTGAGTTCGAGGGGATATTACATTCTTTATCTTTATAAGGACACTTAGACTGCACCAAATATTGGCTACTTTATCCTGGAAGGAAATAAAAAGGCAATCAGTGATAATTATACATAATTACACTCATGTTTGTGGGAACAATGGAGCTTGGGAGGTGGGGATTGTTGGGTTTCTACCATGAGAGTGCAAATAACACTTGCAGGTGTACATCACATTCTCAGATGTACTGGGGATGATTCTGCTCTTCAAAAATGGAAATTTTCAAGAGACCAATTAGAACAGGCTCTGAAATAAGTGAGAAACAGTTCTTCAGCACAAGAGACAACAGCTTAACCCATGAGAGCAGACCTTTTGTGGAGTTAGGGCTGTGCAACTGTCCCTGAGCAAACCCTGGCCCACGCTCCCTCCCGTACCTGCCTGTGCTCGCTGCCCCCTAGCACTGACAGAGTTAACCCCCAATAAATCAAGAAGTCTAAAGACATTAGCACTTGTGCTAGGATCACTTTCAAAATTAAATTTGTAACTGCAGCTCTCCTGCTGGTGAAACTCATCCCCAGACAGCTGCTGGAGGCACAGCTGTGTAGACACAACTCCCAGCAGCAACTGAGCCCCCTCCGTCCCCGCTGCCAGCGCCGGAATCTGCCGGGGATTCCGGGGAACACAGCCCTGGCAGCACCAGCAACCTCCTCCTCACAGCCAGGCTGATTTTCCAGCCACCAGCAAGTGTTCCCAGGCTGCAAATGGGAACTGGCACACCCTGGGCTGCAAATGGGAGCTGCACAGAACCTGTCACACCCCAGGCCAAGTTACTGAGCGCTGCTTACGTGGACAAATTCTCATTTTATCTCCATCAGCATCCAGCAAGTCACTGCCCTGAGCAGCTCAGGAAATATTTGGGCTAATATTAGATTAAAATCCTCCAGCTCTTTCAGACTCATTGGTTATTGTTTAAAGATTTTATTTTTAAACTTGGTACTGAATAAAAGGTGTGGTGAGCAAAATGATTCCTTTATAAATTTCAAATAATTCTCAAGGAAAAGGGTGATTGGGTTTTCTTGGGGGTGTCTTTTTTGGAGGTTGTTTGGCGTTGGGGTTTTTAAAATAATCTGGCAGAGAATACACTAAGAACACCTCCACTGCCTTTGGTACATCAGCACTAACTTTTGGGAGAAAAAAGTGCCAGTTGTGATGTTATTTACATCTAAAAAAGATTAAAAGAATAATTAAGATTAATCACACTACGTGAGAATTTGCTTTAATCCCTGTGACAACCTGGAAATTCAAAGCTTCATTTTCTGGGTTAAGCCTGAAATTGAGAATCTGCTGTAAAAAATGTAATATTGATTCATGCCCCAATTAACACACCAGCAACTCCCTGGGACCTGGGACATGAGAACCCTTTCTTTTATCCCAAATTCCTGTGGCATTGCCATGCAGTAAAGGAGGAACTGAGTGACTGGATTAAGGCTCAGCACCTTCAGCATGGGCATGTCCACAGCCTCAGCAAATCCAAGAGCAGAAGTGGCCTAAAACTTTTGGAAAATATCGTGGAAACTGCACAAGGTGAGTAAAAAAGGAAGTTCTAGACTGTATCTAAAACACTATTTAAAAATTATTTTAAGAAAATAATTAATCCCATTGAAAAGAGGGGAGCAGAACCCAAGAGGCTGAAGCCGTTGACTTTCAAGGTTACATCTTCTGACACTGTCAATTACCATGGAATCTATTTCAATGGAAAAATGTATGGATTGAAGTATGGGTTTGATGATGGGATAAGTGTTGTCTCCTGGTATAATATCCTGGAAGATGCCAGCTGAGCTGGGGTTAAACACTGGATTAAATAACTGGCAAGAAACGACTGCTGAAGAAGCCGTCTCGAGTTACTCGCCCTGCGCTGTGTCTCCCCCACGAAATCCTAAAGGTCAGGCTGAAGGTTCCTCCAGGGATCTAAGAATACAGGACAGGGCAGTGGGTGGGAGAAGAAAACATGCATGCCTCAAACAAGCCTCTGTCAATGGGAAAGAGTCTTCTGAGTACTTGCATGATTTGTTCCACGTCGGTGCCGAATGGGAGCCAGCAGGCAGCGAAGGACACCAGCACTGTCCCTGCCAGTTTAGCCAAGAGCACCAACCTGCAAGAGGACAGCACATCAGCACAGCAACCCAGCAGTGCTGGGCAGAAAGCAGCAGCAGAGCTCATCCTGCAGGCCTGGAACACATCACACAGGTACCTCCCACAGAAATGAATCCAGGAATGCCCCCGTGCAGGTAAGGACAACCCCGTTCCCCACGCCAGGCTGATTCCTGAGGAAGAGAAAACAATTTAAACCCACTTACCCCTTTCCTTTCAGTCCCTTCTTGAAGCATTTTCCAAGTAAATAGCAAAAAAAGGGCAGGGAATGGTAGAGCTCCATTTGCTTATAATTTAAGGCCAAGCAAAATGCCATGGAGCCCAGGAGGTCCCAGTCATGGGACAAACAAAGGACAGCCCACAAGGCCAAGCCAAGGCTCACTGAGTTGTATATGGTTTTTTATGTCAAGGACAAAATACACATCTCACTTCTGGAAGGCAGCAATTAATGCCCTGAGGGAAAGCAGAAATAGCTTGTAAAATGAGTTTTGCCAAGTTAGTCTTAAGAACACACTGCCAGTTGTGACTATGTTGCTCCCAGAGATAAAAAAATTACTTCCATTGAAAGTGTCATTTTTACATTTCCAAAGTTTGATTCAGAGCTTGCCCAGGCAAATCTGAGGGCAAATTCTGTGTGTGTTAATTACACATGTAAGGTGTATTCAGCCAACCCAGCAAGTTGCCCAGTTCTCTGCAACAAGCAACATTTTCTTCTTGGTATTTACATGAATAATGATAAAGCTCTCACAAGCTTCCCCTTCCAGCTCCCACAAGATACGTGCAGAATATTCAAATATGTCAGTGTTTAAATTATGTATAATTTAATTCAAGGGCTTCTGAAGGGTTTGTGATTCTGTTACACACACAAGGCAGCCTCATCCATGACCAGTTCCCTGACTGCTAATCCTGCTCAAACAAGGAGTAATAGTTGCTAAAAACAATGTTACTGCCTTGTGACTTTGAGAAGAGCTTCCCAGGCTCAGGAGATTTTGAAGAGACAAAACTACACTGACTATTAAACTGCAACAAAGTATTAGCTTTGGCTTTTACTTGCTTTTTTAAAAAACTTAGATAAACCAGTAAAAACAGAATCCCAGAATGGTTTGAAGTGGAAGGGACCTTAAAGTGCCACCCCCTGCTATGGCAGGGACACCTTCCACTATCCCAGGTGCTCCAACCTGGCCTTGGGCACTTCCAGGGATCCAGGGGCAGCCAGGGCCTCCCCACCCTCACAGGGAGGAACCTCTCCCTAATACCCAATCCAAACCCACCCTCTGGCAGTGGGAAGCCATTCCCTCCTGTCCTGTCACTCCATCCCTTGTAAACAGTCCCTTGCACTTCTTGTATTGTCAGAAATGTCACAATATTTTGTTTTCCCTCTGTCAACCTAAGCAGCTGTGACAACACATCCAGCTTGCCCACGGAGCTCTCAGCCCACTCACATTTCCCCCTCCACATCACCAGGTGTATTTGACACCTCATTGATTTCACATCAGCAAACTCACACTGAGAGGCCCTGATCTTGCAGAGGAGCAGCAGCTCAGGGAAACCAATCTCTGCCTTGCTGGAGCTGCTTGGGGGTGGCATTGGTCACATCAGAGAGGCAGGGCTGGCACAGAGATCTGCAGGAAATCCCTGCCTCAAGAGCAGCTGCTGCACCTCCAGCACGGGGTGAGCTGACAGCATTGGCCTGTTCCTGCACAAAACCAGTATAAAACCAGGATTGTTATTAACAGGGAAGGTGCCCACCAGCACTATGGACCAGCCAGCCCCAAACTCACCTCCCTGAGCTGTGCAGCCAAGGCAGAAGGGGAGGTTTTACAGAGCTGAACATTTCACACAGCTCCACCTGCCACTGCTCTGCCATCCCAGGAAGATCTAAGGGGATTCCCTGTGCACACACAAATCACAGGAGCACAACCCATCACTCTCCTCCCTGTCACAACCCCACTGATGCTGCCTGCAGTGAAGTGACTGACAGGGAGATGAGCTGGAGGCATGGGAAGAATGATATTCATGTTGGGATTGATTTGTGCCAATATCAATAATTTTTATCTCCAATATGTTTCAGACTTGCAGCTTCCTTTGATATCTCTGTTTGGGGTGGGCAGAACCCCCCAGATGACTTTGTACACAAAAGTCACCCTGTGCTCAGCTAACAAGTGCTAAGGAGCAGTTTTTCCAGGAACAGGAATTCATTTTCATGCAGAACAAGGATACTGGAAGTGCCCATGGTCAATAAGGATGAGGCCTGGGTAAAGCAGGATGCAGAGAGCACTGGAAACCTGGCAAGAAGGATCAAAAAAGAGAGGGGAAAATTAATTAGTCCAAAATTAGACATGAGACAGAGGAACTTCTCCTTCTCCAGTACAAAAATGTGCCCCTCCATGGGGCATCTTATATGCAGGAATCTTATTCTCTACAAGTAATCATCTGTCAGGAATATTTTGAGGAATAAAAAAAGGATAAAGATTTGCCATAAATTAAAAAATATTGAATATTTACAGCAGCTCAAAGATCACCTACACCTATCTTAAACCACTCCAAAAATCAGGACACTTGTTATTCCAAAATCTACTGTAAGGAGTGTTCAAGACAAAGCAGTTCCCATATCCCCCCCTGCCACACCACAAATATGTATTTTTTTTTACTACTCAAGTAATAAATTAAGGGAAAATCTTGTTATTAAAATAATTGCTGTAAGATAAAATAAAGGCTTTTTTAATGTTTTAAAGTGAAAAGCCTACAATATGAGCTATAGTGGTTGTAATCAGTTTTACATGGAAGCCATCAGGGTGTTCTAGGTGTTAATTAACTCAGTGTTAGATTTCCACTCTGTTCTAACAGTGTCTTCTTTCTTTAATTTACACACACCAGGTACTTGCCTTTTTTTTAGCAGATGTTTCTTTCAAGGAAAAACAATATAAAATAACTGCAGGGATATAAACCAGCAAATCAGCAACAAACACTGAAAAATAAAGATTAACTTTCCATTAGAATCCTCCCACAAGGAGGAGGCAAGGAAAAAACCACAGGCAAAAAAACATCAAAATATCAAAAATAAACTGGGCAGTTCCACTTCAAAGGACAAAAAGAACCAGGTCTACAGAATTTGATCTTGTTAATGTTTCTAAGGCTCATTTCTGATGTCCCAAAGCTGCTGCTTCCACGTGTTCAGCTGTCCTGGCTGCTGGCACAGCCTCAGTCACTCTCTAGTTCCTCACATGCCACAAGCAGGGCAGGCATTTGGGAATGCCCCAAAGAAACCAGCCCTGCCTGGGCCCAGGTTGTGGGGCAGGACAGAGGGGCTGGGGCACAAGGAAGAAACTCCAGATGATCCCAATCTCTGTGTGAATTACCAGTGATGGGGATAAAGGGACTGAAAGCAGGAGCCTGGCTTTGATCACCTGCCCACAGCAAGGCTTTGTGAGAGGGGACAAGAAAACAGAGCCAGCAGGTTCCCCTGCCCAGGGTATGTCCAGCAGGTAAATTCTTCTTGAGCTGTCCTAAAAACTCAAGAAAAACCTCAGATTATTTCTACAAACTGCTTTCAGCAAATGGCAAGTGGCTCCAAGAGGGAAAGGAGATGTTTAAATATTTCAGTTATCCAGGGATTAATCGTTTCGCCAGCTTAAGCCACAACTAAACAAATATAACCAAGGTGTTAGCAAAACAAATACACTGATGCTTAAAATAAAGCTGCCATTGACCACCCTGAATTATTTTAATGCACTCTTCTAATGGCCCCTGTTAAAAAGTGTTTATCAGCTCTCCAGATCCATCAGTGTTGTGTCAAGTGAGTTGATTTCAAAATTAATAAAGACCATTTCAAGGGTAATTAAATACTAGTGATTTTTTTTTCAATTCAATCAATTACCAGAGAGCAGACTGAGAGGTTTGTGAAGTACAGAAAAGCTATTGATGAACAACAAATTCTGCTGTTGCAATCAGAAAGCATTTGGTGTTAGAAAAAGCAAAAGACATTTCAAATGAAAGAAAATTATAGCAAGAAACAAGAGTTCATGGGCCACATTATTTGCTGTCCTACTGCTGCAGCTACTAAATTGTGGTACAAATCTTCTTCTGCATTTGTTTGCAGTTCAAAATAATCAAATGGTGTAAGACAAATTTAGAATATAAGTAGTAAAATAAATTTTTACTTTTTTGCTCACAGTAATAATACCAAATATCTCTGCCTTTGATATCAGCTCCTAATGAAGACCTCTGATACCTCCAGAGGTTAAGTCAATAAATGTCAGGTTACATGTGAAATAATTCTACAATAAAAACCAAGTTAAGCTAAAAATAAAAAGACTGTTTATCAGAACAGAAGGGAAAACTAGAATATTTTCAAAATTAAAATGTGGGTCTATGCTATGAAGAGTAGTCGTGGTTTAGAGTTTTTCATTAATTAATTGGGTTGAAAATTGGGGTTCTATATTTTATATTTATCAGCTTCACAGATGATGCCAGAAGAGGAAATAATGCAGGAATTTGGCTCAGAAATGCACCTGCAAAGCCACCCAATTAAAAACCTGAGACTAAACCAGTAAAGCAGAGAAGCTGCATATTAAACATGCTGAATTAGTAAGCAAGACAAATGTGCAGGATGATCCCAAGGAAATATAATCTCCCTACCTGTTGTACGCATAAATAACTTATGGGGCTGACTCTCATAGCCCCGAGATGTGTGCAGAGCAACCCAATCAGGATTTATTAACTTTGCACTGTAAAACAAAGTACAGACACATCAAAATGCAGACAGTTCTCATTTCCCTTTACACTCCTTGCAGCAATAAAGATGACACACACAGGAGCAGATTCCAAGAACTAAGATGAATGAGAAGAAATATTTCAGAGAGCAATAGTGATCAATGAAAGCTTCTCCTCACCACTAGATCAGTTTACACGATAGACTGTTTCACAATTAAAAAAAAATAACCTTTGGAAACAGTAAAAATGGAATACAATATTTATTAGGACAAGATAACCTCCTCCAGTTTGGTTCCAGGGACTTTAAAAAAAAACAATTGTAAATACCTTTCATGCTTAAGTATTAAATATAAACCATTTACAGTTCACATAGATGCCCCACATAGCTGTGCCTGTGCACTTTAACCTACATTCTTATTCCATAAGTCTCATTCCAACAGCAGCAAAGCCCTTGTGGAAAAAGTATTCCAATAACAGAATTCTATTTACATGATATCCACTCATCAAATGTCACTTGGGCTCTGCACACATGAGATCCTTCCCAGGCAATGCCCCCTGTTCCTACAGCACTTTTCCCTGGGCATCCCAGATCCAGCAGTGCCTTGTAGGGAAATATCCAGAAAGAAAAATGTAACACAGGATTTAAAACACTGAACTTACATGTAAGCACACACAAAACTGTGATAGGCAGTGAGAGGTGGGTAATCAAGGCCCCAGTACAGCAGGTTGTTGTCACTTGTATTGAAGTACCTAGAAAAAATAAAATTCAATTTAAAGACTGGTTTTGACCCAAGAAAAAGACTGAATAGGAAATGGATTCCAAATCCAAAATAGAAGGTGGCAACATCTATACCTGCTTAATTTTACCTCACATTAAATAAGTCTCAAGCTACAAAACAACAGCAAAAGTGATGCAGAGTTCACACATTTGTGGGAGAAAAAAAGCTGCTAAAGCTCACTTCAGTGGAGAGGGAAACTCCTGGTTCTACCTCCAAACACCCAGGTGGACCACATGAAAGGAAGGAGAAGGATTTTCCCATTTGGGATTATGTTGAGTCAGGATTTCTATGGCAGCAGTCAAAATGAAGTCACCTCTTCCAAATGAGATCAGAGGGGTTTGTCCCAGAAGTTCCAGCAGAGAGGAGCAGCCCCTTTCCATCTCCCAGTGAAACACTGCCTGGCTGCTCCCACTGCCACGGGCTTGGCTCTTGGCTTTTCCACTTCCTCTCTTCAAATGCAGCCAATTTTTGACATTTATAATAGTAAATGATATTTCTTGAATTCTTTATGAGCTGCCTGAACTGTCTTCTGAACAGATGATAAATCACTTTTCTTTGAGTTGCATCTCTGCCTCTTATCCTACAATTCAAGATTGCTCCTGCCAAGGCAGTGCAGATTCTTCATGCAGAATGTCACAGTTTGCAACTTTCAGGGAACTTGCCAGTTTTGGGAGTTTATTTTTTCATTTTACCTTCCATAAAGTTTACAATTAAAAAAAAAAAAAAGAAAAACAACCCTTATATATCCAGTAATACTTAGTAAGGAAGCTTTCAGAGTTTTAATTAACATTAAAATAAAAAAGGATGTTCCTAAAGGACTTTACAGAATAATATAAACCAGAAATATTTAAATTCTAGAATGCAATCCCTTGCACATCAGCCAAGATGTGCTGTTCCAAACACCCACTTTGCTGTATTAGAGATTGAATTCCCATGACCCAACCCCAAAAAACCCTCAGTTATAAAGATAAAATTACATCAATTATAAAACCAGAGAGCAAATACAAGCCCAAGGTGCCCACCTGGCAGCCCCTCAGCTAAACCCAGCCCTCAGCAGTGTCTGATCTGGCTCCTGGGAATGCCTGAGAATATTGGCTGCTATAATTCCTAATTTTAAGGAGATACAGTTCAGTGTAGCAGAGTGGATCAAAGCTGCCAACTCCATTATTATGTAACACCTCTTATCCCAACTCTGGCACAGTCAGGGTTTGGATATCCCAGAAAAAAAAAGGACAAAAATGATAATATAGGAACAACAGGATGATCTGAGGTCACCATACAGAGCCATCTGCAGACTTCACATGTAAATACAGAACACAAGTGAATTAATTTTCTATTTTGTCAGATTAGTCTGTTCCCCAACAGACAGCCAGGGAAAAATTACACCACACACACAAAACACCTCTGTCCTTGCTGAAAGATGAGCTGGAACCAATATATTCCAATTTGAGTTGTAGCACATATATGGACTAAATTTTTACTCTAAACAATATTAGGAATAATGCAAAAATCAATAAAATATTTAAAATAATTCTCCTCCTGTTTAATGTGATCTGTACAAACGAAGTTCACTACCCTTAAATCTAAAATCCAGAATTCCCACTCTTAAAAATCTCATGGATCATGGGAGCAAAGAATGAACTCAGAGGTGTAAAACACAAGCAGGATTTCCTCCCACTCTCCCTTTGCAAGCACTACCTACCACTGCCTGATGGGTAAGTTGTAGGTGACTTCTTGCCAGTGCCTCTGAGCCTCATAGTCTCCATACATGGGTGGTTTTCCTGCCCCTAAAAAGAGAGGACACAGCATTTAGGACATTATTTGGTTTATAGATTACTTCCCCTCAGTTAGGTATTGCATATTAATTACTGATTTTATTCTCCATTCCTCTGTATTGAGAGCAAATAGAGACCTCATCATGCAGTCTAACAGAGAGGAAAAAAAAAAGTTATGTGTTCTTTTAGCTTTCTGGAGATTTCTGCAATGAGCATTTATCAAGATACTGTGCTGTGAAGAACTGCTTCCTCATCTGACAAAAAAAATCATTTCCAAGTGCAGATGAAAAATGTGGTTCTTTCCCTGAACTAGGAAAATGCACATAATGGACATGTTACAGTGATTCTGTGGGAACTGCTGCACTCCCCTGGTGTGAGATAATTGTCAATATTCTCACCTGTGTTTCAGCCATGTCATGGTACCTTACTATTAATATCATTATAATGATAATAATATTATCTTATAATATTAATATCATTATAATAGTATATTATTTGCCATTTTCACGGAAAAGAAAGCTTTATCAATGCAAATACTTCAGATGTCAAATACTCACCTCAGTGGAAGCCTAACTGTGATAATGGCAGCATGCAAAGCACCTTCCCAGAGTTTATTTACTTCTATTAACCTGATCATTGAGAACAGAAACTGGACTGATTGTGCTCCCAGTGAAATATTGACGTGAGCCAGACAGAGATTTAAGAGGTTATTTAAAATATAGGAAAGCCATCTCTGGTTTTATCCATGATCTATGTTTGTGGGAATCCCACGAGCTCAGCAATGTGCAATTTATTCCCAGAAAGTGGAAAGGACCTCTTATCTCTGCTAATTTTTTCCTGGGTGGTGGAGAGAGCAGATTATCTCCACTCTCACACATTCAGCTTAAAGTTTCCCAAATAAGTGAGCACTGGAGCACTGGAGTTTCATCAGTGTCAATTCTGTAGCTCTAAATCCAGTGGAACAAAGAATCTGCCACTGGATTATTGAAATACAAAATAGATGTTGCCCAAATTTTAGAGTGTTTGTATGTGTATCAATTTCTCAGTCTCAAGGGGGGAAAAGGGCATGAAAAAATTAATTAGCTTCAGAATGATCAAAAGAGCTCAATCCAAAGGTCTGATTATTAAAAGCCAACTACTGATCAGTTAGTTTGACAATGCACATTTAGCTTCCATCTACAGAAAGCACCAAGTGCACAGACAAACTGAGTTAAAAATTAATAAAACTGAAATATTTTATTTTAAAAGGCTCACAAATACCTTAAAAGTAGTGATCTTATTCAGTTTTATTGTTAGCCTGGGAACAGACTTTTTAAGGGTTTGAAGCTGCCTCTCAACACCTGCTGGATTAAGCAGGATTTTGGCAATGCATTAAAAAATTATGCATTAACCTATGAAACCAAATTTTCCCTCAATAATTCTCTAAGACCAGGTCATCACTAATGGTAACTTTTCAAATCCAGGTATTAGTTTCTGCTTTTTCATGTAATTCCAGGGGCAGATCCAAAAGCAAGCTGATGGCAAGGAACAGGGTGGGAATGAGACAGAGAACCAAGGGTGCACAGTAAATGAGGGTGGAATTAAAAGTTTATCACACCTGCAGGAAGTCAAAGAAAAAAAAAATAACCCCAGTGGATTTATGTGTTTGACAGCTCTAACACTGGGGTTTGTCTTTTTACAGCCAGCCAATGCTCAAAGTTAAGCTTTAATAATTTGCTGGACTGAATCAGATTCAGCTTTTCCTGTTCCAAAAGCAGTTATATCAGCACTGAGGAGGAAATAAGATTTTAAAAATGCTATTTTAGCTCAGACTTTATTTTAGACTCGCTTCCATAATCTTCATTGGTTTGAAATTAAATCAACTTACAAAAATCTAGTTAGCAACAGAATTCTAAATAAATCCTCTTGCACTGCAAGAGAAATTCAGTGTATGCCTAAAGACAGGATGTTTCATGCCTAAAAATGGGCAAAAACCTCAGCTACCTACAGATGTCTCAAAAATGGCATTTTGAGAAAGCAAACTCAAACCAAAATAATTGGAAATGCAGTTCAGCTTCAAGCAAATGAAACCCAGAATTACCAGTTTAAAATCACCAGAATGCTCCTGAGCAGCTCCAGCTACTCAGGGGATGAGGCTCCCCATTGCCTCAAAAAAAACAGAGTAGAATTTAACTTGTGACTGTTTGGGCTGATGAGGATTGAAAGTATTGGTTCATTTTTTATCTTTTTATAAATTTGCAGAGAGCAAGCCTTGTGCAAGCTTATTCCAAGTGTAGGAATGGAACTGGGAGGCTTGGAAAGGAACTTGCTAATTCTTTGCAAGCCTTCTGACATGAGGAGGAGAAAAACTCATCCATTACCAGAATGCAGCTCTGGCTCCTGCTGTAAACAAGCTTAAGGAGGTACAGCAACAAGGCAGAGTCATTGTTCACTCCATGTCACCTCTGCACTGTCTTCATTAGCACCAGGATTAGCTAAATATAAGCTAAGTAAAAATATAAATAATAAGGTTATATGTGCTACAGAATTTAAAAGACAATATCAGGCAAATGTACAAGTGGACTGCAATATTCTGCAAATCAAGGCAGAGAAAACAGCCAGATATTGATCCTAAAACAGTAATGATCATCAGCACCACCCAAAAAAAAAAAAAAAAAAAAAAAAAAAAAAAAAAAANAAAAAAAAAAAAAAAAAAAAAAAAAAGTTGTGGTGGTTTTTTCCAGTGTTTTGCTCCAAACTGTGATGCTAATCATGGTACACTTCAAAAAATAAGAAAAAGTGATTTCAGGGAAATCAAGATGAACTAAACTATAACAACAGCTGAAATAACACATTGCTTCCTATTTATGATTTTATATAAGCAACAATAAAATAAATAGGCAATAAATCACATTCACTTTCACTTCTCACAAGCCCCATAACCCCCTCCCTGACTGCTGCAGCCTGTGCCTCACCTGAGTAGGAGCCCAGGGACACAGCCCAGCGCACGGTGAGTGCCAGCAGCACCGTGATTGTCACCAGGCTCCACTTCTCCATGCCTGGGCTTCGGGACACTCCAGGGACCTGGGAACACAGCAGGAACACTGTACAGCCCCAGCCAGCCTTCTGTCCTCAGCCACTACTGCTAGACAATGCCTCCATTAATAACTCACTGTATTACTAACAAGCACAGGGGTTAAAAAGTGAGTAAATGTCCCAGCATTAAGTTAATGCCACTTCTTTCCTCAGTTCAGAGCACCACGGCCAGGTTTAAACAAAACTGGTATAGGCACCACCACTGGTTTAAATAAAAGTTATTTAAAAGTTAATTGGTGTCAGGAGACATTGTTCTCCATCCTCCTGCCCCCAAAAAGCAACAGGGCTGATGTTCCACCAAGCTTATTTCACCACACTAAGGATCCAGTAAAAGTAGGAAATATTGCCAGGTCTGTCCAATTGAAGGCTGAGTGCATCAAACTCAGAAATCAAGAAACAGGAAAATTATTATGTTGCCCTATGCAAAAAAAAAAAATCTAAAAAAAAAAAAATCAAACAACTAACTATAGAATATGCAAACTTCGACCCAAAGAATCAAAAAAAATTCAGTCTGAACTAGGAAAAAAGTGAGGAAGAAACTACTCCAGTCTTGGAGGGTACAACTGCCACAGACTTTCCTTGCAGAAAATGCATCATTTGATTTAAGTGAGTTTAATACACTTGTTACTAACCAAAAACAAAAATCTCATACAGCAGAAGGACTGAGCTGCAGTTTTAGTTACAAACAAGCAACATCTAAGGCATGTTTATGTTATTCTTCTCCAACTCCACCCATATTTATTTACTATTCACAGAAAGATGTGACCCACACCACCACCAAGGGGAAAAAAGAAATTAATTAATAATATAAATCTGTGGCAGCAGATCTCCATCTATAGGTAGAAAGGTGAACACTGATATTTGCATGTTTTCACCTGTGCCTAAGCCACAGGGGAGGCACTTTTATCTAAATAAAAGATACATCTGTCCTTCTTTTCTATCTCACCACAACATTAACCAAGTATACCTTCTTAATTATTACATAGCACCAGCCTCACCTACAGACTCCCCCATCTCTGTTTCACTCATTTACTTTTGCCATTGCCTATGTTTGGAATAACAATTGTTTTCTGGGATATTGAGTTTCTTTCTCTGCTCTTAAAAGTGGCTCTTAAGATATTCTTTCCTACTTATTTTTCACCTTCAATAATTATCCCATACTACCTATAATAAAAAGCCATACTTTTATGAGATTCTAAAGCACAGAACTCTTAATTCTTGGTACCCTGTGGGTAACAATTTTAGACAAGGAATAATTTTTAGGGGATGATAAAGCCGATTTGGTCAATCCCAAACTGCTCACCTTCCTCTGGATGTGCAACACCTGAGGGTCTCTCAAGATCCCACCTGTAAGCATGGGGGAAAAATCACAGCTAAAAAAAAAAACAAAAAAACAAAAACAAAAAACCGCTATCCTTCCACACTGCCTACGATGAAGATTCAGATAAATAACACCAATACAAACCACCCACTCCTGGCCCAAGGAAGCTGACACAACCCAGCCATAGATGCGCGGCCCTGAATAAAAGGTGTTTTAAAAGAGGTGCCAGCACACGTTTCAGCAGCTGAAAAACGCACACACTGAATGAAGAATTTAATTTGTTGCAGCAATACCTGTCTACAACCCTGCTGTTTCCCTAATCCTTGTCAGAAGACGCCTTTATTCCTCACATCACCCGCCACTCTCACCCCTCGCTCTGCCCCGGCCTCCTCAGAGCCCCCAGGGCGGGCTGGCCCTGCCGGGCTCGCACCGGGGCCGAGCTGCGAGCCCGCCCGAGCTGCCCCCGGCCACCAGCGGACCCTCAGCCCCCTAAGTCTCCTCGACCCGCTCTTCCTCACCCCCCCTCAGCCTCCTAAGTCCTCAACGCCCTTAGCCGGCTCACCCCACAGCCCGCCGACCGCCCTCACCCTCGTCACGGCACAGCCCCCTCCCCTCCCCGAGCCGCCCAGCCGCGCTNGCTTCCGCCTGCGCGGCGCCTTCCGGGCGGGCTCTGCGCGTGCGCGGGGCGGGAGCCGGCGGCGCCTCAGGGACGCTCCGCCATGGATGCGGCCGGGGCGGGAGGGCTGCGGGCTGCTCCGGGGGGAGAGGACGCTCCCGGGGGGCCTCCGGGGGAGCTNGGATGCGGCCGGGGCGGGAGGGCTGCGGGCTGCTCCGGGGGGAGAGGACGCTCCCGGGGGGCCTCCGGGAGAGCTGGAGAGGGACTCTGGACAAGTGACGGGAAGGGGGAATGGTTCCCGTTGCCGGAGGGCAGGGTTAGATGGGATACTGGGGAGGAGTTCCTGGCTGTGAGGGTGGGCAGGCCCTGGCACAGGGTGCCCAGAGGAGCCGTGGCTGTCCCTGGGACTGTCCAAGGCCAGGCTGGACAGGGCTTGGAGCTACCTGAGATAGTGGAAGGTGTCCCTGCCCGTGGCAGGGGTGGCACTGCATGGACTTTAAGGTCCCTCCTAACCTAAACCAGTCTGGGATTCATGTTTTTCTACCATGCCAGGGGAGCAGCTCCTCAGCCTTTACAACTTGGAGATGGTATCTGGGAACCAGTTGGTACATAAAGCTCATAGCACCCTCACAGGCTGGGTCAGGCTGGAAGTGACCACAGTGGGGTCATCTGGTGCCACCTCCCTGCTCAGGCAGGGCCATCCCTGAGCACAGGGCACAGCGTTGTGTCCAGACAGCCTTGAATATCTCCAGCGAAGAAGACTCTGGAATCCCTCTGTGATGCACCGTAAGCCTCACTTTTAAACCCTTCAGTCTTAGCCTTTTCCATTCTCTTGAAGGTCTTGACAAAGTACAGAGCATAACAAAAATCAGAGAGTCACAGGATGGCCTGGGTTGAAAGAGACCTCAAAGCTCATCCCATTCCACCCCCTGCCATGGGCAGGGACACCTTCCACTATTCCAGGTCGCTCCAAACCCCATCCAACCTGGTCTTTTCTTCTGGTTGTGTGTCTGACTGAGGTCAGGACATGAAACTGAATAGAAAACCGATTATTCTTAAAACTAACACCACATACTGAGGGTTTCATGGCCACACCTGCCAGGTGAGCTGGCTGCAGTGCTCTCCTTGGACTGGAATCACAGGGCTGAAAGTTGTGATGGATTTAAACACTGCTACAAAAAACAAGTGTGGTCAAGAAATTTCTGATCACTTACAATAGAATCGTTAAAGTAAACAGAGATTACTGCAAAACTAAGTGATTTATCATTTTTTTTCTAGATGAGCAGCTTATTTTTAAAATATATAAGCTCTATAAATATAATATTGCGTAACACCAGAGATGGCTTTTCTTCCTTGATGTTTTTACAATGCAGGATGCTGATTTCCACTATCCTAGCCATTTTTGAGTGCAAATTCTGTGGACATCCTGGTCTCTCTTACATCTGCCATAATTTCAGCCACTTGTGGTGTTGCCTCATATGGGATGTGTGAAGAGACTGAAAGCTGTCTTAAACAGATAAAGGTAAAAATCACACCTGTCTGCTGGCTTGCCAAGGTGTTTGGAGCCATAATCCTGTGGAAAGTGGCAGATTATGCCCATCCAATTTTAAACAGTTGGCCTAATCTGATATACTCAGTAATGTACATTCCTGCTAGGTAAAGTGCATCCGTTTCAGGATTTTGACAGGATATCTGGAAATTACAAGTCTGTAAAATAAGGATGATCCTACAAATTTATCAATTACAAACTAACTTAGAGTTACCGCGGCTGGAGCTGCTTTATGGCACTGAAACACAGGATGCAAAGTGAACTCCCAGCCTCAGCCCGGGGGAGAACCACCAGGGCAGATTCCTATTTCAGTGCCTCTCTTCTCTCCTTCTACTCTCCCCTCCAGGATTTTCCATGCCCGGAATTCCCCAAACAGCAAGGCCGGGGAGCGCTGATAACTCAGCCACCCCCGAGTCCGTGCGTGTTGTCTGCGGGCTCCTACCGAAAATAAATTTTTAAAAAAATAAATAAATAAAGAGGAAAATTTGGATTTTTCCTTGGAGGTTATGGCTAATTTTGTGCTGGAGCTGGGATGGGCGAGCAGGAGCCCACGGCCGCACATTCAAGTGCATTATTTCAATTAGCCGAGCGCTCTTTGTTGCAAGGTGAAATCATTCACTCCCCGGGAAAGCTTTTTTATTGAATGCTTTCTAAATACTCGCATCGGGCGCGTCGCCTGGAATTGAGTCTCTGTCACTTGTGTTTCTGCGGTGACTTTGACCAGATCAATGACTGGAAAAGGCATTCAGGACACATTGATACCGCGGGGTAGGAGACGAGCGGGGTTTGGTGCTCAGGAGTAAGGAGAAGCCGATAATGAGCAGATAAACGGCTTTTCTTAACCCTTGGCGTTCTCGGGAGGCTTCGGAGCTCCGCTGCCTCCTCTCCTCCACCCAGGCTCTACGGCTTGCTGGCAGCCGAGCGGTGGCAAGGCAAAAATCTCGCGGGTATTCCATAAATTTGGAATTAAATGCGGCCAGAATAATGAGAAAATCTTCCCTAGGGCGAGCCGGGGTGAAGAGCCTGCGGCCATAAAAAGTTCCAGCTCATCCAGAATTTCGTTTCTGAGCGGAGCCGTGGTGCCGGAGCGAGCGGGGGAACAAACTCTGGAGGCGTTGGCAATTGTAGATTCACAACCTGCAGATTCCCAGATTACCCCGACCCCAGGACACCGCCCGGGATTTAGCGGGCACAGAGCCGGGCGCTGCGAGCCCCGCTCTGAGCCCTCAGGAGCCTCGGCTCTTTCACATCCTTCTCTGCCGAGCAAAACCGGGAGTAAACGTGTCAGAAACCACTACCTGAGCCCGCAGGAAGACGGATTTATTTTTATTTTCCCCCATGAAATATTGGCACTTAAAAAAGTAATTACAAATTATTGAGGGTTTGGGGTTTTCTCTTGAATCCCTGCCATTCTCTGGGCGCTGGGGGACACAGAGTTTCCCTCGTCCGACCCGGGGATCCCAGCCCGGGGAATGCTCCGAGTCCTCGGTAGAGCAGAGCGGGACATTCCATCCTTTCCTGGAGAGGAGAGGCTGGGCGGTTTTCGTGTGCCCCGGCTTCTCCCATTTCGCTGAACCTCGAGGAAACCGGGATTTTATCGCACCTGGAGTTCAAGGACGCTCCCTCTCACATTTTGCCGTCTTAATAAAGTCGCGCGGCTCCTGCTTCCTCAGCTTGCTTACCAAATCCCGGATTAATAAAGTTTACTTAGTTATTTAAATAGATTAAATGTCACATTTTAAATGGAAGGGGAAGGTTCTACCTTCCTGACCTATTTTTCATTTCTGATTTAGAAAAAGGCAAGATTAGCATGGATATTGCATTTTCAAGGTCCTCGCCACTATTAAATAGACTGTTAAGTGCATTTTATGGCTGAAGAGTCTGTTCCCAGTTCAGTCTGGAAGACGTGCTAAGTTCATCTCTACCTGCTACATTGAACATTCACTGACTAAAATACTTCCTGTGGATGTAATACCTATGCTCTGTATCTTTTAAGTACATAACGCTTAATGTTTTAGGACTGGTAACACGTAATTCAATAAAAGCCCCCGGAATTGAAGTGTTGCCTCTCAAGAAAACTGTAGCGCGGGTGTTTGCCCAGTTGCGGCGATCTCCGGCTCGGGAAGGAGGCGCGGCGGTGGCCAGGGAGGCTGCGGGGATGGATGACACGGATGCTCCCGGCCGCGGGCGGAGGTTGAAGCGCATCGCTCGCCGCCCCGGGGGATGCCCGGACTGTCCGCAGCTGCGGGGATGGGCAGCGTAACTTGCGCGCGGAGCTCGCTGTGATTCTTCAGTCGCTGCCTTTTAACACCAATAAAACGCCCCCAGGAATGGCCGGGCTGTTTTTCCGCCTCCCAGGCCCCGAGCGCACCTCGGACACGAGGGAGAGAGCACAAAACTGCCCGAGGTGCCCCGAGAGGCAAAATCCCATCGAATTCCCCCATGCCCCGGGAACTGCCCCCTAACCCGCACCCGCATGAGCGAAGGAAAATCCCCACTTCCCCTAAAGCAATCCTTGCTGTCTCTCTCCCGGAGTGGGAGACCCCCGAGGGCCCCGCGAAGGAAGGGGGGTGGCTCATCCCAAAGCGAAATGTTTGCGCTCCTTCCTCTGTGTCCGGCCCAGGACACGGACCCCGGGCCGGCTCGGACAGTGCTGGAGGTGCGGGCGGTGCGGGTTAAATCCCCCGGTACCGCCGGCGCCGACCCGAACCCGTAACCCCCGAGGAAGCCGGAGCCGTCCTCAAACGCTGCCCGTGCCCCAAAGGGGGCTGATGTCGCCGGTGGATGATTTCCTCCGGCCACCTCTCGGTGCGACAGACCGAGAAGGAAAGGTCTCCGATGGACATCGCTCCCCGGCCCCCCCGGAGCGCTCCCGGCGCTGTGCCCTCCGGTAAACCCGGCCTCGGTTCAGCTCTCCCGCAGCTCCGGAGCGGGGTCTCCGATCGCTACCCCCTCCGGGGACACTGCTGCTGCCACGCGGGTCTCGGCTGGGGGCAGGCGGGCGGGATACCCCGAAAGCTGGGGCTGCTTACTGAGATAAAAACACATGGGCGGTAAATACACGTTTATAAATAACAGCGAAAGGTCTTTTCCTGCCTTTTCCAACGCTCGCCGAGCCTTTCGACACCCATTAGCCCGAAACTTTCAGCCCCGCTCTGTGCCCGGGAGAGACCAGTGATGCTATAAATAGGCGGCGTTGGGAGCCGGTAGCGCGGAGAGGGGGGAAAAAGGGGGCGCAACTCCCGCGGCCGCGCAGTGAAAACGAGAGGGTTCCCCGGGAGCCCCACATCAGCCGAGGAAATGGCCCCGATGAGCCCCATCTCGTCCTTTTTTCAACCAGCGTGATGGTTTAGAGGATTAGGGCCAGATCCTATCGCCAGATCCTATTATAAATTCCTTCCCCCGGCGGAGGGAGCGGCGGGGCCGTAATTGGAATAAATAAGGAGCGGGGTCGGGGAGGGTGCAGGGGGTGGTGGTTCTGGGTAAACTCTCGGGGCTGCGGGAGGGTCATTTTCCCGGTGTTTCGGATCTAGTTACTTCCAACACACCCCAGGGACCGACGTGACACGACTTATACTAATGGGCATCTGTCACCGGCCGTGTCAAGTTTTGCCATATGCGGCGGACAAGTTTGTGGAAGGGAAAACAAGGGGAAGAACAAGGGAAAGAGTTTCTGTCGTCTGGCTGTGGCCCGCGGCTGAGGGAACTTCGCCGGGATAAGCTGCTCCCGGCTGTCCCCGGCCCGCCGCTCCCGGTCAGGCTGTGGGGGCTGCGCCCACTCCCCTGGAAGCCGGGAAAGCCGCACCCGTCCCGGCTGCAAACCCTTCCCTATTTGGGGACCGACTTTTGACACCCCCTGGAGTCCCGAACCCCGCAGGTAGCTTTGCGGGACCCGCCGGAACGCCCCGTCGT
>VZSE01013575.1:0-36434 GCA_013398275.1 Promerops cafer
CTCTCCCTCCTTGTTTCCTTTCCGTTTTCCCTGGAAGGCGCTCGGCGGCGCGGGGGCTCGGCCCGTGGGGCCAGCGCGGCGCGGGGTGCCCCGGTGGCGCGGCAGGGCGCTGTCACAGCCGCGGAGGTAAGGCAAGAGGTGATCTCATTGCTCGTCACGGTCCGTCCTCCCCGCGCTCGCCCTGGCCGCTCCGCTGTCGGAGCACGCCGGGAAGCAGCGATGTTATCGGGGCAGAGCCCGCAGCGGTGGTGCTGCCCGGGTGTGGGCTCCCCAGCAGCCTCCCTCGGCTCGCTTCGCCTTTGGGATCCCCGTCCCAGCTGCCGCCCCGAGGGGAGCTCAGGGGGGCTGGGACAGCCAGCGTGCGATGCCGGGTTTGTTTCCAGCTTTGGAAGGCACGAGTTTTGGAGAGGGGTGTGAGGGGAGGCTGTTGGCACGCTCCGAGCCCTGTCGTGGGTTAGCTGTAACCGGGGCTGGTTATTTACTGAACCAAAGTGTCTTTAAATGGGTAACTTGACTATAAATGAATGTTAAACTGTAACCGCTGTTGTTATATGCGCAGTTTTTATCACCTGTAAAATTCCAGATAGGCATTTGACATGCTGCTGAATCTAACAGAGACTTAAATTCTCTATGTGTTGTGCAGCTCCCTTGGGAGGAACTAATGCATGACCTTCATAAAAGGCATTATGTTGTTGCATCAAATGTTTGCAAAGTAACATCAAGAAGACAGCAATTTTCTCTTTGGCAGGCTGCTGCTTTGAGGCCTTCCGTAAGAAAAATGTCTAATTTCCGCTAAGCAGTGTATTGTGTTTATAATCAAGCAGAACGAACAAGTGGGGAAACAGTTATTTGTTACACTGAGCACTTGAGTTAGGCATCAGCAGAGTGGTGTTACCTCAGTGAAGCTGAGAGGTAGAATATTTATAAAATTTTCTTTAGATTCTTAAGAGCTGCATCTGTCCATGCTTCACCTTCTCAAAGCAGAGTACTTTTAAAGAGACTACTAGGCATAGAGCAAGCTGAACAGCATCAATGTCTATGATGCCTTCTGACAAATTCCTTGCTTTCCTGACAGAGGCTGTACTGTCTATAAAGATAAATATTCTCTTCTCCCTGCTCAATCCCATACATGACCCTGCAGGACAGAGCCATATTTGCTCGTACAGTTTTGGGGCCTATAATGTGTGAGGAGCAGCTTCTCACTGTTGAAACCAAATCAAAAGACTTGTTGGGTTTTGTGTTTTAGTTTCTGGGTTTTTTTTTAATATTTGGGCTGCATTTATTTTGATGCAGCACAAACACAATCCTAACCAAGCTGGAAGTATGCGTGGTAACTTTGACTGGTTGCTCTCTCATGAGTTACTCTGTCGTGTGGAACAGCGAACTTGCGTTTTAAGTCCATTCAGTCTTGTTTCCTCCTACTTGTTATTTTTAGTTGAGAGAGTCACGCCAGTAACAATACATGAAACTGTCAGGTTTGTGAAGCACAGAAGTGTAGAAGTGCAGTTTTCCCATTTGTCACATGAGGAAGTGTTAAAAGTGGGCTGAAATCTCTTTGTGGTAGGGAGAGATGCTGGGCCTGGCTGATATTTGGAGGACAGTTTTTTAATTCAGGGATAGATAAGTGCTGATGCAGAAAGTGATAATTCAAGAAATAATACATGGGAGATATGTATGTCCTGGATATCACTGAGTGGTACACTGCTGGAGTCAGCTTTGCATAAAATATAAACCTTTGTGTGGCTCATTGAGTTCTATTTGCAGTTGTCAAACACTGTGGTTTGATTTTGCAACTGTAGAAGATTTAATTCCAAGTTCATAAATTCTAAAGGTATCTATTTTCTTGAGCTGTTTCTCTGCTTTAAAACTGCATTTGGCCTCATGTTCCATTGCATAGCTCTGCATTTTAAGGGTGAAATTAAAGCAAAAGATTCCCCTTGGGTCACTGGCAGGTGTAGTGCAGTGCTGAGGTGTCTCAGAGGAGCAGATGCTTTCATACAAATTAGAGAACAAGCAAAGAAGAATCATTGTATAAAGAAAATAGGGAGCATCTCCATGCTTTCCCTCCTCCGCCTTCTCTCCTCCTGTATTTATTTTTCCTCAGGAGTAGTAGCTGAGTGACAGAAGACAGACACACACATGGGGAATACAGAAGGCATGTGCATGAGAAAGAGACCTGAATGCAGAAAAAGGCCTTGTTTTTTCCAGGTAGCTGGGGCTTGTTCCAGAAGGCAGCAGAGCTATCTCAGCTCAAATAAAGGCTGATGGCATGTCAGAGAGTTGGTGTAGAAGAGAGGAAGTGCAGAAGTCAGTTTTTATTGACTGTAACAGATTAGAAAGAACTTGAGGACATTACTGAAATGAGAACAGGTCTCTACTTGTAACAGAGTCTCCAGTGCAGTGTTGGATGTAGCCCAAACTGCCAGACCTGCAAAATTCTTAATCTATTTTAGTAGATTTAGAATTCCATCGATGTCTTTATTACTGACTGTTCCTGGTTATTTAAGCTGACAGTTATCATAGTAAATGCAGTTCCTCCAAAGTGCAGCAAACCAGCAGTGTTGGGAGTGAGTACATGTCTAATGAGAATTTTCCTTGCATGCTCTGCTGTGCTTTTGGTTGTATCCAGCTCTACATCAGTGTTTAGATAAACAATAGCTTGTGATAGGAGAGCGTGTATCTGTCTTGCAAGATGGGTTTTGGTATTTTTTGGGGTTTTTTTTCACTGATAACTATGAACAATAGGAACAGTCTTAGAAAATACTTACTGGGATTTGGAGCCAAGCGAACCTTTGTGCAGTTGTATAATTGCATGAAAATACAGGATAGTAAGTTGTTTCAGTGCCAAAATGGGAATTTAGGTAACTGGCTTTAGCATAAAACATTTTTACAGTGTGGAACAAGTGCTTAAGAAGTCACCAGGAAATTATATAAAGAAACACATCAGTCAGTACATGCATTCTTTTGGTTTTGAACCTAAATGCAATGGGACATGGCTAGAAGCATTGCTGTCAATGATTTATAAAATTATATAAGAAGCCTAAATATCATAATCCTAGTGAGCTTATTTGACATACAAAAATAATGTAACTGCTTTTAAAAAGTCGCCTGCTGAAGAGGTCTGAGTGACAAGAATGGTTCAGGTTTTGAAGTTATACTTCAATGCAGAGAATCACTGAAATGAATTGGAATGGGGGATATGGCTGAGCTGCTTCTCAAATTTTTTTCTGCTCTTACACTGATCTTTCAAATTAGGACTTTGAAAATATATAGGTCTAAGGTCGCCTTGATACATGCTGTACCCTAACTGTGAGAAATATTTGGTACGTGTTGGTATAGGGCTCAGTTCTATAAATAACACTTTCCTCTCAGTGCTAGGTAAAGCAGCAGGGTTTTGTTGCTGTTGAGGAAGGAAGCTGGTTCATTGTCTCAGCACTAAGCAGCATTTTCTCCCTCCAGGGACTTGCAGAAGCATCTAGAATGTGTAGGTGTTTCTTTAATCTTGGAGAAGGAACTTATTAAGCTTTCTGGTGCAGAACTGTATGAGCCACTTACTCTTAACAGATGTTATCTGCACAAGTAGGGAGTTGCAGGTCTGGTAGACATTTGTGGCATTCAACAGTTTAAACAGTTTTCAGGTTTGAACATATGCCTTTGCCTTAAAATCTGAATAGTTTCAGGTATTTTATGTAGAAGAAAGGTGGTTCAATAGTGAGGTTGCTGCTCTGGGACTTGGGAAACAGGTTCAGCTCACTGTGTTGCCAAAATCTTCCTGTGTGGCCTGGGACAAGCTGCTTCTGTGTCCCTCCATTCTCATACTGGGAGTGCTGAGCAGCAGCAGCTCAGCATCCCAGGAGTGTTCAGGGTATGGCAGCTTGGATGTGGCCAGGGAGGTGCTGATGTGGGGCACAGAGCTCCCTAGTGCTGGCAGGGACAGGCTGAAGACACTGCCCAAGTCAGAAAACCAGGGGTAAGCTCCAGGCAGGAGGAGGAAAACCAGAAAAATACAGTGAAAAAAGGTTTTGTCTGGAAATCTGTGGTGTCAGAGAAAGCAAGTCCTTAAAACTTCAAGGAGCACTGCATGGCCTTGTTTGTTTAACAGAATTTTAAAACAATGCTTAAAATACCCACAGAAACATGTAAATCTTTCATGTTACGGTTCTGCCACATGGGACAGTAGCAAAGCTCTGTCTGTTCCTTTGTTGGCTGTTCTCTTCTTTGGAAGATGCTTTTAATTCCAGCTAACCATTGCATCCAGATGTTTTGGGTATCAATTTAGCTCATTTGTTCTGCTGGCATGGTAAGCAGAATCTCTTAAATTTGGCCTGATTTACTGACTTTTCATGTGAAAGAGGTTGAGCTTTTCTACCTCTCCACTCCCCCAAAGGGAAAAAGAATTTGCAGCCACCTCTAATGATCAGTGTCTGTAGTAATGTTGTAGAGTTAAAAGTATTTTGGATTTAAAATCTTTCTGCTGAAAATAGGGCACTGTCATTGCTATAAATTGAAAATGTAGACTAGACAGCAATTATCAAGCTTTGCAAACATGTTTTCATTGTTGAGAGTCAACACTCCCAGGAGCAGCCTCTGTATACTGACAGGTGATAAATTAATTCGTTTAATATGTAATTATTTTGATGTGTATGCTCTCCCTGGGTGCTTTGGTACCCACCACATTTACATCCCATGTCCAAGAAAATGTGTTGGAACTTGTTCAGACTAGTGACTTAATTAAGTGTTCTTCTGTTAAGCACTAAAACAGTTACATGCCAGGTTTGTTGTAAGAGTGAGCAGTCCTCTTAAAACTGCACTTCAAAAGATGTTGTTCAATATGTTGGTTAACTCTTTAGGGAGGCTGAGAATGACAAATTCCAAAAAATGGAACTTAGGCTGGCCTAATAATTCAGCTGGCAAGTTATTCCTATATCTGGTAGGCCATGCCTCTGTGTGCAGCAGTACTGGAAGATTGGGTAATTTAAAGGATGTTTAAAAGTGTGTCTGCTGATTTAGGACTTCAGGGTTTGATTATCTTGATTTTTTTTATCGTTAACCTTTTTATTGTGCTTCTTTCTTAAATTAAGTTCACTGTAGATGCTGTAATTTATCTATACTGTCTTCTTACTTTGTGCTGGTGCCCTGATTTTTGGGTGGAGGACCATGATTCCTTCAGGAGGTCCATTTGCTGCCTTTTTGTGGGAGGCAGCAGTACAGAGGGTTGAAAACCAGCCTGTTGCATGCTCATGGTGCATCCAGCGTTTCCAGGCTTGCTGGAATCCCACAGCAATCCCACAAAATGCCAGGAGCCTGCCTGGTGCTTTTGGGATTGTTCTGTGGGTGGAGGGGTGTTATTCTCCCTACACCCCATAACTGAGGTTTTGAGAAACACCTTTGTCAATGCAGAGCAGCAGCTGGGCAGTAACCGGTATTTGTGTCACCCCACAAATGAGGAGGAAGGTGAGGCACAATAACACAACCAGGCATGGACTGTACCTGACATGAGGACAATTCCCTGTGTTCATGGCTTGGTTCCAAGGAGGAAGGCTGCTGGAAATGAATTCTGTGAAGTTACAGTGAGTGATGTGCTTCGAGTGAAGTGTTAGTGTGCTACAAAACCTGGCACTGCAGAGCAGCTTTCACTTTGTGGGGTTTATCTGTGTGTCGAGTGAGACTTGCATTAAATATGCCAGAGTGGGGTTTGTTTTGCTTAATTTAAAGTGTATAAAAAAGGGAGGGGGAGGGTGATGTCCCAAAAACTTTGCCATTTGATGGGAGCTTAATTTTCCCCTCCCACCTTGGTGAACAGGAGCTGGTGTGTTCTGTAAATGCACGTTGGTTCTCTTACGTGAGACAGACAAAGCCCTGTTCTTCCTAAAGAGCTTTCACTACACTTGCACTTACTGAAGAGCTCTGAGATTAGTCCTAATCTCTGGGAATCCTTGTGTACTTCTGATATAACTGATAAGTGAGCTGGATTCTGGAGGAAATATCAAATCTTTGCAGTAGAGGGAATTTTGGCCCACATAGTGGATTATACAATGAAATGAACATGATCTGTACTGTAAATATTAAAATAAATGAGGCGAAAATTGAACTGCAATGATTTTTTTCCTCTCCAAAGTTTTAATGTAGGTGAACAATTGCATTTTTCTTTATTCTGCATTGAATTTGCTATATTAGATCTACAAAATCAAAATTGATACACAGTTACTCACTTTGTGTGCTTTGATTTCATTAAATCCCTTTATATCTGTAAAAGGAGTCAAACCAAATATTCACCTAATAATGTTCTTTTCATTATTTGATATTGAAATGAACTGAAAAATGAGTTATTTACAGCCCTTTCTTTAACAACATAAGAGTATTCTGTGAAAACTGAAGATAATTGCTAATTTCCTAAGCAGCTGGCCTTTCCATGTCTTACATACTTCCCAGGAAGAAGGTCTGTGTTTATTTGTGCTGCTGACTTTATACCCAGGATTCAGAGTGAAAATCAGCAAGACTGGCTCAAAAATGGCAAACTTCATTATTCAACCAGCCTCACCTTCTTTTTTATTGGACTTCCTAAAGTCAAATAAGCTTCACCAGGATTTGTAGTTTGATTCAGATGGGAATTTGAAATAGCTGTGAGTGTGTGGAATTCAAGTGCTTGGAGTGGTTGGCCTGGATGAAACAGGTTACTAGTTTATTATTGAAATTAAACAGGGTTTTTTTCTAATGACTTAATAGTAATCCTAATAAGTAATGTGGTTATTTCCTGCTTAATTTTTAATTTGTTTTGGTTGTCATGAATGGACACTTTCTATAGACTAAGCAAGTAAGCATCTTCAAGAAGAAGCACCTGATTTGTCAAGTTTGGGGTTTTATAGGTGGCACTTACTTAAAATTTTGAAAAGGCTGATAAAAAAATTTAAAATAATTGTAAATATTAATCAACTCTGACCTTGCATTTTTAAGGGTTTTAACCAGCATGTAACTGAAATTAATACGATTTAAAAACTTGAGGCTTGTGTGAGATATAAGTCAAAGTGAATTAGAGTAACTATATTTTGTTTTCTTTTATTGTATTTATCTCTGGTTATATCTCATTTTGAGTAACTATATTATCTAGAGGCTTAAAATAAAGTGATGGAAATTACATCTGACTGTTGTAAAGACTTGGTGTTATTGAACATACTCTATCACTGTCACTTGCCTTTGTTATTTTACTTCATTGCCTTGTAAGCTGGTCATCACTCATAAGTTATTAATGGATTAATTTCAAGAGTGTTTTTTTATAATGGCCTCGTTGCACAGGATGCTTCCCTTTATTTGTGTTAGCTCAGTGCATTTAGAGGGAGAATTAAAATAATTGTTTTAGCTGGGCAAAAACCATTAATAGGTGAGGTTAGGATTTTTTGGGGTTTTTTTTTTGTGTTTTGACTGAAAAGATCAGTGATAGGAGTTTTGCATCCTGTGCAGTGCATTTCCTCATTCCTTCATATCCCAAAGCCTTTGACTGCTATTGCAAATACCTTAAAATGGAGGAAAATAGTTCAGTTAAGAACAGGAAACATCACTTAGAGAAATTCCTGCAGAAGTTTTTGAGGAAGTACCAGTCTGTTCCATCGTGGATCTTGCAGATCAGTATTTGAAATAGGCCAGGGGATGATGGATTCAGGTAACTTCAGAACATTTTCTGTAGAACTCCAGATTTCCCTTAGAACATACTGATTTTTTTTTTTTCCTGAGGTGAAAGTAACATTACAGGATAGTATTGAATAAAATGAATCATTTGACTTGCTGAGGTACACTGGAAAAGGTGGGAGTGGTTGGCTTACCCTGATTTAACAAGTGTTCCTGGAAAACAGCAGATCAGCATTTTGAACACAGAAGCACGACTGGATGAGACTTCAGTTCGAGATAAGGCTGCTGGTTTTGTTAGATGATTCATCACTGCAACAATGATTTTTCTATATTGTGGTCTGCTTGGAAGCTGGATTAGGTACTGGGGGAGGGATGTATCTTTTGACATTCCTCATAGTTTGGTCAGGGATAGGAGAGGTCAATGCCACTTGTACTAAAGGTTTTTTAATTCGGAAAATTGATTTCTGCTTAGGAATTTTTTTCCAGTTGAATACTGGCCTTTTGCAGCTGTTTTTTTTTTTTTTTTTTCTTCTTTTTGACTACTTTAGAAAGGGAATCTGAATTCAGGGGGCAGTGTATCCTGGAGACTTTCAGTTCTCATTTTTAGATGTAGTTAATAAGTTGACCATAGGCTGCTCATAAGTTGTCATAGGCTGCTGGCAAATCCAAGTCATGTCTTCCCTGTTAATAGAAGTATCCGATGTCTGCTGTGTCCTCCAGAACAAAAATGAGGCACTGGAGGATCTTTGGGAAATTGAAAAGCTGGGCTTGTAATTTTAAATCCATCAATTCTGAATTACCTTTTGTTGTCAAAAGAATTGCAGCCAAGTCACCTCTCCAGCTCCTGGATTAGTTGTTTGTGGGGGCTTTTTGTTATGTTTTTGGTACTTTGGAAGTTGTGTGAAAGGTGAGCAGGGATTTTTAGTATTGTCTCATAGTATGAGTTATCTCTCTGGTGGGCTGCCTGTACTGGAAGGTTTTCAAGGAAATAAAAAGAAGTTTGAACTACTGTCTCTGGAAGATTTGTGTGACTTGTTTTCAGAGGCTGCTCTGAGCAGCTTGTCTTAGGGTTGGAATTTCCCCCTCCCGCTGCCTTTCCTTGGCCTGGATGTACACAAGAAGGAAAGCTTTCATTGCCGTGTTCTTCAGGGGATAAGCAGGACAGTCTGAACTCATCCCTTCCCCTCGGGAGGCAGTAAATGGTCAGTACAAGAGATGACCAGCTGGAGAGCAGCTGATTTACAGCAGGAAGCTGAGAGTAATTGCCTAGGCAAAAGCCAGGAGCCCTCACTAATTAAGCTGTCCCTGGAACTGCAGGAAAGACTGGAGATCGCTGGGGATGCTGCTTTACCTTCCCTTTGTGGTGCTGGAGCTGCTGTAAACAGCAGAGCTTAAAAAGGGAGCTGGGGAGGAGGGATGGGCATGACTCATGGCATCATTTTATATTTATCAAGTGGAGGTGTATGAATGTTGTTCTTCATTTCATAGGGATGAGTAAGTAGGTAATGGATGTTTCTTAATCTTCCTAGCTGATAGAAAAAGAACCCCAAAGTCATCTCCTGGGGTGAGTTAAATCCAAAGTTCCAAATGTTAAAGAGCAGGAAGTAGAACTGTTCTGTAAATTAAAGAAATAAAAGTAATAAAATACACCCAAAGCTTGGGGGAAAGACATGTAAAATAAAGAGGGATTAAGTGCCCTTCTTGTATTTCTTAATCAAGCTCTCCTGTCACAGTGCAAAGCCTATTGCATGGTCTTTTTATGAAGACAAAATTCCACTTGGCTTTAGTCAGCCAGTGGTGCATGGTTTGTACCTATCTGTGGAAATCAAGTCAAAGGAGAGATGGGGCCCTAGGAATGTTATCTGGCACCTCACTTCAGTCTTGTCTAGACTTTGCACTTGGAGATACGAAGGCTGCAACCAATCTGTAATGGAGGTGAACTCAAGAACAGGTGCTGGTGGGAAGCTAAAAATAGGAATTAATGTGGGAGAGTTTAAGCCGTATGTTATAAATGGTGAAAAGGAGATGCTCGTGTGCCTCTGCAGGTCCTACTTGTGCAGTCATGCATTTGCAGTGAGACTGGGGAAGGTGATCTGGGACTTTTATTTATAGTGGTGCCCAGGAGGCCAGGCAGCCCTCAGTGTGGGATATAAATGTTGGGGAATGTCGGTGTGTGTTGCACCTCAGAGGAAAAGAGCGGGGAGAGGGGAAATCTGAGAGAAGCCAGGCTGGTGAGCTATGGACCTCCTAAATTAGTACCCTGCTGCTGGAAAGAGGGATGTAAGGCTTCAAAAATAAGTGACACCTCCTGTTGGGATTATAACACAGCCCTCCAGGAAAGAATTTTAAGGAGCTGGGAGTTCTTGCAGGGTGTTACTATACACCACAAAATGGGTTTTCACCAACATCTTTGTTTCTGAAGGATTGTGGCAAGAACCAGGAGGAAATGGGCCTCAGGGATGTTTTTCCTGAAGTGGCACTGTGTCATTGACCCACATCTCCACTGCAGGGAGGGAAGGCAAAATAAAATGAAGTTGTATGTGATCTTTAACAGGTTTGATGCCTTCAGCCTAAGAACTCATAATCTTTTCATAATGCTTGATTCTAGAAGAGTTAATACGCTGTTCTGTGCTGCAGGTTCTGCTGCAGAAGATAACTAAGGGTGCATGTAATAATGCTGTCAAATGTACAGAGTTGGAGATTTTTGTTTTATAATTGCTTTTAATAATTTAATGAAAAATCTTATCTATGAAAGTCGTGATCTGTGTTCTGAAGACATTTTTAAGTTGAAATTCTGATGAATTCTTAGGCTGGTGGTCTTCCAGCCAGATTTCCTACGCTGAGGAATTGGACTTCTGGAGTTCCTTGTATGAATCATGGCAATTCCATCAATGCTTTTTGGGTCTGTCTGGACTTGTCAGGAAGGGGATCATGGTGGTGGCTTTGTCATGTGCTCAGTCCCTTTAGTAACTGGAAGAAAGGCACAAATTGATTTAATGTGCATTGCAAATTGTGGTTCATTAATGAAGGTTGAAGAGAATTGCTATTAATTTACAGGGGAATCTTGCCAAGGTGTAATGTGTGGAAGCAGGCTTTTAAAAATGGAAAACAGTTTTATGATATTGTGTTAGATTTCAATTTATTATAAAGTTAAAAGGCTTTTTTTTGTCTCTTATTCTTCAAGACCATCAGTCTGGTAGAGGTCCATAATCCCATGAGGAATTTTAAACTAATTTGAAGAAAACAGCAGTTGTACAATTTACATTTTTTACGTTACTGTTAGTTTATGCTGTATTTTCATTACATAGAGCATAGAGTAGGTGCAAATAGTATCATTTTGGAGGCTAGAAATTAGCTAGTAGTACTTGAAATAGAAAATATTTATTAATTTAGGTTTGGGGTTTCTTTTCTTCAGTGAGAATTGGTTTACTGACAAATAAGAAAAAGCTTCTGAGTTTTGTCTTTTGCCCTGGAAAAAAAAAATTCAAGTATTAGAGTAGTTCAGCTTTAGCTAATTGTATGTTCATAATGGAGCATTATGAGCATCCTCCTTTCATTTTCCTTGAAAGGTTTTCTGAAACATAGATTCTCTTATAGGGAGAAAGTGCTTTGAAAATTCAGTTGGTTTTATTCAAGGATTCCTAATCAATCCGTATCTTGTTTCAAAAACAAGTTTTCCTTGTTTCATTTTCTTCACATCTGCAGAGGACATAGCTTTAGGTCTGCTCAGACAGGAAACCAACCACCAATATTTGCTTTTTTTTTAGGCACAGGGCTTTTCTGGGCTTTATAAACTGTTGATATGAAGCCTAATGGGGGTCCTGGAAATGCTGGCTGATTTTGTTGAGGGACCACCTGGCACAAATTAGGGCAATACTGGTAAATGGCAATTTTTATATTCATGTAAACGTAAACAGGGTGTGATGCCAAGTTCTGCCAGATTAGAGGTGTAATTTAGAGAACAGCTACCCTTGAGTTTGCCCTCAAATGTGTTTATGGGGAGATGTTGCTTCAGCGTGAAGTGATCCCAAGAGCCTCAATTGGATTACTGATGAATGTTTGTTAAAATAATGATATTGTCCTGAGTGCTCGAGTGTTTATTTTTGTGGTCCTTATAGTTATAACTTGGTTACAGAACTTGACTTAGATCTGTGATATTTAAATTGAGAGGAACACACCAAGAAAATTTAGATTACCTTAGTAAATTTTCTTACTTTATTGAAGAATAAACCTTTGCCTATTTAAACCATTGTTGCTGGAGATAGGCTTTTTAAAAACTGTTTCTCAAAGTGATGGAGTCAAAAATTTGCTTGTGTTCTAATTACTCATAGAAAATGGCAGCTGTAAATACAATTATACATTTACATGTTTGTATATTGATCCCCCCCCAAAAAAATGTGGATATCTGAGTCTCTGAAATAAACACTGATTCTCTCCCCAAAGCAAGGCTTGAAAAACTGTTTCATGTTTTGGTGTGGTGTATCAGTGGCTAACTACAAATAATTATCAGGTGTATGTCTCATTGTATGTGTAGATAAATATATTTAAATCAAGTAACCTTAAAAAAGTATTAAAGGTAAAGAATTTAAATAAATACTAAAACGAAACTTCCATATTACACAGTTAAAGCTGGAAAAGTTGGAATTTTATGAAAAATGTGAAATGCTTCAACCTTCTACATCTTACATCAGTATCTTTGGATCTGTACTATTTCTGAATTTTGTAACAAAATGTGAAGACTGAATCATTTCTTTCCTGCTCTGCAAAAGATTGGCATCAACCTGATTTTTATCATTTTTAGATAAGTATGCAAATTTATCTTTGGTCTTACGAGGCTGGCTCTGAAAGTAAAATGACTGTCCCATAAAATAAAAGGAATCAAAACCTGTGATGCAGTAGGCTGCAGTAAGGCAGAGCCATAAAAGGTGAGTGGTAAAATGGCAATAGGTGGTGGCCACAATGCAGCTTTTAATTTAATTTATTAAAGCAAAATAAACTAAAAAAGCAAAAAAAAAGACCCCAAAGCCCCCCTCAGAACAAAAGCCAGAATAAATGTCTGGTGCACTCAGACTTCAGTACCATGAGCAGAGGGTGTTCACATCTCTGTTGGTGCACGTACAGCTTCATTCTTCCTATTTAATGTATAAGAATGAAAATATGTCTTCTTAGACACAGTTAGCCATGAAGTGCTTTTTGTAGGAGAGAAGAAAAGTGTGAACAATGTTTCTAAAAGCTTTTTTATTGCATTTGCTTAAGCAAGATATGAAAAATTGTGTTGGGCAGCCGAGCTCCTGACAAAGATTCTTTCTTGGCCACGAGAGGCAATGTCAAAGGAGGAAGTGTAACCCCGCCACTGTCTCAATTTTATGCACGTTGTGAAGGAGAACCTTTATTTTTCAGTGATCTTGTAAAAGTTTGTCTTGATGCCCATCTGCTGCTTACCACTTGTAACTTTACACTTAGGCTGTTAGATCTGCTAAGTGCAAGCTTCAAAAAAGTCTGAAAGTCCTGTCTAGAAATTCAGTGGTGGTGGCGTGGGGAGCAGCTACGCTTCACCTACCCTTCCGTAGGAACTTCTTTAAGCTACTGATTGAAACTGCTCAAAATGTCATGCACAGAGCAGTCTTAAATTAGCAACAAGGAACTTTGCTTACCTCCTGTGCTTTTTGTTGTGCAGTGTGATGTCCAGGGTCAGAAATGCCTTATGTGGATCGCCAGAATCGCATCTGTGGTTTCTTAGACATTGAGGAAAATGAGAATAGTGGGAAATTCCTGCGGCGGTACTTCATCCTGGACACACGAGAGGACAGCCTGGTGTGGTACATGGATAACCCACAGGTGAGGTGTTCCTGGCAGGAGTTTCCTGGTTTATTATTTATTGGATGGATTTATTGGGTTTTATTTATTGGATTTATTGGATTTATTTATTTCCTGGTTTATTTATTGGATTTTCTAATGAATTTGCAAAAAACAAGTGGGGTTTAGTATTATGGACCTGGAAGCTGGGGGAAAAAATCTTTGACATAAGTGAAATAATTGTGGTTTAATATAACCAGATGAGCCAAATCACACACCCTGGTGTTGAATTCACCTCTAACCTTACGTAGCAGTGTGTGGTTTTCCTTGTATTACATATTCCTTTCCCTCAACAGAATCAGTCATTGAAAAGCAATTTTTTTTTGAAACCTGCAATAGCAGTCCAGCATGGATGGTGTATGAGTGAGGACAGCTTGTATCCATTGGGATGGAGAGCAGCCTTTAGATAAATGCTTTTACAATGTACCTGCATCCTTGTGTTTTCTAGCAGAGGGAAGAACAGATAATTGCTCAAGGTTTGGGCACAGAGACAGTGAGAGCGTAGGATCCAGGTCAGCTGACAACTGCCTGCCAGAAGAATATCCATGTACCCTTCTGCCAGGAGCAGCAGAGTTAAAAAGCATGAGTCTGCTGTTCAAAGGAACCAGCAAAAGCAAAATATAAATGAAGTGCAGCTCGATGGATGTGACTTGTGACTGAAGCATTTAGCAGTTCTCACTGAGGAGAAAAAGAATTTCTGCAAGTAACACAGACTTCAAACATTTGATCTCAATGAGTGCAAAGAAGCAATTCAGGGCATGTGGACAAAATCTTGAAGTGCTGTAGAAATTGCAATTCCTCAGAAGTTTTAAGACTTAATGATATTTGTAGTGCACACCCAGGCCTAGGTTAGGCCTTTGTTTTTACATGCACAAATGAAAGGGTTTCTTCCAAGAGGTAAATTGAAACTTCTTGATTTTCTTCCACTGCTTTAATTTTGAAGAACTGCAGAGTTTTTATAACTATGTAAAGGCCTTTTGAAATCCCTGAAGTTATTGGAAAATATGTGAGATGGCCTTTGAAGTATCTGACATAATAGATGAATGTCACTTCTTGTCCCTTCCGCCTGCCCTGGTCAAAGAACATGAGACTCCCAACATCTGTTGAGGAAAAAGTATTCTTTCCGGATTTCCTGGATGCAGACCCACAAGAATCCTTTTTCCTCTACTGAAATACATAAACCTCTGAAACAATTACTATTTGTATTGTTTCTACCAGTCTTTCTGTTTTTAGTGAACAGATGTGTGTATAATAAACAAGTAGTTTAGATCCTGTTTCAAGCATACATTGTGCATTGTCTATAAAAACATGTAGGATTTTCTTTTTGTTTGTGGAATTACTTGCTTTTTATGCATAAATACTGACTGTGGCATGAGAATAAACTAGTTTCGCTTTGTAACATATGTGATTTGTTTCAGAATCTTCCCTCTGGATCTCCACCTGTTGGGGTCATTAAACTTACCTATATTTCAAAGGTAAGATAATTAATAGTGAGACACTCATTAAATTCTTGGTGCTAAGTACCAAGGGCCTCAACTTCAGACAAATTTAAATGTATGGCACTTACTGCTTTTGCTTCTGTGATACTCCTGAATTAGAGAAGTGTTAAAACACTTCAGTAGGTTTAGGTTAAAATAAGAACAGATTTGAAGCAGCATGCTTCAACAAGTCCCAGAGAGCGACCCGCGCTTTTGGGGCTCGGAGCACGCTTGATAAAAGAGCTGATGAAGAAGGTGAGGGACAGGACTTTGTTTGGAGATCCAGAAGCCTTTATTGCCTCAAAGAGGGTGCAGGGACAAAAGACCCAGCAGGGTGGAGGGCACAGGGTTAAATACGGGGGAAAAGGGGTGGATCTGAGGGCAATGATCCAACCACAATCCAGGATTAGGAATATCTAAAAGGATGCAGCAAATAATAACCAGTGGGACAACAGGGGCAGGACAGTGCAGCAAACTGGGGCCCATGGGAATCAGAAAGGGGAGAACATTCTAGAGGGATACAAATATGGTAAAAGGGGGCTGAACAGGGGTGATGTCAACTGGGTGAACCAGTGGGACTTCAAACATTGACATGTGCCTGCAGAGCCCTATGGGAGGGAGGCTCTTCTTGCCCTATCCTGTAGGGGTCTTTCTCCTTGCTTGGGTCTTCCCCTCCAGGGTTGAGGTGTTACAGTCCCAGGCCCCTGAGCCTCCACACAGCTTATTTACTGTGTTGTCCAGGTTTGTTTAGTGATTTCAAACAGCAGCTCTTTGTGCTCATAAAATTGACATTTCAGTTCTTTTTGAGTATTTGAATTCCCATTAGTCTTGGAGAAAGGACAGGCCGTTTATGAAGGGCAAGATGTCTTCGGGTGTGATACCTTGCAAGTAATAATGGCTTTTAATAGGACAGAAAATTTTCTAAAAAATGTTTAGTTCTTTCCACTGTGTTTACAGTTAGTTCTAAATATGTCTGAAAGGGAACAGTGAACTAAGAAAGTTTCCATGGTTAAATTTGTAGCAGATACTGCATTAACACATAAATGGAGAAAAATACTTGACCTTTTCTTGTCTTTCTGCTCATTTCTCATTCTTCCTTTGCATTTTTTTGTTGTCAGTACTGCATCTTCCCACCTTCCTTCTTAGTCTTTCATTTTTGTTTGTTTTTAGTTGTCTTTATTATTGTGCCTAACCACCTTGCTGTGCTGCTAATCTTTGAATTTACCCTCTTGAAAGAGAATAAAACTTGTGATATCTGATGTGTATTTTGTGACATTTATAATCTTAATTTCCCTTCTAGGTTAGCGATGCAACTAAGCTGAGGCCAAAGGCAGAGTTCTGTTTTGGTAAGTTTGGCATGTGCTGTGTGCATCAAGTGCCTTCTTCAGAAATTTGGAGCAAGGATAATGTTCTGCAGTTCTGGTACCAGCTACAGCTGGTCATGTTTAAGAAATAGCTTGTATTCACCTTCTTCTTTAGTATGATGGAAATGTTGGCTTCCTCATAAGATGTTTTTGTATTTTTTCATATTGCAGCTTAATGAGGAGTAGGTGAGAGCTGTTTTTTCAGATGTCTGAAATTTTTGAGGCATTAATAAGCAATGAAAGTTGTTTTCAGAAACGTGGCCTGCCTGTCAGCTGGGAAGACAAGAAATTTAACTATTGAAATCTGTTTTACTGATGAAAGAGTTTATTTAATTGATCTAAAAATACTGTCAGCCAATGATCTTAAGTCCAATTTCAGCTTCTGTTGCTGCACAAAAAAAAAAAAAAANCTCGAAAAAAAAAAAAAAAAAAAAAAAAAAGTTGAGGTGCCTCCTAGGTTTAAATTCATTTAAAATTTACTGAAGCTTTAGATAATCCTAAAGCTCCTCCTGGTTTTAGCCAAGTACCTGGTGTGTCAGTTCAGTGCCATCTACAGATTCCTTTGCACATCTGTGGAGGGCTTTTTCCTCAGCACCTGTGAAGTTTCTCCTGTCAGTGGGCCAGCTCTAAAACACTTTAATGATCCAAGATACTGGCTTAAATATCTCTAATTTATTAGAGAGTTTTCATACTTTGCAGAGTAAAAATATAAATTTATTGTCTTTATATTCAGATGGTTTTAATCACTGTAAAACTTTTTTCAAGAATTAGCCCTGATTTTTTTTGCTGTTGCACTGAAATGTGGTTGTCCTTTTTGGATAAAGGATGCCAGATGTTGTGAGGTAGAGATTTAAACTCATTAAAATATGTTTCTCTGCCAAGTCACTAAAGTAAAATAAAATTTGTGTTGTAGCTGTCTTAAAGTTTTTTGGTCCTGTTCATCATATACTTAGTAATTAATACTGATTTTCCCAGCAATTAAAAAAAAAATTTAAAAAGTTAATCAGTGACCATAGTCATGTTCATAATGTCTCAAAAGATAACAGATTCTGGGCAGAGGATTAAAAGGAGAAATTGTAGAAGTCCCCAGGTATAAAACTTTTTGCTTGGGGAAATTGAGAAAGAGGAAATGGAACTGGAGAATATTTTGATAAAATTCAAGACTTCATTTCTATGTCAGAAAAATAATTTTTCAAAATTTATATCATGCCGTTTAAGTGGAGCATAAATTACTATTTTTTTAGAATAAAGCAATCAAGTGGATTTATGTGTCTAAAGATGACTTTCTAAAATGAAACACAGCAGAGCACTTAAATACTTTAAATGGAATTTTCATTTGAAATCAAGTCTTTTCATAATGATATTAAGTTTGCTCTTAAATTTCAGTGTTGTTAACTTTTCACAATGGTTTTTAACAGTTATGAATGCAGGGATGAGAAAATACTTTCTACAAGCCAATGATCAGCAGGACCTAGTTGAATGGGTAAATGTTCTGAACAAAGCTACCAAAATCACAGTAAGTGGTTGAGTTGATATTTAGCAGTGCTTTCAAATGGTGACTGTCTCAAGGTGCTTAAATGTAACCTTTGCCTCCAGTTTCTATCACCACAAACAAGTCTTGGCTTGACTTTCCAGTACTTGGAGAAACTGTACAGAACTCCCCCTAAATTTGAGTTTAACTTACTTTTTGGAAATTGGACAAAAGATAATCTATTTAATTACAGCATAGGATTTTTTTTCTAGTAATTTAAGATTAACTGTGCATACTTAATATTTTAAATACCCAGAAGACACTAGCAGGCAATGAAAAGATACACATACTTTGACCTGCTGTCAAAAGTTGGTATTTCTTAAAGTATCACTAAAATACTGATCAATCTCCAAAGGCTCTGTCCTGATTTTGAGAAGCATCCATGCAAAGAAACATTGATGGTTCTTCTGGCAAATGTTAAATTACTTTTCTGGGTTGTACCAGGAGAAGTTGTTATCTCATGATAGAAACCCCCACATGTTATCTCAGTCTTTTCAGGAGGCAGAAGTTATGGTTTTGTTTTCTCCAGTTTTGGGGAAGTGATGACAGTGAACACTTCTGAGAGCACACCCTGACAAAGAAGGGGTTCTGAGCATGGGTGCACACATTTGTGTTTGTTGTCAGTGACTTTCTCATTTTTGGGTTATCTAAGGATGTTTGCATGAATTCTTCACATTGTTTTAATATAGCCCATTCTTTGGAGTTATAAAAATGCTACTGCTAATAATAAATTTTAAAAAGTCAGAAGCACAAAGCTTTCTCACTTGGGATTTTCATTAGGGGGATGCACCACAACCAGGCCTGAGCTGCTCCCTGTTGAAGAAATTAAGTGAATAAATAAATAAGTAAATAATTGCATCAATTTAGAGTGAATGCTGTTTATCATCTGTTTATCTTACATTTTAAATGGCTGGTGAACTCATCAATATTTTCTATTTGAAGGAGCAAGCCTTTGAACCGTTCATCTCTTCACAGCTCGAGTACAGTATTAAGTACAGCCAATTATTGAATCAAATCATGAAGATCACTCACTTATTAATTTTAATATGAGCATTACTTGCTGCACAATAATCCTCCAAGATTCATTGCATGTTTTAGTCCTCCTGAGTGCTGATAATGTCAGAATGACTGTGAACCTCTGCAGCCTAGCACACTGTGTACCCGTTTTTGAGTGCTGTTTGAAAATGCCTTCGTGTGAGGAGGTGGCTGTGGGCTTGGTCTGCAGCATTTTCAGTAGGAGTTTGTGACAGCTGAAGCACTTGCCCACAAAGCTGTGGCTACAAGCACCTGCTCTTGCAAGGCTGAGGCTCAGGAGTGTCTTACCCTTCAGTGCTGGACTTGGCTGGGGCTGGAGTCACTGCCAGAGGTGTGGCCAGCAGGACACTGTCCTAGGCTGACATCTGCTCTCAGCACTGTCTGTACTTCTCTGCAGGCTGCATTTTGTTAAATAAGCAGTCCTGGGCACAGGAACGTGAATCACAGACTATAAAGTAGCTTTGGTTTCTTGTCTGGATCATTCAACTCCAAGTTTTGAATGTGTCACAGTCTTGGATGGACAATTTGTGTGTCCTTCCTTCTGAAGGAATTTGGATGTCTTCTGTAAATACCCAGTAGGTTGCTGGGTGGGGTATTTGGGTGTGAGACTTGATCTCTTCTTGTTGAAGTCACTAAAGATTTGCTAGATTAATATTAGAAGTGAAGGAGATTAGAAATGAAAAAGGTCTTGTAGTCAGTGCATTTCTTAGGTTAAAGAGGTTTACTCAGAAAACTGAGTAAACATTTTAATCAAAACACTTAGAGGGAAATGGAATTCCTGTGGAGTTTTGATGGCTTTAGTTCCACATTTGTGAGAATTATCTGATAGTTACTGATGGTTAGGTAAGCAGGGTCATTTTGGACAGAATTTAGCAATATATGTATGATTAATGGGAGCAGTAACACAATCTTCATGCCAAGTACATGTGAGGACAAATGTCACACTGGTCAGACACCCTGTGTGACCAAAGTCCCAGTGTTTATGGCCTTGCTGTGCTGGCTCTGCAGGCACTGGGGCGTCTCCACTTTCTTACTAAAACTGAAAGCAGCTGAAAAATAAAGAACCAGTTCTATAAATCAGCAGTGCTTCGTGAAGATTAAGTGAAGCCCTTTATGGCAAAACTTGCAACTGATTTCATCCACTGAAATGTCCTTTTTGGCACCACTTTTCTCTTGAGCACTAAAGCATAGTCATTACAACAAATTTTTGTGTAAGCCATTTTTAGCCTTTTACAATTCGTGGCCATTTGTTAAATCCCGCTGAAAATGCCTGAAAATTCTTGATTAATGCTTAGGGCTTTTTTTCATGAAACTGATGTCAATTCTCACTGTCCAACTGCAGGTACCAAAGCAGTCTGATCCTCTCTGCCAAATGGATAATGCAAATCGTCAAGCTGAAAGCCCAGGTGGGAAGAAGCAAGTCTCTTACAGGACAGAAATTGTTGGTGGTGTTCCCATCATTACACCCACCCAGGTAATACCCTCCAAACGAGTGGGTTGTTATTTGACACACAAAGCTGTACTTTTATATGCACCTTTTATTCATACTGAATGGGGGTTCTGAGGATTTTATTCCCTTTATACAAGGTCTTAAAGAATTGCTCGAGTACCAATTTTTTTTGGTCACATGTACCTGTTAGTATAAAATAATAATAATAATTTTAATAATAATATTTTTGTCTGTGTGAAATTAATTGTTGGTGCTAAGAGTGATGAAGTTCTGCCCCTTTAACAGAAAAAAGGGAAAAACCTTCTAAGGAAAAGTGGGAAAAAAGTTTGAGAGGCTGGACAAGCTTATGGAAGTAGAATCTGTGCAGTGCTAAAGATAGAACTGAAGCTGTTGCTGAAAGTTTCCTGAGCTGAAAATAGTTACAGATTAGATGAATATCATGTAAATGTATGCTCCCAAAATGCATTGAAAAAGTTGGTGAATTCTGATGTCTTGTAGTCCTAGAAATAACTTCTTGTTTGCTGTAGCAAACTCTAGTGTTTTACCCATGTTACGAGTTTGCACTAAATACATGCATGAGTTTAAATCTGTACCTTTTTTTAGTGTTTGTCAATATTATTTGGAAGTACTCAGCACTTTCTTGGTTTAGTTTCTAAGAGCAGCTTACAAGGACTCAGCCCTTGGGGAATCTCAGTTGTCTCTGGACATCAGTTAAAATATTTTGTTCTCTCAAATTGGAAATGAGATTTGTGAGTGGAATGATGAAGTTATTTCCTATTGTAACTGCTATAGTTATTCCTTGACTTTTAGGAAAAAAAACCTGAGAGTGATCTGAATTTCCTGCTTTTTTTCTAGAAAGAAGAAGTCAGTGAGGGCACTGAAGGGGCTGACAGGAATTATTTGAAGCGGTCACAAAGTCACCTTCCTTATTTTGCTGCTAAGCATCCCCCAGATAATGCCATTATCAAAGCTGGTTACTGTGTCAAACAAGGAGCAGTGGTAAGTATTATTAAAAACAAAAGACAGTTGACAGTGATTTTATTACTACTGACAGTAATAATGATTAACTAAAGATAATATTTATTCTCCACTAGCACTTAATTTTTATCTGTGTTACTTCTTTCATGACTTTCTTCAGTGTTGTGTTGTTGAAGATATTTTAGAGAGGCAAAGTGTGTGCACAGACTTCCATGTGATGGTTAGTGCATGCAGCTGGGAATTCTGTTCTGCATTCTGTAGAGATGCTTATTTTGCTTACTAAAAACATCTAAACTGGGACAGAAGTTCATTGCCTGCTTTTTAAATCAAGAATGTTTAGAAAAAGCTGATTTTTCATTTCAGAGGAAGAATTGTACAGCTTATCAGACTGATTAACACAAGTGGAGCTATTCATGTGATGCCCTGCTAGAAGAAGGAACAGATAGTTCAGATAAGCAAGATACACATCTTTGAGTTCTCAGACTCTTTTTATCTTGGATTATGAAGCTTCTTTTTGTGACATCCCTTTTTTAGTTAAAAATAAACTAGAAACTTGTGATGTATTGTCTTTCAATTTTTCCTACAGAATAGTTCTGCTGCTGAGTTTCTACAGTTTGAATAAATCTTAGAAAACAGTAGCTTAAAGAATTTTTAATTTCTTCAGTTTTCAAAAAAATTTATTAATTGTGCAAAGTCCTGCATAATTATCTTAGGGACACTAAAGATGCAAAATTTGTAATTATAATAAACTGCAATGAAGACATTATTTGAAATTAATAGGTATGAATAAATAGGAATTGCACAATATCATATACTATAAATAAAAACTAGAATGTTAAATATAATTCAATCTATTAATAATACATGACATGTAAGTATATTTTATTTTATATATAAAACATATAAATATTTATTTATTTCCCCTTAACAGATGAAGAACTGGAAGAGAAGATACTTTCAATTAGATGAAAACACAATAGGATATTTCAAGTCTGAACTGGTAAGTTTCCAATTCTGTGTTATTTCCCAGTGATAGTTGCAAGAAAATCTGAAGGAATATGCTTGTGTTTGAGAAATGTGCTCTGCTGCTCCTGCAGCTCTTGAGTCTGTACTGTAATAACTTTTCATGGTTGGGAAGAGCAAAAAAATAATGGGGCAACTGTTCAATCTGTTTGGGAACCTGCCTGTAGGGCACTGAAGAACAGTAATAAAATCTACTCTGCAGTCACCCTGATTCTTGTATTAGTACTTGGTCATTTTACACTCTCATAGAATTAGTTGTGTTGTTGAAATAGCTGATCACTGTGGGAAAGACAAAACTGAAATCTTGTATTTCTTAATTTAAAGTTAGAATTATGCTTTGTCATCCAGATGATGGGATCTTCTCCCACACATTTGTTTCACCATGGCAGCCAAGATGGACAAAAACCTCTTGATTTTCTGTTCAACAGCAGCATTTGCAGAGTTTCTTTCAGTTTCATGGCATTTTTTCTTCCCTTTTCACTCTAAGATTTTGGCTGATTTTGACCAGATGTTAAGTGCCTTCAGGCTTCATTTAAAAATTAAATGGCTGGTTCTGAAGACAGTTAAGTGTGGGATTCCTTTTTTGAGAAAACAGACTAAATGTAAGAAAATCTGTACCTAAGGAATGAAACCTGAGTTGTAGACTATTATAAATTGAGGAGAACTGAGTTTACAGGCCAAACATAAGATGTAAAATGTCAAGAACCCAAATTTCAGGCTGTTTCTGAAGTTAACTTTGATTTGATTTCTAATGAGGGCATCTGCAACAGTAGCAGAGGTTTGATCTTGCATCAATATCTTTGTTAAGCTGTCAGCAGAACAATTCTGACTCATTTCCTATAAGAAACCCTCTATTTTTATTTAAAAAACAAATCTGAGCTCAGATTGCTCACAAACAAGTTGTAACCCAGTGAAGAATTGTACTGTGGGAGAGTATAATAGAAGGATGGTAGAAATACTCACACTTTTGGAGTTTCATCACGTTCCTTGAGCCTGTGACAGTCCACAGGAGCCCGGTGGAATACAGGAATATGAGACTCAGAAAATGATCATTTCTGGGCTGGGGTTTTCCCTCCAAGAGGTGTCTGTACTCCAGAGATGACCTAGCAGTTCACAGCTGATGTATTACTCTGAAAATGCATTTTAATGGATGATTGAATCTAAGAACAACAGAGAAGAGATACGAGGAGCACAAAAACTGAAAACATTGGGTTTTAAACTTTCCACATTTGATCTGCTCTGGAGCAAAATGATCTAATGAAAACTGCTCTTGGAGGGTGACATTTGCTGCTTGCTCAGCATAAATCTCCTAAGTATCTGTTATAGAAATGGTGGGGGAAGTCATTCCAGAGCTGAAAGTTTTTGTTTTATCTGGAAGTTGTAGCCAACTGAAGCAACCCATTGTAACTTGGCTTAAAGAAAACACAGTAGGAGGTAAAATAAGTTGTTGTTTGTTTGTGGTTTACTGCAACAGCCACCAGAACATAATAGGATGTGTGACATTATGTTGTCATGGGAAAAGTGAAAGTGTTTCTGTTTGAATGTTCTTGCTTTTTTCCTGTTGTGTGGAACTTTAACACTTATTTTCATTGTGGTAACAGAATTTCTGAATGCTTTGAGAGCACTTGCTCTTTCACAGGTGTTAAGGACTGGTTTCTTTGTAGTATGGTTAATTGTATTACATATAGGATACAGTTAATCTTATTTAAAGACATATCATGCAGTCCAATTAACACAGCATCTTCTATGGTAGATTTCATAGCAAATTAATGTAATCAAAATTTTAATGAAATGAGCTGCTTGAGGCCAAGGTCAGTTGTTTGATCTGGTGAGGGGAAGAGGACAGGGTGGTTGTCTTCATTATAGTATGGAATTAATGTTTTGGGAGGTTTTACTTCTTGATTTGTTCTCCTCTTCATTGCAAGTGCCATGGTTAGTTTAATACATAAAAAAGCTAATGAAATTTTGGTTGGCACCACTTTTTTCATAGGGGCTGCCTTGAAAGCCTCATTTATGTAAGACTGCTGCTGTCCTGGCCTCTGGCTTTCTGTTCTAGTTGTTAGATACACTGTACTAAAACATGTTTCTTTTTTCAGGAAAAGGAACCTCTCAGGGTTATACCACTTAAGGAGGTCCATAAAGTTCAGGAATGCAAACAGAGGTGAGGAGGGAAGCACTGATGTCCATTACATGGGATGGAATTCCCTGCTTGGTCATGGCCAGGCTGCTCCCTGGAGAGCTGTTCAATAACTTCACTTGATGTGTGCATGTGGGGTGTTCTTTCTTTATGGGACAGCACATTGTTTTGTGCATTACATGGGTTTTGGGGGTTCTCTATTAATGTGTGCTTCAAACTTGCAAATTTGGACGATGGCAGAACAAGGGAATATCATGGAGCCAAGAGTCAGAGATGTGTGGGTGCTGTCTGATCTGAGGCAGCAATTTCAGGAGTCTTTATCCTGCTTACATAATCCCTAAACCTTTAGAGGACATTAACTCATGTTAGATGGATGAATCTGGCTGAGAACACTTCACCCTGCTGTTTCCCTCCTACCAAATGGCAATATACTAAAGAATAATTGCTTTTGTAGCACTTGAGAGATACTGATTTTTCTATTTTTCCTTTAGCAGGCTACTTACTGACATTGGACTAGAATGATAAATATTTTTAAACTTAACATGTGATTTAGAATGTTCCAGTTAAAAAGTATGAGAAATATTTTTAGACTTAACGTTATATGATTTTAAATGTTCCAATTAAAAATATATGTAGTAGCACATGTGCCACTGGTAAACTAAAGAGTCTTAGGGCTAAAATTAGTAAAAAACCAATAGTAGAGTGATAAAGAAATGCAAAAGTCAGACATCAAATGCTCTGATTCTCTGCCAGTTCTACAGTCTTCTTAAAATACAGAGAAAGTTGTACTTGCTTTTGAAGTATTTTTGTATTTCATTTGCAGTGATATAATGATGAGAGACAATCTCTTTGAAATTGTAACAACTTCTCGAACCTTTTATGTGCAGGTAATTTCTTTTTTTAAACTTCGGGCAAACCCAAGAGACTGCCAGAGTTAAATACACTTTAAAAGTGAAATACCAGCACTTCTTCACTTTGACCATGCCATGATTTTCAGGGGGAATGTGATCTCCAGGATATTTTATTTACTGCTTTGTATAGCTAGTATTTACTAGTAAATTCAGAGCAAGACCTTAAGAAGTGTCTGGGTTAAGAAATAAAGTCCCCCTGGGTTGCAGTAGGCACTGACCAGCAGGGTTAGGTTGTGCTGCTGCAGGGGTGGGACGGGCAGGCTGAGGGTTGCTGTTGACCGTGGTGTTGTTGTTGGCTGCAGGCAGACAGCCCCGAGGACATGCACAGCTGGATTAAGGCCATTTCTGGGGCCATCGTAGCCCAGCGGGGACCGGGGAGATCGGCAGCTTCCGTACGTCACCCTGCCCCTCAGAGGAGATGCCATTAGCTCGTGGTCACTTGTGCCAATCCTGGTTTTTTCTTTTGCCTTTCCTCTCTCCTGTCCTGTAGCAACGTGGCCTCTTTGCATGAACTTTCAACCAGACTGGTGTCAAATACTTGTTGTTTTTAATGGAACACTTTTTTTAGTCCTACCTGTGACTTTCTGTGCATTGTTTGTCTTGAACACATAGATAATGCAGTGCTAACCTGGAAAAGTCCAGTATGATCTATCACTATTACTAGTTTGGGAGTTAAATTAAAACTTTCTAATTCCTGTGAGGTGTTTCTGCTAATTGCTGTGTTTTGCTATCAAATGGCAGAATCCTAATTTCTTTGTAACAGCTCTCACTGCTAAATTGTCATTCTTTATTGCTGATAGTTGTTTGTATATGCAGATACAGATAAAAATTTAAACTAAGAGATCTGTGCTCACATGACTTTGTTCTTGCTGTTGGAAATGCAGTGAGAGCAGCATCTTGCAGTACTGAACTGGGGCACTGTGACAGGTGTTAATATTTCTGAAGCCTCATGGATGCCAGCATTTCATACCTGCTAGCATTTAAACTGTATTAGTTGTTTAGCACAAAGGTCATTAACTTGTGGAAAGTAGTGGGAGTAACTCTGGTGTCACAGTGTCTCCAAGTATGTCCAGATGTAGCACCAGTAGTACTTCACAGTTCAGGTATTGCATGCTGTGTTTTTCATTTTCTGTCTCTGGGATGTTTTGTAATAAACTGAATATATCATTACCCCCATAATCTGAAATCTAATAATTCAAACCTGGCTTTTGACTACAAATTTGCATTGATACCATGTTTCTGGTAACTCATCCTAAACTCTCAACCAATTTTGGTAGCTGCATCATGCTTTTAAATAAAACTTCCTGTTACAAGTTTTCTCTTTGTGGGGGCAATGAAAACACGCAGGTAACTTTTCTTTCTGTATGCTTTTTTCCCTTTGCTTTTTTTTTTTTGTGTGGGGCTAACTGAGCAATGTAGCTATGACTGTCTGCATCACTTCTTGTTCCCTCTGTTGTCCTCTCTCCCAAGTCCAGGTGACTCTAATCTTAGCTTTGCACTGTGTTCCAGATGCGGCAGGCCAGAAGGCTGTCGAATCCTTGTATACAGAGGTATACATCAAGAACTGGTGAATGCAGCACGTATGTGGGCTCTCATGGAAACTCGCCTTCTTAACAGAGGGCTAGGACTAGACACTAATTTGCACTATAAAACAAACTAAAAAATAATGCTGCCTGTTGTCATTACCATTACTGAAAACTAACTCATCAATAATACCGTTCACTCACAGGTTTGCACTGTTTTTTCTTGCTTTTAAAATGATTGGAAATGAAAAACACCAAAACCACTGCTTATATGTCAAAGCACAGTAAATACTTAACCATAAGTGATGTGATGTCACTTTAATAGGAAAGTACTAAAGCTAATTTGCATGAGAGTTCATATTTCCATTTTACTTTACATTTGTTTTGAAACTGCGCAAAAGCGAGATTAAATTGAAGCTGCCCACAAACTAATACAGATGAGTGCACACAGAACATGCACGTTGTAGCTCTAGGATTTGGAAGGGTCTGTAGTAGCCTGATTTGCATGGCTTATGAGATCTCTGCATGAAATGATTAGTTCAAACGTAGAAGCATTATGTAATAATGTATCATCAATGCACTGTTCAAAGCAGGGCACCTTAGGAGTAGTGCAGCAGCACAGTTTCTTAACTGTGAAATTACAGCCAGTGTGGGTAGTAAAATCTGAGTATACTTCAGGGCAGCTTAGCAAAAATTCAGGGATCTTGTCCTAATATCCCTTTAGTCCTATCTGGTGAAGTAAAATTATTAATAATAAGAAGAACAGTAGGTAAATCAGTGAATCATAAGTTCTGCTAAAGCAAACTTTTTTCCTTAAGTGGAGTATCAAGTCAGGTATGAAATAAGGCAGTGTAAATGATGTGAAATACTTCAGTGAAACTGAACACCAAACTCAAGTCCAAAAAAAGGTTGCACAGGTTCATCCAATAACAGTAAGCTCATTTATAAAAAGAAATACAGTAGTACTTGGCAGAATTCATTTTGATTAAATTTATTAATTCATATGTCATAAGAATGTCATAACATTCTAAAAGAAACTTGAAAAACTACTGTGAAAAAAATAAATATTTAATTTAGGATGTATATTTGCATCTTGGACACACATCTGTGATGGGTTTGGGTTTTGATTTTTTTTTGGCTAACTAATGTGCTTGAGAAATGCTTTGATTTGTGTGTGCACATGGGTTGGCAGATTCCTTTAGTTCCTGGACTAACACTGGTGATGGCAGAACTGGCAGCAGCTGCAGCTCCTAATGCACACACAGTTCACTGCAGCATTGCACAGCATTTGGATCAGAGAATTTCAAACCCAGCACTGCTCAGGGATTTGAGACATCCTGACAGAACTGATGGACGCAGTGCAGAACCCAAGGAACTTCTTGTTCCTTTTCAGGAGGTCAGGCTATCCCAGGACATCCAAATGGCATTCCATGCCTGTGCTTCAGACAACTAAATCATTCCTGGGTAGTCTGGGGACTTGTTTTTGTCAGTGAGTAAATGGTGGAAGATTGTTTTGATAGTTATGTAAAGGTCAGCAGAATAATGATAATAAACACAAAACAATAACTTGAATGGAAAGAGTAGCTTAAGTATCAGTTTCTTTTCTAGGTCATTAACGTTGGAAATTTTTATGCAGTCTTGATAGCTTAAAATTTTTGTTTGGTCCTTGGTAGAAACTGGGGAGATTTGGTGTCCCAAGAAGAGGGAACAGTAAAAGGTGCATTGTTTCAGGATTCAGGATACGAGTGCTTGATTTTTTATGAATAGGTCTGAATACATTTTTCTTTTGGAAAGATGTGACTTTCAATGGCCTTTAAAGTGTGCATCTTCAAAAGGTTATTTAACATCTTAGTAAAATGAGGAGCCTCAATTTGCTGGACCCTATTATAAAGTCTACAGAGCTGCTGTGCTTGATTTAAGAATTTAATTTCACTAAATGCAGCAGCTGATGTTGCTGTCACATCCTGCTGCGAGCTCACTCTCAGTAAAGCAGTGCCTCAGAAAGCACCTGCCTCCTGCTGCCGTGGCTGATGCTTCGCTTTGTGTATTTTCTGTCTCGATTTTTGTATTATTTTTTATTTTTGTGAGTGTGAAATCTGAAACTGCATCTTTCCAACGTGACATCAGCGACTTCGTGTGACGCGTCCCCTTCTTTTTCCAGGAGCATCCCGAGCCTTCTTCCGAACCCGGCCATGCTGTCCGTCCTGCCGGCCCAGCCGCAGCCGGCTCACATTCCACAGCCCCTCACGGCAGCCCTCTGGTCCCAGCCCCTCAGCCCAAACCCCCTGCCTTGGAGAAGCGAGGATTTCACGAGTCTTTTACCAAGGCCAAGCCAAGGAGCTACAAGATCCAGGCTGTCGCTCCAAGAGAATCAACTTCCAAAGTGACTGAACGGGGCCCCTGGGAACCCCGGAGCAAAAACGGCACTCAGGAACAGGATCCTGGCCTCGTGGATCTGGATGATGCAAGCCTTCCAGTTAGTGATGTGTAGGGGTGGAAGCGTTTGGAGAATGATCCATTTGTTCGGTCCTTTAATTTCCTTGCTCGGACTTTGAACCAAAGAAAATTCCAGGAAATGAGAACAAAACAAAACAAAAAAAATCCAACCGGAGCACTGCTGTTATATATATGTATGTGTGAGTTCCTGTGCACACATGGGTATATATAATGTGTTTGTGTGTTGCCTTTCAGCTGAGGGTCAGAGATGGACCTTAGGCATTTTCTCAAAGCCTGATAGTAAATCACTTACTAGGGAGGGGCCAAACTGCACAGTTTAGGAAAAAAAAAAAAACAACCCAAAATGCATTAAAAAAAAAAAAAGTACTTCTGCAAGTAAGCAAGGTACCAGCAACTTCTAATTCCTAACCTGGCAGATTTACTAAATTTGCAACTAATGCTCTATTTTGGAGAACTTGTTGCCAACAAATGTGATTATTTCATTTCATCTTAAACTACAGTAAGATTTTAGGCATATATGAGAATTTTTTCTCTCCATGACTTTCAGATACCAGGAAATGCACAAAATGTTTCTTCTGTTCTTTAGGATCAACAGTGTCAACTGATTTGTTGTCAGAACAAGAATTCTGAACTCCCTTGGAATTCTAGTTATGGTGCTGTAAAATTTCCACTAAAATAATATTTTGAATAGTCAGCCTATTTTTGATGCACTCCTAAAGGTGGGTTGTAACTTTTTGCACATTTGGATTTCCACGGACTGCATGTAGTGGTGTTTTGGAGGGGGGGAGAAGAGAATCTGGACTTTGGAATTTGGACACTTTAGATCTTTTTAACTAAGTAGGGTTTATGTTGTGTTACATTAGGCTTTGCAGCAATTATGTTTTCTTAAATGTTTAAATGTATTGTTTGGTTACTGTTTTGAGAATGATTTCCTTCCCAGTGCTTCGTGAGCAGTTCTTGTTTCTGTATTGATCAGTGGAAGAGCTCCCTTAGTTGTGTTGTTATTGGTACTGAACTGTTCCTAGTCCTGCAATCGTGGCCTATAACTTTTGGTGCACTAAGAATCTGAAGTGCCTGTGTTTTCTCTCACATTGTTGAAACACTTCTGGGTTAGTGATGTACACAGACCATTCTTACTGGGTTTGAGCGTTGGCTTGGAGTTGCTCTGGGTAGCATAGTTTGAAACAGCTCTTTGAAACAAGATTCATGCCAGGGGTACCAGTGTTCTGGTGTTGCACCCACTGCTGTGCAATATGTGTTCTTAAAAAGTGAGTATTTGTTGTTTGTGTACATTGTGTTGTGGGGCATCAGTGATGCCAGCGAGGAGAACCTTTACATTTCAAGTATTGGATTAGATGGTGTGTGCTTTTCATAATTTTTGGGGAAGAACGTTTGCTTTAATCCCAACCCCACAAATATCTCATGCTGCTGCTTACTGTGATCCCGATTGTCCAGCTTTGTGAGACTTCTTTGTCTTCTGGAACCTAAGATACATATCAGGCAAGTCCATCTTCTCTCCAACTTCCAAACTGGCTTCCTGCTTGAGAGATATGGATGGCTTTACCACAGCAATTTGTTGATCCCAGGACAGAATAATTGGTGTCATATTAGAATGGAATACAATTAATTTCAAAACCTTAAATTATATCAGCACCTTCTTTTGGTTTTGGTTTATTTTTTTTTATCCATAAGCTAACTAACCACTGTCTTAAGGCAGTGGTGTCTGTAAATTACTGGTTTTGTTTGACTTTAGATATATGTGAAAACTAGCACAGAATTGGAAATTACTGTAAATGTCTGTACTAGTACTGTAGGTTTTAATTTCTATAAAAATACACCATTAGCTCTTTAAAAGCTTATTTTTTCACAAGTACATTCTGTGTGGAAGACACTTTGCATTGTAATATTTTTACTGTAGTCTAACATCTGAAATCACTTGCTCTGGTACAGCTTTCACACTGCATGGTCATTTTATTCTATTTTGGTATTGGCAATTTTACACATTGGGTGGAGGTAAAGCAGCTCCATTGTGGGACTTACAAAAAGAGGGAAAAAGAGAAAAACGAAAAAAGAAATGAACTACTGTTGTAGTTCAGTAGCATAGGGAAATATTTGTGGTTGGTCACTGTCAGGGTCTCCTATTTATCAGTACTTTTATAAATCTATGAAAATTGTTAAATTATTTTAGAAACAGTGCTGTAAATATGTCACATTTAAATTGTCAATAAATCAGTTTGGGTAACTTAAAATGACATCTGGTTGAGTTTCTTTGCACCATGACAAGTACTTGATCAGAGCAATATATTCTTTTCCAGCGTGTAAGAGATCAGATTCTCCTTTATCCAGCTGTGGCATCTCAAGTTCCTCAAATCTAATCAGGTTGTGTAGCCTAAGAATGAAATTGAACAGACTGAGTTGATCTTCTTGTGCTGTTCTCAGTTTCTTCTGTGGAAATTTTACATGTTATGCAAGGGATATTGATAAAAACACATCCCAGGGGAAGAAAATGTCACATGGATTTTTCTGTCTTTATACTGATGGATCAGAAGGGTTCTCCCTGAGGTTCTTTCCTGAAATACAGACTGGCCACAATTACCCAGATTCCAGTGCCACCACCTGGCTGTGCACTCTGCCCCTTCACTGAAGAGGAAATCAAATTATTCTGTATGGCTGCAGATTTAAACCCACTGTGTTAAAGTAAAATATTTACAGAAAATGGAACTGCTGACTGCAGTGCACATTCCTGGAGGCAGCTGCTGAAGGGTGATGCTCCAGGATACAGTTTAATAAAGTGGAATATTCCTTAACTTCGTGGAATATCAGGATGTCAGCACCACCTAGGGGTCACACTCCAGCTTTAAAATCAGTCAAGTCTAGTACTAATTTGCTTTTTAAGTATGAAATACACTTTAAAACCGATCTGGAGACTCCAGTCCAGTTAAGTCACTGGACTGTTCCAGGTTGATTTGTTGTTGTTTTTGTTTTTATATTCGATCTTTTTTTAGGCTAATTTTGTTTTGTTTTATAGTAAATATTATAATGGACAGGGAAATTACAGGGTGCACCTAATGTGTACACTCTGAAGGTGTGGAACAGAAATATTACTGTTGTTTTAACAATTCCATTTTAAATAGAAGTGAGAGAGAGGGAAGAAATGAAAGAAAGGGAAATACTGGATAGAGAATTTTAGTCCAAAAGTTGAAATTAAAGCAGTGAAGCCCTCTGTGCTATATGTAGTTTTACCTTTTAACAGTTTCATTTAATGTCTCAATAGTCCTCTGAACTTTGTAGAACAGCCTACAAATTTTGGGTGCTCCAAAGCAGTGAGCTGCTAAAGCTCTTCTGAGGTGAAGTGAAACAGTGAAATACTGAAGGCAGCTCTCTGGAAAACCGAAACCTGGATCCTGCCCCGTGAGTTGTGTCTGCCTGGAGTTTTCACTGGAGATTTTCGGTGCAACCTCCGAGGGAAAGAAACTGGTACTCACTTGAGAATGGCGTAGTAGTTGTTGAACACTGCCCTTCAAAGTGTCACTTTTGACCCTGTAATTAGGGATTTGCATTTCAAACGAGTGGAATTCTGCATATCAGGATGCACAGTGAGCGCATCCTGCGAGAATTCAAACCACTCTTGTCGCGCTGCGTTCTCCTGCTGGCAGCCGGGCACTCGGGACACCTGAGTCACCTCTGCCCTCCTCAGAGCGGTGGCACTGCGAGCTCTCGGAGCAGAGGGTTTGATTTCTGTGAATTACAAACTTCCAGCCTTGCTTTACACTCCGCAGCGTGCTACGTGCGCTCCTGCTGGTAGGTTTGCCCTCCGACGGGAAGGAAATGCCGCCTGACCACAAAGACATACTCGCTGCAGATTAGCGATTGTTTCGTGGGGCAGGTCGCTTGGCTTCGTGTCAGGCTTTACAAAAGACACCCTGATGGCTCATTTAGTTTGTAAATTATGCCAGCAGTTAGTGCTTGTCAAGCACCAGGGCTAGATTATATCAGGAAAGGAACGTGGAGTTTTCAGTTCCCTGGTTTGAAGCCATTCTCTTTCCAAGCGGTGGCATTTTTTTCTGTATGTAGCAGTGAATCTAATTTTTTTAAAAGGTTTGTTTTTTTCTTTAAGTTTTTGCAAGATTTCTCTTGTTAAAGTGGAGGAGTCCTGGGTTTTTGGGAGGTGGCAGTAGGGATGTTACACTTTTCCCCCAGAAAATCTGAGAGGAAGCCGTTGAGGCATGAAGCAAAATTATGATATTAATGAAGCAAGCAGACAGAATAAAGCTGGAAAAGCTTTCTGCAGAGTCCAAGACGTTGGAGTTTGCTCCGACTATCAGCATTCCAGCCTTCCCAAACCTCCTTCATCCTCTTTTCTGGCCGGGACCCTTCTAGACTCAGACTTTACCCTTTTTTCTCTGGCCTTTTTTCATCCTTTACTTGCTTCCCCCCTTTCCGTGTGTGCCCAGGTGCTCCGAGCGTCACAGGCAGGGCAGGGCGGGCTGGCACAGCATCCCTGCATCCCTTGCAGCTGTGCCCGGACTGCCATGCCTCTAGGAGAATTTCTAGCGTGTGATCCCTAGGTGGAGCCTCCTATCACCCAGTTCCGTTTGAAAAGTAGGAGATATTTTACCTCTGCGACTCTGGAGCGTGTTTTTCAGACCACGTTTTTGACCTTTCTGGTGGTTAATGTCTGCTGGCTTGGGGAGCTGTTCTGTGTCAGATGGAGGAGAAAAAATAACTGCTGGGTATGCAGCACCTCTCAGGTCTAAGGCACTTCTGCACAGATCAGATTGAAAAATAGATTTGTTAATTGTCTGTGAGATAATTTATTAACCTCCCCAAAGACTTAACTCAGTTATTCTGGAAAGCAAGACGTTTATATTCAGATTTTGTGTACCTACATGACAACTATAAAACTAATACCATAAAGTATTAAATTTTTAATACTCAATAGAAGAGTTACATTCTTACCAAAAAGAGTTTGAAGCTGATAGTGCTGTCTGACGTGTTAAAAAACCAATTGCCCACCTTTGCTCTCAACCACTATCAAAGATAAAGATAAAAAGAGACACAGCCATCCATGGAGAGAGGATGACAGAACCTGGAGCTTTCCCACTGCGGGTAATTTTTTCCTGCCTGTGGAGATAAAGCTCCAGGGCCTTCGGGCAGTAAGTTATCTGACCACAGCAATGTGAGAGGAGAGCAGAGAGCCCTTCTGGGCTGGGGAGGATGAAATCCCACAATAATTCACTTATCTTTGAATATTTTGTTCCTGCTTCCAAATAGGACTTTACGAGGTATTTCCTGAACCTGTTTTTTTGTGGGGTTTTTTGGGTGGTTTTTTTTTCAGAGGGTTTTTTGGTTGGTTGGTTGGTTTTTGTTTTTTCTTTAATGGGTTTGGGATTTTTTTGTTTGGTGGGGGTTGTTGTTTGTTCTTGCTAAAAGCTCATCACCTTTCCTTAAAGACTTGTCTTTATTTAAAAAGGGGCAAAACCCAAATCAAACAAAAAACCCCCCCAAGCTTATAAAACGCCAAAGCCTATTAAAAGTACTCGGTAAGCAATGGATAATTAATTACTTGGAAACATCTTGCCATGATAGCTATCCATATATATATATATCCATATATATATGTGTGTGTGTGTATACATATATTTAAAAAATTTTAAACTTGTAAATATTTTTGAGCTTTTTCTTAGACTTGTTAACACAAATTATTTTAATATTAAGACAATTTTCTGTGAATTGTTCCATTTGACTGCTTGGGTTGCTTCTGAAATCAGGTGATTCTCCTGAAATCTCTTTTCTTGCAGAGCGTAGGAGTTATTGGAAAACTGCAGATATAAAGAGTTCACACTGGGACTTTAACTGGGGACATTGGAATATACGTGGTTTCCAAGCTTCAGGTACCAAGCAACAGTTTAGTAAGTTTTGCACGCAGTTTGATAAGTTTTTATGGTGCTCCCTGGAACGATTTGAATTCTGGTGCTTGGGTCGTTCCTTCTACCTGCTCAAGTGGCTCGTTGTTAAACTTTTCCTAGGAGAAAATACTTTGAATTATTTTGTATTAATGCTGTGGCTGACAAGTTCAACTCCTTGGTCGCAGCTCATCTAACAGTTAACAGCATTTCCTCTTGCCTAAATGGGTTGTAAATTTCATTAACGGCTTGGTTATCGGCGCCTGATAAAGGTACACTTAAATAATTATAGATTGGGAGTCAGTTCAAAAGTTTAATCGGCTTGTCATTAAAAAAAAAAAAGGCTTTGCTTAGTTTCCAGCTCTGTTAAACCGTTCCCTCTCAGCCTTGGCAGGGGTGCCGTGTCCCTCGGAGGGCACTTGGTTGTAATTAAACCTCCTTTCAGAGCACCTTGTACGTGCCCAAGGAGCAGATGGCAGAGAGGCCGCTGTCCATAGGTTCTGGCCGGTGCCCAGCTGCCGGATAAATGGGATCAGCCTGCCTGTGGGATGGTGGAAAATGACCTTTTTTTTCTTTTTTTTCCCTCCCTATTATTATTTCGGTTGATTAGCCTTCTGCTAATTGCTGGTATCCGCCTCGCCCTGCGGCTCTGAGCATGTCGGGTGAAGCAGAAGGCTCGGGAGCATCCTTCCTCCCATCCCTCGGGTACCGGCCAGCGCCTCCCGCGCCCTTCCCGAGCCGGGAATGCCACGGGAACGCCACGGGAACGCCGGGCATTCCCGGCGGGGATGCCGGCTGTTTGCGTACATTTGCATAGAATGGATGTATCGCTTCGCTCCTTCCACCACGGGACCGGCCCCGCGCTCCCCCCATCCCCTTATCAGCTGGAAACTTTATCGGCGCTTACTTTGGATTGCTTTCCCGTAATTCCCGAGGTGGGGAAGCGTTCACAGCCCCCTTCCCTGTTGGCAGGAGCGCGTTATCAGCCCTTCCCCCGATCTTAATCGCCGGTCGCGATTTCGGCGCTTTCACCGCCAAGTTTCCCCGCAGCGCCGGACCTCCGGCGGGGAGGGGGTGTCGCTGTCCCGGGGGGTGTCGCTGTCCCCCCGGGCGGTGTGGGGGTGTCCCAGCCGGGGGGGGGCCGTGCCCGCGGTCCCGCCCC
>VZSE01013575.1:36517-103181 GCA_013398275.1 Promerops cafer
GGAGCCGTCCCCGCCTCGGCCACGGTGCGCAAGCGGGCGGCCGCGGGGCGCTGCCAGTGCACCAGCACCGAGCCCGTGTGCGGCAGCGACGCGGTGACCTACGCCAGCCACTGCCAGCTGCGGGCCGCCAGCCGCCGCGCAGAGCTCCTCCGGCAGCCGCCCATCATCGCCATCCAGCGCGGAGCCTGCGGGCAGGGTGAGGATGCGCGGGGGGATGCCCCGGGGTGCGGGGGGAAGCGCGGAGGTTCGGCCCCATCGTCCTCACGCCGGGTCGGGACGCGGTTCCCCGGCCGGGCTGCCACCGCCCCGCGGGGAGGAGGGACCGCGGAGAGGAGCCGGAGACGGGGCTTGGCCGCGGCTCAGCCTGGGCGCTCCAGCTCAGCCAGAAAGAGGAGCAGGAATGCGGTTTGGCAGCGTCTGCCAAGTGCAGGGGGGGAAAAAATCCTGTACCCGATTTAAATATATCTCCCACCCCCCGAGGGGTGATGCTGGGCTCGCAACTGGGGGAAACTGGTGCAAACCCTCAGACGCGGGTAGGGCTGCGGACCCGGGGCCGGCTCTGCGGCTCCAGCAAAGTTTGGAGAAGTAACTCGAGCGCGCTCCCGTCCCGGCGCTTTGTCACAGGGAAATGCCCCGGGGAATAAAGCCAGGAATGCAGGAGCCGTTCAGATGTGATGGAGCAAAGGAGCGGGCAGAGCAGGCTGCTGCCTGCCGTGGCCCGGCTTAGCAGATGCGCTCTGATTAATAAAAGACTTGCTGGAAGGGGAGAAGCCTGTTAACAGCGTGTTAAGCTCAGTCTAGAGTTTTGTGTTTGTTTTTGTTGGGTTTTTTAACGATGGAGATGGCCACCTGTAAGTAACAGCGCGTGGCACTTCTCTCCTTCAGCATTCTTCGGCTGTCAGCGTAGTCAAACCGAATATAATGTGAGTACTCAGAGCTGCAGGACCGATGCAAATTATTTGTAAACGGTGTAAAAAGGCATCGCCGGGTTACGAAACGGTGGCTGAGCAGCTGGAGCGGCTGGGCTGAGCAGCCCGGCGAAGTGTTTGGTGTGGTAGGAGCGGTGAGTGCAGGATGTGACCCAGAGCGGGGCAAAGCCGTGCTGGGATAAGCAGGGGATGATCGTCACCAGATGCAGCCCCTAATACAGGCTGGATTAAACCTCGTAAGCCGAGGCTGCGTATCCCTTCCAAGCCGTTCAGCACCATTAGGGGGTAATGTGTAAAAATTAGCATAGGTTAAGCCTTTATTTCTGAAGTGGTAGTCACTTTTTTAGTAAGTCAGCACTGTTTTTAGTGAGGGTTCATTCTTTTGGTACAAGTTGTATCATTTCTGGACTTCCTTTCTTTTAAAACGCATATTTTTCTACACTAAGCCATCATCTCTCCAGCAGAAAAACATTCTGATGTACAGTGGCTGTGTGTTCAGCCTACAGATCAAGCTCACAGCTTCGGTGCCAGCACAATCAATTTTTTGTACCCCTGGTTGTCCCCTCGGTGTCAAAGCTGTGTTGTGCTCCATGGCACGTTCTGGCATTTGCTGACACTGGAGACAATCAAACCCTTCATGCCACAGCTTCCTCATGCCCAGTGTAAGACAATGCCTTGTGATTTTTATTCTCGATTCATGAAACCAATATTGTTTTCTCATCCTTTTCTGCTGAGCGTTTGCAGAATTGGGGCTGTGTTAGAGCTGGGAGCAATACGTGCCTCTGGTGGGGGGTACAGAAAACGCACAGGCTGCACAGAGTCCCTGTCTGGGAAAGCTCTGCTGTTGTAGATCCATCAGGAGTAATTCCAGACAATAATTTTGCCCTGTTGCACCTCTGGAATAAAAAGAAAGTGCTGGAGAAGCCAACCAGTAGCACATGTTTATGCCTGGGCGAGAGCAAACACTGCTACCAGCAAAGCTTTTTTTCATATGTAAAGAACCTGAAATAAAAAGGGATGGAGAGTAGGCTGTAAAGTGCTTGAATCGCTGTTTTGAAAAAGCATTGCCTAATATTTGGCTCCTTAAAGTAGTTAATTTTTAATTTTATTTGGAGTTCATCATCAGGAATGCTTTTTATACCTAAAGACTGAGTTATCTCTAGCCATTTTTTTCATAGTAAGACTCCTATGTAAATAATTTGGTCAACACAATGCAACAGCCTAGGGAAGCAAAGGGATGGGAACGTAGAGAAAGTGTTTGGAAAGCACTTTCTGTTGTTGTTTTTAAACTTCACACTATTTCAGTAGCTGGTCAAGTACAATGATGTGTATATTGCTAAAAATTAAGTAAAACTTTGTGATTTTCAATTTCCATCTCCCACAGTCCACTCCCAGTGCTGTTTTTCTGTCAGTCAGTGATTCCCAGGGAATCCCTTCAAATACCAGCTGTGTTTGAGAGGATGCAGCAGGGGCAGGAGCAGCTTGCTCTGGGTCTCTGTGCATAAGGGGGAGGATTCCCTATGCAAAATGAGCCTTAAAAAGCTCCAGCCCTTCCCAGCAGTGTCCAGCTGTGCTGTGGCCACGGGCAGCACCACCAGTGCTACCCAGCCTGGTGTGCCCTGTCTGCACCAGCCTGGACAGGGCTCCTGAGCTGCAGCTGTCACTAAAGAAATCTTCCCTTTCCATCAGAGGATGCTGAGGCCTGCAGAGCCCATGCTGGTGCAGCTCTGTGTGTGTTGGTACCACTGAAAACACAAAGGCACAGAGAGAAGGTGAATGTCCTCTGGGCAGGAACTGTGACTGTGTAAGAGCATCCCACACCCAAGAGCAAGGTCATTTCCACGAGACCTCAATATTCAGTGGTGAGGTTCAGCATGCTGGGAGGATGTTTTCTTTTTCTTCTGCAAATATGTTTTTGGTGGCCTTAAATCCCTCCTGCTGACCAAGGGAAGAAGGCTCCGCACACAACTTAAACCAGGCTTTATTCCCTTCCTCATTTTTCCCACAAGTGTTGGCAGGCATTTTGGGACAGTGTGCCCTTCTCTCCATGGAGTTCTCTTCACACTGTAAAATAGAAACTAACCTGGATTTGTCCTTTCCTCATTAACCCGAGGAAGAAAAATCTTCCTTGTGGTCGCTCTCAATTTCTAACTATTTTCTGCCTGGTTTTGAGCTGGTTTTATATGTTTTCACATTTTTATTAGGTTTACTGTGTCTAATGTGGTATCCCAGTGAGCTCAGCAGTCCTCAGCATGCTGGCATCTGTCTCAGGTGGCTCACACTTTGGTCCCAGGCATGCTCACACCGTGATGTCACATCTGGGGTTTGATGGGAGCTCTTACGGCTTAGATTAATTAAGAAGGTCATTACAGCTTGATTGCCTGGGGAGAAGGCAGAGGTGAGGGGTAACTCAGTCTAGAAAGCCCTGTATCACTGAGACACAGACTTTGCTACTTCATCACCTGATTTCACAGTTCTAGAGACAGGGAGGGGGAAGCAAAAAAAAAAAAAAAAATCACTCAGTTTGTTGCAAAGCGGCCGACTTTGTGTTTTGAAATGCACCAGGCAAAACTGCATCCAAGTGTCTCTGTGTAATTGCCTGGCAGGAGAAAAGGACCTCTGCGGTCAATAGCCCATTTGTCATTAACTGAGTCCTTCTGACACAGGGTGAGAGTGAGCTCAGTGCAGCAGAGGGTGGGAGGGAGATGGAGCTGCCCGAATTCCTGTGCCTGATAGCGCTGATGGGCTGGCAGGAACCCGTAATCGGGGCAGGGAGAGGAACTCAGCCGGGAAACCTGTGGAGGTTGGGAACTCGGCCAGATATTTATCAGGAGGGAAGCTGATACTGTTGTTATGAACAAGGCTTTCAGCTGTTTCCCCGAAGATAATAACAGGCACATGGTGGTGTTTTTATTATTATTATTTGTGTGCTGAAGAAGTGTTGGGAGACTTTGGCGGGTTACTTGGCACGTGCCAAGTCTACTAAAAATGACCCAGGACCAGGATTTTAGGGTCTGAGTGCACAAATGAGCATTCCAGGGCTGCTAAATTTCTTCTCCTCCCTCACTTGCTGTTTGGGTGGTCTGAACATCATTCTTTTCCAACCTTTCCTCAGTCTATTTTGCAGCAGCAGGAGAAGGGAGGCAGGGAGGGAGGGAGTGAAGAGGCAGCTGAAGGCAATGGAAATAAATAGCAACATCTTTCCAGAAGAGAACCAATTCCCAAGTGTGGGATTAAAAAGCTTTTCCAAAGCCAAGTATTCAGCTCGGAGAGGAGGCAACTGTAAGAAGTGGTTTGTCTGAAGAAGCTCACCTTTTCCCCTCTCCACATCTAGATTTCCTTCCTGGGGAGCAGGCAGTAATTTTGCAGTCTCCAGACTTCAAACAGTCAAGTCAGTAAATACAGATTTGGAACAAGGAAATACTCAATCCTTTCATCTTCTGGGCTTTGAAATTTAAAGGTACCTGTGGACTGGGCAGGAATACTTGAGGCCATGAGTAAGCAGCAGGAGTGTTGTTAGGATGTGAGGGAGGCAGCATATCCCCAGCAGCTCTCAGGCTCTGCCGTCCAAGAAATAGGAGGAGAAGCTGGAAAATATTTTTCAAATGTGAATTTACGTGTGCTTGGAGTGAAAGAAAGCAAGGTCAGAAATAGAAACTGGGGTACTGTGGAACTGAACTTGTGTTGGAAATACAGCCATTCCTCACTCCCAGAAGCTGCTGGGGCCTCTAGGATCTCTGGCTGGACTTGGCAGTGAGTCTCTCTGCCTTTCTAACTGGGCCCAAGTGAATACCTGACATTATTTTGGAGGCTGTGTTCAGGATGTAGAATAAAACACTTCATTTTGCCTTCTGGATGCAGGTCATGATTCCCAAATTGGTTGCCCTGCTTCAAAGAGAAGACTATAACTAAGAAAAATAAGCCTCCACTCTCTTGCATCAAAGGGCTATAAAATAATTGATCTTATACTGATGGATATTGACCTTATATCTGTAGGTAACAGGAGAATTATAATATCTTCAGGTTGTGAGACAGGACGCAGGTGACAAGTTATTTTATGGTTTAGTGAACTGAGAAGATCTTTACTACCATATTTCAGCAACTGGAGATGAACTAGGCAGGTAGGCAGAGCAGCTCCTGAATTTCTGGGTTGATATCAGGCACCCTGGTGCACTGATAAGGTGAAGCACAAGGCTGGAGGTCAGCTGGGTTGTGCAATTTGTTACAAGTGCTCTGCCAGGAGCTTGTTTCTGGAGGGAAAAAGTGGAAAAACAAAGCAAATATGTGTTTCATGTGTGAGCAGATGTATTTTCCTCTGCCTTTCTGCAGGCTGGCACGGTGCCTGGCCCTGTCACTGCAAGCAGTGGCATGGCAGTGCCATTAAACTCCGTGTGGTATTGCTTAACCAAACCTCATTCTTGTCCCTGTCATTTTTCTCCATCAGGGTTTCTCAGTCTTTCCATCCCCTCACTCTTGTAAAGCCTTTTTTTGGTGAGACATGGGAGAGGGATATGCCATGAATAGTTCCTACATCCCCTTTTGCTGCTAGAAATCCCAGTGAGACAGAGCTATGGTGCTTAAAATGTTTCTGGTAGCACTTGGATTTGCACATATTTTTGTTGCCAGACAACTGGTGGATACAATAACGCTTATTAAATCTGGTAGCCATGCACAGAGGTTACCCAGTGGTCTGAAATTTGAAATATTTTCTGTAGCAGAGGGTAACATTAGGAGGAGCTCTCAATATTTTTCCAGAGACCACTGTCACTGCCCCATTTCACAGATAGTGAATCTAGGGCAGGGAAAGATAAAGAGCTTTGCTCAAGGTCAGCCAGCAGCAGAGCTGAGAGCAAACTGAGCTTTCATGAGTCCCTGCTCAGTGTTCTGCCCCTTGCCAGCACTGCTGCTCCATTTTCCATTACTTTTCTTTTCCATTACTCCATTTCTCAAACTTCAGGCTGCAGCTTTGGCTTTGCCCTGCTGACAGCATCGATGATCTGTCAATCTGCATTTGCAGAGGGTCCTCCTGGAGGAGGGAAGGAGTGGGTGGACCAAGCACTAGGAAGGAAGAGAAACCCAAACAAGTCTCTCCCCTCCCACCATCCCACCCCCAAAATAAACACAGCTCCCTAGGAATCTCATGCTTCAACATTTGTGGTGGTAAAGGGATGATTCACTCCTTTCTTCAGGACAGCACAGGCACTGTTTGGAATGTCTGCCCTTTCTCTATCTCTGTGTAGACCTCAATCTGTGAAGGTAAAGTTTGGCTAACCCTTGTTTTCTTTTGTATCCAGACACTAAAAGTGGGCAAGCAGAAGCCACTTATAAATTAAAAAATACTCGGATGGTCCATAAAATAAAGCAGGATAGGTGTGGGGATAAGAATATCAATATTTAAATAGCTACTGTTGATAGGGGAGCAGTGAATATAATAATTAGGACTCTAAATATCTTTGAAAAATGCATATTTGAGAGAGTGAGATTGAGACCTGCTGTCCTTCAAACCTTTCACGAGGAGCTTCAGGAGCAGCAGGGTGCTGTGTGACAGTGGCTGCCTCACCAGTGGCAGTGCCACCCCCTCACTGCACCTCTCCAGGTAGGGTGGCAGAAGGAACATCCACATTACTCCAGGCTCATTTCCCAGCCACTCACTGATTTCTGATGTCTACATTAAAACAAATCTGGGTGGTCTTGGAGTGATTCTTGAGACAGATGTAGAAAATACTGCCAAAGGCTGACAGATTTTTCAGGCTGTTGAGGCTTTTGCAATGTAGTTAAGCTGGGTTCATGTATTGTACAATTACAACACCCCAGAGTAGGAGTGGTGTCTGTTTTATTACTGTTCTGAGGGTTTTCTATCTATTTTTTGCTATAGATTTGATCCTTATTTGTATCAGCTCCATGTCACTCTTAAGTCCTGCCACAGCAAAGTGGTGAAATCAATGCCTCCTCCAGCTGCAGAAAAGCAGCATCTTAGGAAGCTTTTTATAGGCTTTCCCCTTAAGAGGTTTTTCTTTTTTAGGCTAGAGAGAAGTTTAAGAAGCATGAAAACAAGAACTTGTTTTTATTCCCTGGTGTCTTCATACCAGGGTTCCTGGAAGTTGAAGCTGAGCCTCTTAAGCAGGGATTTCTTCTGAAGATGCAGTGCAAAAGTTTCTCACATACTTAAAATGAGATCTTGATGGGTTTATAATTTTAGGAGGAATTCTCAAGATCAGACAGCTGCTCTTTACATGTGGGATATAGGAATTACCACGTCGTTGGTACTTAATGGGAGTTTTGAGGTTATTTTTCTGGTTCTCTGCCTGTAGTGAGTTGGAGCTGGGAGGTAAAGCAGGGTGATGACCCGACTTGGAAGGGACACAAACTGAGCAGGGCTGGAAAAAAAAGTAGAGGAGAAATTATTCCTGACTCATCTGTTGTATTTTCAGCCTTCTGCAGAGAAGAGCATTGTCCGCTTTAACCTGTTGGCTGAAATATTCTGTTCCTCTGTCTGCAGGAAATGAGGCAGACTCTTTTCCATAACTACCTGACTTACATTTCTTAGTGTTTCCAGCTCAGACAGGGCTGCTGTTAATGATATTTTTGAGCTCAGCACTCCCTGCCCTTGTCCTGAATTGCTCTTGACCTTTATCCCGTGTGTCTGAGCATCTCCCTGAGTGCTGCCTCCCCTGCTCGTGCTGCTCCTGGTGCCCGTGCAGGGCACTGCCAGCACTGCTGGCATGGCCACCAGAGCCCTGTGCCTTTCTCAGAGGGCTTCTGGCTCCCAATTAATTTGTCATCTCCTCTGAGCCCCCTCAGCATTGTATTAACGTGGCAATGCTGCTGCAGGAACGGCGTGTTCTGCTCCCAGGGCTGCGTTTCTCCTTCCCCTCCCGGGGCTCCAGGCCTGCCTGTTTATGCCCAAGCTGGGTTTCCTCCCACCTCACCGCTGCTGTTTACTGAAGGAATTGCAGTTTCCTGTTGTTTTAGATGGGGCTGTCACTCCTCTCTGGATTCCTGCCCTCCCTGCTGACACCCAGTTGCTTTTGAGCCTCATCAGCTCAAAAGTCTGATGGTTTTTGCTCCTTGCTGCTGTAACTGTGAGTCTGCTTTACAGGGGCAGCCAGTGCACTTGGTTTATAACGGAATTTCTGGCATTCCTGACAGTTTTTATATACATATTTTCTCCCTGTGAGGTTCTGCAAAGCCCAAGATTGTGCCAATCAGATAAAATAGAGGTTCTGCCCATTTTAGAGCTAAATCTAAGACAGTAAAGCACAAATTGCTTTTCAAAAGTTGCTGAGACTGAGTAACACGGCTTGGACCAAGATGCACCCAATCCAGGGTGCTCCTTCTTTGCAGAACCTTCCAATCCTGTGATCCATAGTAATTCAGCAGTTGTAACAAAGATATTCTCTATCTGATTAACTTCCTGCTTATTCTGCCTTGTAGATAAGTGGTAGGAAAAGTTCCTGTTCTGCTAAAAATGAAAGTGTAAATCTGAAATTATATAGGAACTTCCTAGAGGAAAGCTGAGGGCATGTTACATGAGGAATTTGCCCATGGACCATTTTCAGTGGCAAGAACATGCTGAACAGCCTTGGTACTGGATTCCAACAAGGTCTGACTCCCACTAAGAAAGAAGCTGGACTAAAGAGGTTGGACCAAAGATCTCTGAAGTCTTTGCTTTGCAATTTCATTATCTTGACATACTTTTTGTTGCTGTTTTATAAATACACAAGAACTCTTTATGTCATTCTCTCCATGTAACTCGATAATTCTTACTATCACAGAGTGGTCTGGCTTGGAAGGGACCTTAAAGACCAACTCCTTCCACCCCCTGCCATGGGCAGGGACACCTCCCACTATCCCAGGTTGCTCCCAGCCCTGTCCAACCTGGCCTGGGACACTTCCAGAGATGGGGCATCAGATATTGGTGACATTCTTGTGTTGCCAATATCTGCTTTTACTTATTCCTACAACTGGATTCTCAGTACCTTTCCCTTCCAAGCTCTTCTCAGGGCAAGCATTAATTTGTGGCCAGTAGTGAATGAGTAGAACATCAATTAAAACGTGAAACTTTTTCACCTTTATTTTGTTACTCAAACGTTCTTTTATTCTATGAGCGACCACACATTGATCTGAAAACTGTCCCGTGTTACCATTAATTTGAGAGCTGTTCTGTTCTATGAACTTTGTGTAGATTCCCTGTTTTGTTTAGCTTGGCAGCTCTTTTGGGTTTGTTTAAAATCGGTGATTAAAATGAATGAGCTTCTGCTTTTGGATTAGCAGGGAATACAAAGTCCTTGTTGAAGACTGCCAAGAAAGAATTGATCATCTAAATATTATGGTGATGAAAATGGATTTTAGTTTCTCTTTGCACATGTGCATTTATGCCAAATAACAATTCCACTTAAAATCCTCACTTTAATCTTGCAGCGGTTCTTGCTGCAGGAAATATTTTGAGTGAAGGCTAGATTTGTGCAGTTTACTGTTTGGAGAGATTTCAAGCATTTTATTCTACCATTATTTAGGGCTATGAAAATATTTTTGCTTTTAGGGATGTCACAGTAATACAGACTTTCCTCCCAAAAATCTGTGATGTGTCTTGAGTTTCTGCATGGATTATACAAGGGGAAAAATAACTGATGCAATAGCATCTGTATTAACAAGGTGCTGCGGTTTAGACCTCTCAAAATTCCCTCCAATGACCTAAAAGTTGCTCTTGAGCAAATTGCCTGTGACATGTAGAATGTTGTTCCTTTTTTTCTTAGTGTTTTCATTGCGTAATAACCTTTTTTTGGTGAATTACACAATTTATTCTTGAATAGGAAGTGGGATATTTAGGCTTGCAGTTTTCTGTAATTTAAAAAAAGAAAGTGTGGCAGCAGATTCCCACACTTTTTTCCTTGTCTCTCTCCAGCAGGGCTTGCTGATCCCCCTGTTTTCAGTGAGCTGAGCACCTTTTCTGGTGTTTTTTTTTGTCTCCACAGTCAGAGGTTTGGAGGTTTTTATATGGCATGAATGGAAGTTTGTACAAACACCAGCAGCTGGAGTTTTATTTGGGAGGGTGGAAGTTCTCCAAGCAAAACTTGGTTTGTGGTTTGTGTCAGTAGTCACCGGTTCTGGCAGCCCAGAGGTTTCGTGAGTGCTGGAGCTCTTTTGGTTTCATTCTGCAGAGAATCCCAAGGCAAGCCATGCTTTCAAACCCTTGTGTGTGTCTAAACAAGTGGGGAGTGCAGGAGGAAATAGTCACCTGTTTTCAGCAGACTGGGTAGTTTAATATCTTTAGTTATCCCATAAACTGCAGCCCTTCTGTGAGGGTGGCACAGAGTTGCTGGGATGTGCCTTTTTTCCCCTTTCATCATGTCTAAGACAAAAAGTCCCATTAAATGGGGTAATTGCTTTGCTCCTTGCTTCAGTCAGTGGAAAGGTCCCGATGAAGGAAAGCAAACCCCCTTTTTGAAAAGGGGAAAACAGGTGAAAACTGGGTGGGGGAAAGCCCCAGCTCTGAGCGAGATGTGCCCAAAGCTTTGTTTGAAGACCTGCTCTCTTCTCTATGCCCAGAGAAGCCCTTCCAGAGCAGCAGTCACAGCTCTCCCAGCAGAAGGGGAGAGGTTACTTTGGTGAGATTTCTATCTCCAAAGCATCTTTTCAGTTCAGCTCAAAATAACCACCAAAAGCAGCATGTGTGAGCTGTGAGCATCATTGCACTGATGCCACTTTGAGTAATGACCTAACCAGAACCCAGATCTTAATTTGCTTTTTGGCTCCTCTTTATGAAACCAAATTACTTCAGTTGTTTACAGCTGGGTGTGCTTTTTTTCATGGCTTGGTACTCTGTCTTGCTCTCCTAGCAGTCTGTTTACTGATTATTAGCCCTGTTAATGCCAGTTGGCAGAGATTTGCCTTCTCATTTCAGGGCTGACAGCCAGCACACCTTTGAAGTCCTTGAAGAAGGACTCCTTAGTTGCCTTGGGAATTCTTCATGCCATAACCTATTTATATTTTGGGCGTTTTTTTTTTTGTCATTAACTGAATTCACAACAATCATCTATATAATGTAATTAATAAAGGTTTCTTAGCCGTGCTCGTGGGCATTTAGGGCATTGTGCAATAGTTCAATAAAAACATTACAAAACACAATAATCACAGCATATAAATAGAAAGAGGAGCAGTCTGGGAAGATTTGAAGGTCGGAGCCTGAAGGTATTTAGGAACTAGAGCTTTATTCAAGCCCAACTCTCAATGGTTTAGAAACAAACTGAAACAACCACCCCCAGGAAAAAAAAATCCCCCCCAAACCAAAAACAAAAACATATATTTGCTACTAAAAGGCGCTGATCTATTGGCACAGCTGGGAAATAGATGTGTAAGACAGAAGAGGAAAGTAGACCTGGTGAAGATCTCAGTTTCACTGCTGTCCTCTGCAGTGGCTGGAAACTGCCCTGTGGTGGTTGAGGAATGAGCATCTGCCCATATTAAATTTGTAATGTTGGTGTTTTTGTGGCCGTTTAAGCTTCCACGTGGTTGTTTGTGCCTAGGTTCAAATGTTAGATAAAATTTCACACAGAGGTGGTTTCTTGTAGGAAAGATCAGTGCAGGTCTCAGCTCCCCACGTGTAGCTCAGTAATCCCAAAGAGAAATTAGCTTGGTTTTTTTTGCCCTCCATTGTTCTTTATCTCAGTGATAAAAGAAATTTTCAATGCATCAATACTTTTGCTACAGCCTTCAGATTTTATGTCGATGGTGAAGACCAGTTCACAGGAATTTTTTCATTAACATTCATCAATGAATTCATCAAGATCAGTGCTTTGACTGTTGTTTATTTGCTTTAAAAAGGTATGTTTTCCATTTAAATGGGCAGTGGTTCAAGAGCAGTTGCAAAACTGTGTTACACAATGCATGAATTCCTAATACATAAGCAATAGGCAGGTGTGCCCAGCTGCTGTGAGCTTTTTGGGTCAGTATGCCATGAATTAGTATTTATTATCTAACTTTTTCAAAGTAGGAAATCCTGAACTTTTTTTTTTTTTACTCCGCAGTTTAGTTTGGGACTGCATGAGGGGGTGGAGGCTGGACAAAATACTGTTGCCTCTGAAATCCTGGCTTTTGTAGGCTCCAGTTCCAAGGGAAGGCAGCTCTGAGGTGAAGTATTAGCAGTCTCACCATGTACAGCCTGGGCATCCTTTTTCTTCTTCAATAGCTAAAAGCAAAAAAGACTGAAGGCATGGAAAAAAGCTCTGCTTTGCCTCTGTAGTTCCCTCATCCGTGGAGCTTTTTTTCTTTTCCCAAGGGCAGGATGTGACCTTTGGATGTGTACAGCATTGCAGCTGAGATGAAATCATTTTATAAGCAGTGATCAAAAAGCATATCGATGGCTGCAGCAGTGCCCTGTGGCGTTTTAGCCCAGCACCACGTTAATCCCATCTGATAATCTGTCCAAGCACCTATTTCATGCAAGTGGATAATTCCAAACAGCATTTCTTATTGTAGCAGTTTCCCAAAACTGTCCCTGTTATAACTGTCAGCCTTACAGCAGTGACGTGACTTGTTTGATACTGGATATTTCTAGTAGGGGATATAAATCGTTTGGTAAATTGATATTTCTCAGTCAGCAAGCCCTTATGCCTCTGTGGGGTGAAAGCCCAAGGGCAACAGCTCATTTGTAAATCAGAAAGCACTGAATACTCTTGAGGAAAACAGTGAGGTGAGGACAAAACTTTCCTGATCGATGTTGCTGCTTCACAAAGCAGGTAAACATTTCTGAAACAGCACAGCGGATTTTGCGGTGGCTGCTGCTTGTTAGGGGCTGCATTTAAAAGCCCTTGAGATGCTTCACAGGGTGTAAATAAGAAAAAAACCCGTTCTTGAGTGAGAGATGGTGTTTGGGTGGAGCATGCACCCCTCTGGTGAGGGCAGTGTGTGCTGGTGGGCACTGGGAAGTCACCTGGAACACGCTCGCCCCTGAATCAGACCAGGGTCTGGTTAGTGTTAAAAGCAGGGGCATCTTGTTCCCAAATCATTATTGCCTCCAGTGTGTACTTGAAAATTTGCATGGTTTTCCTCTCTGGTTTTTCCAATAGCAAAGGGCATTCAGGGTTTCAGTATTAGGAAGGTTTTATGGGGTAGTCCTTGGTCTCCTGTGATTCTGCAAATAAATCGTCCTCGTACACCGTCAAAGGCACTTAGAGCATCCACAAGCTGCTTATTGCTTTAATCTCTGCATGGATTTAGAAGCCAAATGGCAAAGATGGATGGGAGCAGCACAACACATTAATACTCCTCTGAAAGTCTGTTACAGGCTTGGCTTGTGCCTGTATAACGTGAGATGGATGCAGCAGATAAGACTGAAATGAAAACAAAGGGTGTTTCTCGCCTCTGAAGGAATACAAAATAACTCTTTGGGGTGTTCCCGATTTGCATAGCTGCTCCCAGTTTTAAAAAGGAATGTTTTGCCCCTGAACTGCTCGAGAAGGAGAAGCTGTGTCAGAATTGTGAGTTTTTCCCAGAGATTTTTAGACGTTTCTTGGTGCAGACAGGTTTTCTGTTGGCCACAATGGGAGTTGGGTAGCCAGTGGCTTTTGAAAATCCCACTGGCCCCTGCTGAATACTCAGTGACCATGAGCTTTTGTTACAGCCCTGCCCAGGAATGCAGAGCTTTGTGGTCCCATTGTGTTGTCTGTTTTATAGCCCTGGAGGTGGCTCAGTGCCTCCAAAGCAGGGTGGGATCCAGCCCTCCATGGAGCTGATGGACCTCGGGGGCATCGGTGGGAAGGATGCCTTGAGCTGGCTGTGTGGGGTGTGTGGAAGGTGCTTCCACGTGGAGGTGCCAGGCAGGGGCTGCTGGGTCAGGCTGTGTGGGGACACTGGTGGGAAAGGAAGCCCAACCTTGTACCCAAGTTAAACTCTCTCAGCAGCTGCTGAGGGCTTGCACTGGGGGCAGGACCTCGGTGTCCTCAGCATTTTACAAATGCAGCAGCCTGAGACTTCAAAAACCTCCAAGAAGGCGTATTTTGGCAGAGGAACAGAGCTGGTTTGTTTCATCTGAGAAGACCATAGAGGCTAAGTAGACCATCCAGAAAAGGAGAGCAGCAATGGAGGCATCTGAGTACAAAATCCCTTTCACAAAGGGAGCGTGGGCGGTGCAGACAGGGAATAAGCCCTGTGCTCCTCCAGTGCCTCATCCCTGGGCACCACAGCGGGATGAACCCACGCTGCCCCGCGGCCCAGTGGGGTGCACTCCACACCAGGAGGTTTCAGGGATCATTTTTCCAAAGGATAAAGCGCTCCACCTCTGTGCAGAGAAGCAGGGAGGAAATCTAGGGCCGAGGGTCATGCTGCAGACGACTTTTAAGGAAGGGAAAGATACCCACTCTGAGCTTTTTTTAATTCAGGTGTTTTGCAATGACCCTCCTGCAGTCACTTGAAGAACTCATGACATGTCCTCTGTTGCTATTTCAGGCCAAGAACATCCGAACAGCCTGAGGCACAAATACAACTTTATTGCAGATGTGGTGGAGAAGATCGCCCCTGCTGTGGTTCACATTGAATTATTTCGCAAGTAAACAAGATGCCCAGTCTTGATTTTTTTTTTTCTTTTTTTTTTTTCTTAATTCTTGAAAACAGCTGCCAGTGTGGCAGGAATGTTGATTGATGATATGAAATAGCAAAGAGGTTTTGAGATAATAAATATTTGTCATGCTTAAGAATTAAGGGTGATTTAAGAGTCATGGAAACAAGAATTAGCTAAACTAATGGACGTGCTTTATCTTCTTAATGAGAGTAACAGCAGATATCTTACAACATTAAAACTCACCAAGCTCCTTTTGGCTGTGTGTTATTTGGAATGGTTTGTGACCTTTCAGCTTTTTTTTTTTGCAGCAGCAGTAAACGTTTTATTTCCCTTGTCTTTTAGACTTCCTTTTTCCAAGAGGGAGGTTCCTGTTGCCAGTGGCTCGGGGTTCATTGTGTCTGAAGATGGGCTGATAGTGACCAACGCCCACGTGGTCACCAACAAGAACCGGGTGAAAGTGGAGCTGAAGAACGGGGAGACCTATGAAGCCAAAATTAAAGATGTTGATGAAAAATCAGACATTGCACTAATTAAAATAGATGCTCAGGTGAGTCGTTACAGCAAGACACATTTTATTCCTCTAATTTAACACCCTCCTCTCCAAAAACTGTTGCTGATTTTCAGGTTTGAAGGAAAAAACAAGTTGTTTACTGGGCTGGGTTTTTGAGAATATGTGAACTAGGTGGATGCACGTTACTAAAAGCTGAGCTTGTGGGTGGCCGTGGTTAATTTTGTCACCTCTCAGTGTAGTGAAAGTATTACATAGCACCTTTTTATGCATCCTCAAAATTAAAAACACCACCCCAGTTTACTGGCTGGTTTGCACACACTTTGCCTGGTATAACTCTGTCTCAGAGAAGAAATGGGGGTGTTTTGCTGGTGCTACTCTGTCTTGAGTGCCTATATTGAAGGCACAAATGGCTTTTAGAGGATACATTTGTCCCTCGCTGATGTAGATACTAAAATGGAAAATATCTCGGAGCATATTGAACATGGAAATTAAAGCCAGCTTGGAAAGATGCTCTTACACTGCAAGTGGTTTTCTGAGCAGCTTCCCATCTATGATCTTCCTCCATATCAAATGTTCCTCTGTCAGCGTTATTGTGCCTCCTGCCACAGCAGAAAGGCTGTCAGGAGGTTCTGCACAAGCAGAATATTGTGTGGAAATGCTGTGTAATGGAGATGCAACGAGCTGAACGTGGCTGTTTGGGGTGCTGCTCGCGTTGGCTCCCCTCGTTTGGTCTGGCAGTTAATGACCTCCAAGTTCAACGGGCAGGAATGCTTCATGTGAAACACATGACTCAAAAATGTGTAGATCTTGCAGCGTTGTTTTAGTTCAGACCTATTCCCCAGTGAGGTCAGAAGTGTTTGTGCCAGAGTTCATGACTAAGTCAGACGCCTAATGCAGAACTCTTGGATGACCCGAGGTATGAAGTGCTCCTGCTGCTCTCTTGCCACCTTTATAATTTCAAATCTTTTTCTTTTTTAAAAGCTTCTGAACAGCAACCAGGCGGAAAAACCGAACAGTACAAATACTGGTTTTGCCATGTTGTTTTTTCTCTGTTTTCATGGTGTCGCTTATTTTCTCATTTTTATCTTAAAATAAGAAAAAGCAGTAAGAAGCAAAGGGGAAGATCCCCAGCATGAGCACTGGCAGCCTTAGGATGAGCAGGATGGGGCAGGGAGTGAAGAGCAGCTGGAAAAGTGCTGTAAAATTGGAAACACAGTGTGGAGGGGAGAGCAGACGTGGTGAGGACTTGGAGCAGCAGGAAGCTGAACTTCAGAGAAGAGAGGTGCCAGTCACAGAGCAGACACTGAACTGATGTGATGGATCAGTTTGAGGACTTAGGAAAAGTGCAGGCATGGGCTTGAATGTTATTTGATTCCCCGAGGAGATGGCTCCTAGTTGCCCTGGGAAGCTGCTTGTGGGAAGGGAGAACCTGGGAGCAGCTTGGAAAAAAGACAATGCATCCAGATGAGCTTGTGGTGGAAACCACTGCTCAGCAGGGCTGGAATTGGTCTGACCTGCCCTTGGAAGCATCTTATCAGCTGTACAAGTCAGTACCTTGGGTGGTGTTCTCCTCCTGGCCTCTCCCGTCGCAGCTCAGGACAATTTTGAGAAGACTGGGGGAAAATATAATGGGATGGGAGACCCAGATTTCCAGCCAGCTCTGGTAACTTGGCACTGGGAAATCCCAGTCCAAGGTGAGGCCTGAGGCACCTCTGTGCACAGGACAGGTGTTGCTTTGCATTTGAGCACTAAAAGCAACATTTTATGTGTTCACAAAAAAAAATTAAAATGGAAATGTGGTCAGCTGAGAAATTGATTCTCAGACTGAACTTTTATGGAGCATTTTTATATACCCTTTCAAGTTCAGTGTTTGAGCTTTCCTTTTTGTACTGGAATGCCTTGCAGTCATTCAGATGCATAAAAGACTTTAAAATCACAGGGGCAATAATTTGTTGAATTTGAGATGTATTTTCTGGCTAAAGAAGTCAACAGGATGGTACAAATGACCCCTTAAAAATCTGGATGAGGCACGAAAACCATCCCTAAGAAATTTTCTGAAGTAAGAGGCGAAGTTCTTGAATTAAAATAAATTATTTGAAGGTGACATCAAAGACGCAGAAGGGTTTTTTCTTCTTTTTTTTTTTTGTGTGGCATGTCAAGGCAGGATCTGAAGGGTAAAGAATGCTCTGTGGTTAGGAACAGAGCTGGGCTTGAATGATAGGATCAAGCTGTCAGCTGGTATTCCTAAAGCTGTTCAGATTTTGCAGCAGCCTGAATTCTGTTTTTCCTCTAAGGTGTGAACATCTGGTCAAAGACATTACTAGAACTAATTTGGCTTTGCTGAGTGCAATAGGAAATGAAAGAGGGTGGTAAAATCTGGGCACCAGTAAGGATGAACAGTTTCCCTGATTAAATCCTTCTCCTTGGAAAAATATCTTGCAGTCAATGAGGAACAGAAACCTTGGAGCAGTTGTTCCAGTCCTGAAATGTGCTTGTTTTTACAGTCTATAAAAGAGAGCAGCAGTGTTTCTCATGTCTGTGGTGACACAGAGCTCTTTGCTGGAGTGTTGAAAGTAGGAAGTAAGATTGGAATCAACGTGGTAGCCATGAATCCAATCTAAATATCCTTCCAAATGCAAGGAGAAGACCACATCACTAAAAAGGAGCAGTGCAGTTGCAGACAATTTGGATATGAACATGCGAAATTTATAAGACTTCCCTAGAAAAAATCGGATTTTGGCAGCATAGGCGGGGACTGGTGAGATAAATAATCAGTCCTGCGTGGCACGTGTGACACTGCAGCGAGTGTGAAACCCATCAAAACTATTGCACAACACTCCAAAGGGAGCAGATGCTTTTTTGCTGGCAGAGCTGCATTGTGGGATTCATCTCCAGGCAAATAACTACCTTGTTAAATCAGAATGTGTGATACAGCTGCTGCAAAATAAACACCAGCAGGAGGGGAGGAAATTTCAGGGGGGTTTAAGGGACAATGTCAGGGTTAACAGGGGGCAGAATTTTAAAAGAACCCAACCCAAATGGAAACTGGAAGCCCAAAGCAGTGGAAGGTGGAGGTGGCTTTTGCCTGGAGACCCTTGTCAGCCCTGGAAATCAAGTTCTGTCCACAAAAATGATGCCTGTGGTTTGGCACTGAAGGGAGGAGCATGGTGAATGGCTGCATTTTGAGGTGTTTCTTCTTTCTACGTGCTTAAAAACCAGCCATGGGACACTGACTCTGAAATGACACATGGGACACATGCCAGGTCCTGAAGATTTTGGTTCCTCAGCGTGGCCAGTTCCTGGTTCTTTATCCCAGATGGGATTTGGCATCTGTGTGCTGCAGCAGCAGTGGGGTTGTGACCCAGCTCTAATTTGTGGTGACATTTCAGCCCTTCAGCTGAAACCTTCAGCTTAAGGTTTCTCCTGCATCTTATTAATGAACACTTAATTTGGCACTTTTAAATCGACAAGACCTCCTGCCCTCGTTCCCCTGGTGGTTTCCTGAGGCACTGAGTCTGTATCTTTGTGGTCAGAGGGGATTTGCTTTTTTTTCCCCCCATGTGTACAAACTGGAGGAGGCAGGAAAGCAAACTTCCCTGTTTATGCATCAATATTTTAATAGCCCACATTTTGAAAAAACAAACTACTTGGACACCAGATGTAAGTGGCTTTTCTAAAATGCTATTTCACTTTGAAATCTGTCGCTGGGTAATACGTTGCTTCCTCTCAAGAGCCTGAGGAAGCCCACATATTGCTTCCAGAAGTCTTCAGGACCCATAGAAATGAAATAGTTTGTAAAAAGCTTGGATCTTAACTCCAGTTTATTCATCAATTTAGGCAGCAGTGGTTTCCTGCCATCTTCAGCTTTTAGTAGCCCTCAGTGTGGGGACAATGTGCTGGTCCAGCTTCCCATGCAGCAAAATACTCACATCTCCAGGGTGGGTCTGCCAGCACCAGCATTTTTTTTAATTACTATTTTTATTTTATTTAATTGGAATTTCATTTGTGTTTTATTTTTAAGGGAGAACAGCAATCTCTTGCCAGGGAATTGAAAACCTGGTGACAAATCAAAACAACACTTCATCCTTTTCTTCTTTTTTTTTCTGCAAGCTTCCCATGCTCCATATTTAGATAAGGAGACTCAGTTTTGCTTTTCTAACTATAGATGAAATACTTTTGGAGGCTTGTAATGTGTTCAGCCTGGGGTTTTTGTTTTCTTTGACTCTCTGTCAAGCAGTTTCTAGATTGTAGATGATATTCCATATTTTTATATGCTCATGACTGGTGTTTTTATTTTGCCATAACGTATTCTGGAAGTTGAATAGTTTCATTAGTCAGAACAGAAATGCAATTCCCAGGACAGTTACATGTTTTGCCAGAGTTACACTTACAGCTGAATTAGTGTTCCATACCAGCATCTGTGCCTTTCCCACCTAAAAATAAAAAGCATGAAGGAGATCTGTCGCTGGTTAACACAAATTGAACTCAGAACTTTTGTCTCCTCTTCATCCGTTTATTGAACTGCAAAGTGCTTCCTGCAAATTCCTGACTTTCCATCCACAAATGAAGGGGATTACAGAACAGAGGAGGGATTTACTTGCTTTCTCTGCCAGCATAGAGACACATTCACTTATTTCATGGATGAAAAAGTTCAAACCAAAACACCTCCTGCTTGTGGCCGTCTGTCTCTTGGTTTCCATTTCTCTGTGGCAGTGGCTGTGCCTGGTGGTGGTTTTGTGCTTCCTCCTCTTTTAGTTTTGGAGCTGTTTTGTCCAGATTTCACTTATTTTATCTGACTCAAGTTATGCTGTTAAAGGACACCAAGTCAACATCTGTGCTGGCCCTGCTGGGGCTGCACCTTGAATCCTGGGGTCAGTTTTGGGCACTTCACTGCAAGAAGAACATTGAGGGGCTGGAGCGTGTCCAGGGCAGGGAATGGAGCTGGGGAAGGGTCTAGAGGGGATGAGGGAGCTGGGAAGGGGCTCAGCCTGGAGAAAAGGAGGCTCAGGGGGGCCCTTGTGGCTCTGCACAACTCCCTGCCAGGAGGGGACAGCCGGGGGGGTCGGGCTCTGCTCCAGGGAACAGGGACAGGAGCAGAGGGAACGGCCTCAGGCTGGGCCAGGGGAGGGGCAGGGTGGATATTGGGACAAATTTCTTCATAGAAGGGCAGTGCTGGAATGCCCATTCCTGGAAGGATTTAAAAGCCGTGTGGATGCAGCACTTGGGGACATGGGTTAGTGGTTGGACTTGATAATTTCAGAAGTCTTTTCCAGCCTAAATGATTCCATGTTTCTCTGAGTCCCTCTGGCTGATGATGCTGATCTCTGCCTCTCCTGTCCTCTCGTGCCACAACAGCTGTGCCCTATTGTTGGATGGAGCCATTTCTTGTGGTGCTGTGCAGCTCTCCATGTCGTGGGAGTTGTGTTTATCCAGGGTTTGAGTCAAATCCATATATAAAAACGTCTGAAGCCCTTTGGGATGCGAAAGGCTTAAAATATTAACCCTAATTAATGGCTCCTTCTCTGGCTGGGTGTAAACAGTGAGTCATGTGCCACGTAGGGGTTTGCATGTTTAGTCCTATTTCTGTGTGCTTGCAGAATGCCTGCCTGCAGATTTGTTTTATCGAGTAAACACGGATCCAGCAGAGCCCCAAGGCTTCATCAAAGGAAGAGTTAGAAAAGACAGGGGTAGAAAAGATGTTCTGTGTTGCTCAAGGCCGTGCAGTGAGTCACTGGGAGAGCTGGGTTTGGGCACTGGGGGTTCCTGGCTCCCTGCTGGTTGTGCTGCAAGGCATGGTCCTTTGCCTGACACTTTTAATTAACTGCTCTGGCAAATCTCTAGTTAAAGCAGGAGAATCACGAGTTGGAGCGGGGCTTATGTCATCCTGAGGGCCATCAGACATTATGTAAAAATTGAGGAATGCACATGTAGTGCAATAATTAAGTGTAATTATTAAGGGCCCTGAACTCACACTCAGTTTACCAGGATTCCTCAGCTTCCTCGGGATGAGCTTGCCAGTGCAAGGGTGTGAGGGCACAGAGAGGCTGTTCTGGCACGATCCTGGTTACAACACTGCCCTAAGTGCCTGCCTGGCATTGCCAGGCCTCCTCCTGGGGACTGCAGAAGGATGTTTTTCCCACTCCATCACGGGATTTTCATAGGTTTTATACTGGTTTCATTTCAAAACCACGTGTATAATGTAAATAAATACTCGAGTTTGTTTGGGTTTTTTTGGTAATGAAAAATTTAATACTGAGTGTGGCAATGTTTTAAGCTATTTTAGAGAGAGCCCCCTAAATTTAAAGCCATGACAACACATAAATTAATCATAACCAATTCTTCACGGCATTGCTTTGTAGGGGCATTAATATATTTACACGCAGTGCTGTCAGTGTGTCAGTTCTGCCCCACACCACAAAATCACAAGGAATAGAGGACACGTTTTCCAAAGTTGTGTTTCATAATATGTGCAGGACAAGGAAGTTTTTGGATTTTTGTTTCTAACAAGGGAAAGGTTAGCCAGACTTTCCAGAAGGCATGTTGAATCACAGGGGTGACCTGCAGCCAATCCATACAGCATCAGAGCTTGAACTGAAGCTTGGCTAGTATAGGCACAGCCCTGAAAACTCAGCACAATCAGAATTGTATTAGTCACAGATTGTTCCTGTACTTTCTCTCTGCTGCCAGATGCAATTTTGGCTTTGTGACTGTTGTTACAACTCAGGAACTTTGTATAAATATTTTAACTTTGTACATGACCAGGCTTTTTTCCTTTTTTTTTTTTTTCCTGTTAATGAAACATAAAAAGTTCCATGTTTTCTCTTGCTTGTCTGTGTTTCATTTGCTGATAATTGTCCTCTTTCTCTGCAAAGTGTCTGTGTTCGGTGCACTGGGATACAAACTAAAGCCACTTTTTGTCTTTTGTGTGTGTGGTTTTTTTGGTTTTTTTTTTAAAGAAGGAAAAGCAGTGCCAAAAAAAGATGCTGGTTTTGACCAATGACATCTTGCAAACACGTGCTGCCTAAGCTCAATAGCATCTGGTCAGAGGAGGAAGGGCCAGGGTGCTCCCTGTATCCAAACATTTCCCATATGGGGCTGTTTGTGTTAGCTGATCACAACTGCCTGATTCCCCTGTCCTGGACACCTCCCTTGCAGTCAGGGCTGGGGTCAGGGGCTGCCCTGGGATGCTGCTGCTGTGTCTCTGCAGTGCTGCATTTTCAATGGGGAAACTGGGCAGAGCTGCTGGATCCTTCCCAGAACTAAGCCACAGCCGTGGCTGGGTTTATCTCTGGCTGGAGCACTGATAAGGGCTGTATTTTGTCATTATTATTAATTAGCAGGGCATTGCTGGTTGTGATAACTTTCCTCTGAAATGCAACTAGACATGGAAATGCTTTCTCCTTTCTGTGCTGCCTATTCTGTTGCTCTTCCAGCTCACTCTGTTGAACAAGCAGTTGGTTTAATTATTTTCTTGCTGTCTGGAGACTGAAAGATAAGTTTCCATAAAGCATCTTACCCTTTCTGGGAGCTGGCAATGAATTTTATTGGAACAATCTGCTCATCTGAGTAAAACTTCCCTGGTGGGATTGTAACAAAGCTGGATAAAGGATACACAAGACCAGTCTTGTTAAACATTAAAACCACAACTTCTGTATTTGCAGCAGCATATAGTGACAACTGATGCCATTATTTTTTGCTTTCTACTTTGCAGGCATTCTGTGTCTCTTAGTATATTTGAAATAAGCTGTTGGTGAAAAATATAAAGTGATGGGAATTTGGGTTTGTTTATAATACTGAATTTTTGTCCCTGTGGATGAGTTACTGAGTCAGGCTTTCAGACTGCTGGTAACAAAACCCCTTAAGAGCCAGCAGTGGGTTTCCAAATTAAACATGCAATATTTTCCCTTTTTGCCAAAACTTAAAATTTTGAAGTAGGTCAAGCTTGAAGGAAAACTAGGTTCAAGTTAGCTTTGCCAAGCAAAAGATAAATGCCTCCAGATTTTTTTTATTTATTTTTGGGTTCGATAACCTAATCCTCCAAAAATCCTTAAGTCTAACCCTGTATTTATACGTGTCGAGGTTCATTGATGCTAATAGAAATAGTATAGTGACATGATTAAATACATGGTTAAACTACCTGGGGAGGATCAGGATCATTTAGACAACAGATAAAACAAAAATATTTAAAAACATGTCACGTCACTGTAAGTGTAGAGACCGACTTTCAAAAGTGTGAAGAAAGGGAGAAATGGCACTCAGTGTGTATTGTACAGGCAGGTGATGAATCCAAAAAAAGTATTTATTTGAAGTGTGATCTGTTTCAGAACAACCTTGATTCATTGGCAAGAGTGTGTGGATCCAACCTTCCATCCTTTTTTAAATTTTCAGTTGCTGTACAAAGCAGTGTTTGCTGGATTTTAAGAATGTTTTAGTGGGAATGTCTTCAACTATGTGATATTTAATATGTTTAGAGATACGATCTTGAAAGTAAAGTATAATGGTATCCTCTACTGTCATAACAGAAAAATCACATCAGGTCTTTAAATCCTAGCATCTTCAGAGGAAGACATCACTGTATGTAGGAGGCAATATAATTATTTAGAAGAGATACTTCATTAAAAGAAAGTAAGATGAAGCATTAGCTGGTGTCTTGTGAGAATATAAAATGCTTTTAACTGTACACATGCATGTTTAAAGCTCTTGAGCTGTTGCTTTCATGATTCTTTGGTGATGACTCCCAAACAATATAATATTTTTACTTTAGCAGCTGTTGGCCAATTATTCCAAGAAGTGTTGGAAGTGGCTCTTTTCTACTATCATCAGACGTTCGCTTTGTACAGCAGAGCATAAATATTCCTTTGGTCTTTTAATTGTTCTTGATTTAATGGGTACCTGTTGTGGAAAGAGTTCTCCAGTGTAAAGAGACTACACTGGATGTTTCTGTACCAACCCACACAAAACACTCAAAGAAAACAGAACAAGCAAAATCCCTGAGGAATAAAAGCCTAAAAGCCTCTCTCTTTTCCTCTACCCCGTGAATGTATTCATCCTTCCGTAACATTTGTGCTGCCAGCGGAGCAGTGTCTTAACATTTGAATTTTCTTTTTTTTTTTCCCCCCTGTTTTTATTTGCAGGGTAAACTGCCAGTTCTTCTGCTTGGTCAGTCTGCTGACCTGAGGCCGGGGGAGTTTGTGGTGGCGATTGGAAGTCCCTTTTCCCTCCAGAACACGGTGACCACGGGCATTGTCAGCACCACGCAGCGCGGGGGGAAGGAGCTGGGGCTCCGCAACTCCGACATGGACTACATCCAGACAGATGCCATCATCAACGTACGTCCCCCTGGAGCTGCTGCCTCCAGCCCTTAGGTTCCTCCAGTAGATGCTCTGAAAATTCCTGCTGTGACGCCGTTCTTGGGAGCAGGGAGCGTTTCCCTCCGTGTAAATCTGGACGCCTGCGCCGCAGCAGCCCTTGGCTGTTACTCAGAAACCCCCCGAGGAACCACGCCAGGCACAATATCTGCCTTCCCTTCAGAACCCTTGCAGATTGCAAGGGAGGAGGCAGTATTCTCTGGCAAATAAATATCTTTTCGAAATCCAGCTTGATTTCTGAAAAAGAAGCCAAGCTTAGTTTAAGGATTCAAGCTTGTTTCTGCATTAAGGCAGAACAATAGTTTTTGTACTTCAAATCTTGGCCTTGTAAGAAATCTTCACTAACAGCTCCCAGACTTGTCCTGAAATCTTCTTGGTTTACAGTGTGGCACTAAGAAAACAAAAGGAAAACCTTGGCTTTCTCAACTTACTCTGGCAGGAGAAGAAAAACTAAGTATTTGCAAAGCTCAGCTAAAATGGGTGATGTTAAAGTGTAGTTTATGGGTTTGGCTGTTTAAGACTGTTCTGTTGCATGTATTTAATAGACAATTGAAACAGTACTACAGAAATATTTCAAAAATTTCTATTTTGCTTGCAACAAATTATGAGGTAAATACTAAAACGTGTTCTTAACTTATGTTTATTTTCAGTATGGGAACTCTGGAGGACCCCTAGTAAATCTGGTAAGAGTTTCTCTAAGTTTGCTTAGTGTTGAGCTTATTGCTTTTTAATTAAAAAAACAAAAAACAAAATACCCCACCCAAACCAACAAAAAACCAAACTCCCCCCACCAGATGTGTGATTCGGAGCTTTCAATATCTGGCTGACTACACAAAATTCACATGGTTCTTACTAATCAGTTGTCTGTGTTTACATTGGCTAAAGGCTACATTTGGATTTCAGTATTTAGGATGTTTATGGTTTGCATAGTTTCAAACAAGTGTAATGTGTTTTTTTTGCTCAAGCCTTGCAAAAAGGGAAAAGCACATTTTACAGTGAGGTGTTTGCCCTTGCTGTTTACCCTGCAGCTGGCAGTTCTTTTCTTTTGCACACTGAAACTCAGCTAAATATTTCTAAAATGTATCTGCCCTTCAATTTCAATCACACTAAAAAAAATCCATGTATTTTCAGGATATTAGGGTTTATTTGCCAATACTGTAGAATGAACTGAAGCAGGTTGCAAAACTGTGTGAGGGCTCTCAGGTCTCCTGGGGGTGAGTCCTCAGGAGGCATGGCACAGACTGAAACTCAGAACTGCTCAGAGTTTCTGCCTTGGAGGAGATTTGGCGATTTTTTTTTTTCCACCCAATTCACAGCACACATTCAGTCACACTTAATCTTCACTTTAAAAAACCCCGTAGTTGGACAGTTTTTATCTGGGATGAACCAGGGAATGAAACTGCTGAGGTTTCAAAAGAGATGACATCAGAGATGTTTCATCCGAAGCTCTTGGAGTTATATTGCCAGGAAAACTTTTGATTTTGGCAAACTGTATTTTTCTTTATGTTATTATGTAATAGTGGCTCAGGAGCAGTCGGTGCCATGCTTTATGTGGTGCTTGATGAAATAAACACAGATTAGCTGTAGAATGTGTTGCTCATCTGCTGCAAGCATGAGAATTGCCCAGTTTTGATCTCTTCTGCAGCAAAATGAATAATCACATTGATTTTTCCAAATTCCTGAGTAGTGTTTTATTAATAGACTCAAAAAATTACACTTAAAACTTAGAAAATTGAAGACCAGCTACAAGATGTGAATTTGTTTTTGTGACTGCTTGGAAGAAATGATCCGTTTCTCTTTGAGGTGTTCCATATTTGCTAATAATGGCTTTTTTTTTATTTCTCCAGGATGGTGAAGTCATTGGAATTAACACACTAAAAGTTACAGCAGGCATCTCATTTGCTATCCCATCCGATAAAATAAAGAAGTTCCTCACTGAATCCCATGACAGACAAGCTAAAGGTACTGTACTTCACTGCTTTGAGAGAGGAAAGCCAGAAAATAACCTGGTCTAGTGGGTGGCATCACTGCCCAAGGCAGGGGCTTGGAAATAAGTGACATTCAATGTCCCTTCCAACCCAAACCATTCTGTGATTCTGTGAAAACAGCGATAAGCCAGACACCCAACAGCCTGCGGGGCTCTTTTGGTCAGGGCAGCCGATCACGACCCGTTTTCCTTTTTGTAGGAAAAGCTGTAACCAAAAAGAAATACATTGGCATACGAATGATGTCGCTCACTCCCAGGTAAGTGCCCGAGGGGGCTCCTCACCCTTCCGGAGCGCGGTCTCTGCATGCCTTTGGATCGAGCTCACGACGTGCAGCGGCGCCCGCGAGGCCTGAGCCAGCACCGCCCGTCTGTGCGTGCTGCTCGCAGCTCGCGGCCACTCCTTGCCACCTTCTCCTCTGCGCCTGCCACGTGGTGGAACTCTCCTCTAGACTCTCGTGTGAGCTAGTTCTCAAACGGCTCCTGGCTTTTTCTTCTCCTTAATGCTTCAGAAGAGAATAGCTAGCGACTGTGGCTTTGTCCTGGGGTTGTATCCGTGTTGTTGCGTGTTCTCATGACTTACGTCAGCTACGTGCGTACTTCCATTTCTATAAAATTATTTTCATTAAACAATTCACTTAATGTCAAATGAAGCTTTTGTGTGGACTTGCTTATTCATGCTCAGACTATAAGAGGCTCATGAGCAGGTAATGCCATGTCCTGTAAAAATAACCAGAAGTTGTCCCCTGTGCAGGATGCACAGGTAGAACAAAGCATTGAAACACATGGGGTTGGGGTTTCTTAGGTGTTCAAGACTGCAGGAGGTGATTCCGTCCCTCTAATCTGCTCTGGGGAGACCCCACCTGGAGTTCTGCGTCCAGCTCTGGGGTCCCCAGCTCAGGAAGGTCATGGACCTGTTGGAGCCAGTCCAGAGGAGGCCCCAAAGATGATCAGAGGGGTTGAGCACCTCTCCCATGAGGAAAGGCTGAGAGGATTGAGATTGTTCAGCCTGGAAAAGAGAAGCTTTGGGCTTGACCTATTTGTGACCTTCCAGTACCTGAAGGGAGCCTGAAAGAAAGATGGAGAGGGACTATTTACAAAGGGCCTGGAGTGACAGGACAAAGGGGAATGGCTTTAAACTGACAGAGAGTAGGTTTAGATGAGATAGTAAGAAAAAAATCTTCCCTGTGGGGGTGGTGATGCCCTGGCATAGAGAAGCTGTGGCTGCCCCTGGATCCCTGGAAGTGTCCAAGGCCAGGCTGGACAGGGCTTGGAGCACCCTGGGACAGTAGAAGGTGTCCCTGCCCATGGCAGGGGTGGGGACTGGATGGGGTTTAAGGTCCCCTCCAACCCAAGCCATTCTGTGATTCTACGATCTGCTAGTTCTAAAGCTTTGAAATGTTTTAACTCTGATTGTCTGTTTCTATTGAAATTGTTGCCTTTACCAGAAATAGACATTAAAAAGCTGTATGCATGCAAGAAGTGTAATAATTCCCGAGATATACATCCAAGGGTAAAAATGAATGCTGAAGTGATATACCAATGTGTGTAAAACACCTCAGCTCGCTGTTATTAAGTGACTTCAGTAAAATGGCGTGGGTGGGTTTTTTCCTGTCTTGACAAAATATTTTTTTTGCTATTTCTTCATTTTTCAGCAAAGCTAGAGAGCTGAAGGATCGCCATAAAGACTTCCCTGATGTTGTCTCTGGGGCCTATGTCATTGAAGTTATTCCAGAAACACCAGCTGAAGCGTAGGTTGAAGTACTTTTTTCTCAAAACCACTGCCACTGACTTAGGGGGGTAACGATGGAGACTGTTCCCTGCTTAACTGGCTTTCTTCATTATGCTAAATTAACAAGGTTACGACCATCTGATTGCTATTAGGTTGTCTGCTGGAAATGGGTTTGTGGTTTCAGTCTGGTCCCTGATGGGCAATATTGTAACTGTATCAGGGTATTGCAGGGAAGCCCTGTCAGCCTTCCAGGCCCAACGGGAAGGGATTCAGGGGGTGTGAAAACTCCTTTTTCATTTTTCTCAGCAATTGCTCCCAAGGCATCTCTTGTACCAGTGCCAGTGCTGAATAAAGGCTTTTGTTCCTGCACACTCTCCACGGCCCTGCTGGTCACTCTGCAGGAGAGCGAGAGAGAAGCTTTGGGTCCACTTTGGAAGACGTGTCCACCTCAGCACTGGCCAAACCCACCAGCTCCCCTGGCACACCCTGGGGCTGAAATCCTCTCTTGGCAGCAGACACTCTTCCATGTGAGAGCTTTGTCAGCAGTCACATTACTGGAAGAGCTTTTGGGTTTGGAGAACTGATTTTTTCTCTTCCTATTACTCAGTATTTGCTCAGAAACTGCCCTGCTGGTTGGTACCACGTCTGGCTGAAGCCTGGCAGCTGGGCTGTGGTCACTGGCACTGGTCTGGCTGGCTTTTGCTGGAGACATTTTCCTCTCAGGGTTTCCTTGATAGGAAACTGCTCAGTAATCCAGGGCAGGAAATGGGAAACCTTATTCATTTTCTGAAACTAGCGATCATTTAAGAGAGGAATAAATCTTTGTGGCAACGAAGAGGCTCATGTGGCACCAAAGGCATGTAGGCAGAAAGCTGCTTGGGGCAGGCATACATTGCCTCCTAGGAAGACTGCAAGGATGGTTGGATGGTGTCTTTTTGGGCAGTTTGGATGTAAGATAAACAGTGGCAGCTGTCCAGCGTGCTCTCTGAACTACTGCTGTGTTTGTAGATGATCCTTGCTGGCAGTGCTTGTCAGGCAGAACACTGGTGAGTGTAATGTGAAGGAACGTGTAGGAATGATTTGGCTTCTTCAGTGTGGGGCTGGAATTGCTGCCTTGGTGTTCAGGTTCAGTCTGAAGCTGCAGAAAATAAATTTTAGGAGTGTGGGTAATAGCAGAGAGTGGGAGAGGGACTTCAGAGAGGGAGAAGAAATGTGAGGCAATGTAACCTTCTAATGTGAAGGGAGACCCAAATCAAAGTGCTCCATCCAAAGGCTGGCCTGGCAGTTAAAATGCAGCCCATGTTGGCTCTGTCCCCCCACTCCCAGTCCCCTTGCCCAGGGGTTTCCTTCTCCTGGTGATCTGTCCAGCACGTGCTGTGTAGATGTGCTGGTGGGGCACTGGAGCAGAGCTGGAGTGACCCGTCCTGGCTATGAGTCACATGGAAGGGCTGCATGAAAAACCATGCAGTGACTTCCTCCATGAACATGTGTTGAGCCATGCCTTCTGTAGGCGACCAGATTTGTTGCAAACATTGGCCAAGGGCATCCTGCTTGCAGGAGACACTCGTGTCAGGCACCTTCTGTGGGTGGAAGAGGCCGATGAGCGGGCTGTGGTTTTGTGAAGGATTATGCTTGTGAAGGGTTGAATCATGTCTGATCTGTCTTGGCTGATTTTTCCATAACTTGGAGCCAGATCGTTGTGCAAGACTGGGCAAGATGTTGTGGTCTGTGGCATCCCTCACCAGCCGTTTCTTGGTGCTGGCAGCAGCTCCAGCCAGCCTGGGGAGAGACACAGCCCTGCTTCTGCCCCGTCTTGCTTTCAGTCAGGAAGCTTCCATTTTTGAGGTCAGAAAAAGGGATTTTGGCTGCTATGGAAGACTGAAGGAGCTGCTATGTGTGCTGAAGGACACACTTGATTTTTGGTGACCAAACTAGACAGCTACATGTGTTACCCTGCTCAGGTTTAAAACTTGAAGGGTGGGTGAGGTGGCTGCCAGTAAGCTCTGTATGGAGAACAGGGACTGAAATTCCTCATTAGCACACAGTGGTTGCTTCTCTACGTATTCAGGAACAAAATCTTGGGAAATCTCCCCTCTAAACTGAATCTGCTTTGTTGCAATTATTTTAGAAGGCAGATATCAACACCTAGGATCTTTATTGCAGAATTTACTGCTATTTGCAACAGCGAATTCCTTTGAAGGCACTGAAATATGGGATTCATCAAACTTGTACATCCATCAGATCCTGAGGTTTCTGCACTTTATTGTAATTTTCACTGCTCCACAAATTCTGATTGCTTTTCTCATGCCTGCCATGTCTTCACAGCTGCTGTTGGGCGGGAGATAGAAGTAATCCAGCGATCTTTTTGTTTTTCCCCTAAAAATTAAACTGCAATTATAATAACACATTGCTGCTTTGTATTTTCAGTGGTGGCCTGAAGGACAACGATGTGATTATAAGCATCAATGGACAGTCGATAAGCTCAGCCAGTGATGTCAGTGACATTATTAAAAAGGACAGTACGTTGCACATGGTTGTGCGCAGGGGCAACGAAGATGTTATGTTAACAGTAGTTCCCGAAGAAATCGACCCCTAACCAGAAACATGAGCTGGATTTCATGTTTTCTTTTAACAGCAATGGACTGCTTATATTCTCTCTGTGCTGGTACAGGAAACGTTAGACTTCTGACCAACATTCTGCTTGTTCAGTGGATTAGTATTGGCCGACAGAGTAACTTCTACTAGGTTTAAGGTGCAAAATCAGTGTAATTTCACGTACTCCAGATGATAATTTTTTTTTTTTCCTTCTGTATTATGTATGCAATGTACTCTTTACTGGCTTTTTTCATCCCCTGCTTAACGAATCGACGTTTGCTTCCCCGTGCTGAGTAGATTTCCCGTCACTTCCGCTGCGAGTCAAACAAAACAAAACCCACGCACACAGTGTGTGTTGTGGCATTCAGGTATTTATAGGCTAGCTGTGTTTTAACTGGAAATGCCATTGTAAAGGAGTAGTCGGCTTAAAGGAAAACACGATTGGGAAATAAAGTTTGGTTTATAAACACAAAAGGAATCCCAACCCCAATAACCTCCCGAGGATCCCGTGCAGGACTTTAATACTATGATATTTTCCTAGTGTTATTAAAAGAATTCAACAGTACTTCTTGTGAGTGACTCATTTTGCTTCCCCTTATGGAGTGGTTTTCTTTAAATGGCACATCTGCCTGGGAGGATGTCCTGGTGGTCTCCTTTTAATCATCATTTAATCACATGACTTATTTTTCAGTATGTGCTTTGTGTTTGTGCTTCTGTTTATCTGTTCTCCTCAGCAAGGCTGGGTTGAATTTGTCATATTGCCTATGTCTTCCAGATGTTAATGCATTTTCCTTAATGTTTCAATTACAACTTCACCAATGCCTGGCATCTGTTTGCCCAGTCTAGAAATTGCCACATGGGGGATCACAGATCTCACACCATTCTGGTTCAGATATTAGGATGTCTGTAACCATTTAGATCTGGCCTTTAGCTCTTTAAAACAGGCCTGGTTTACTCAAATCTGGAGTGCTGGTGTGTGTATGGACCTGGTTTTGACTCTGGGATATGGGCATTCCTCTAACAGGAATTAATCTTTATATATATGTTTTGGATGTCCTTGAGGCTTGGGTGTAGTGAATGGGGTTTTCTTGCTGTGAAGGAGAACAATCAACTACACCTAATTACAAGGTAATTACTCACTGGGTAAACAATAGGCTAAATAGCCTTTTCTTTCCTCTGTTGAAACATGTATTTCAGAGAATAAATCCAAGGGCTGTAGACAAGTTTTGGTTTCTGTCATTCCTAAGCAGGCTCTTCTTTTAGAAGAAGAATGTTTTAGTAAACCTCTCCAGCTGGGTAGCTGGCAGTTTATGATTTTTAAAGAAAGGGCTGTATTTCACCCAAATGCAGCAATAAATCCTCGAGAGCTGGATCCTTGACAGTGGATTCCTTCTCCTCCCAGCTGTGTTTCAGTTCTGTTTCAGTTTATCCCAATTTGAGGAGCCTCTGTATCCCCAACTGCCAGTGCCTGCCCTTACTCACCTGGATCACTGTAAATTTACACAGTGTGTAGCATTAATTAATTGCAGTGTACCTTTCAGCCCAGTATTGACTCCTGACAGGATGGAAAAAGAAAAACCTCATTACAAGCTTGTGCCATGGCTGTGGTAAATCACACGTGTGGAAATCTGCCAAAACACTGCAGTGCCAAGCACTGCCAGTCTGCAATCTTTCTAACCCCAAAGATACAAAAAAAGATCTGGCAGAAGTGTTTTGTAGGATCTTTGCACTGCACATTCATCTTGCTGATGCTGATTAATGTTCCAGCTTGCTGTTGAAGTGGTGTTATGTTTTGCAGTCTGTTTGTGCCCTGTGTAGCACAGCTCTCAACAAGGAGGAGTTCAAAAATCACCTGCCTTCTCCAGTACTCAACCCAACCAGCAAAAGTTAAACTAAAGTCCCAAAGCCAGGAGTTTAAAACAGAAGTTATTTTTCATCTGCCTTTTTATTTCATAACAAGTGCTTGCACAATTTGCAGAGCTGATTGATTCTCTTTGCTCCTGTTGCTTGTTGTTGTGGACTCTTAATATGCAAACTCGTTAATTTTCTTTGTGTGGGCATTAGGAAAGAAGCAAATGAAATTCTGTAAATGGCTTTCCTGGGTCACTGGGATTAGTGAAATATTTGACCAGAATTCCAGCCCTGAGCTCCATCCAGTGGGATGTGAGATGGTCTCATAATGCAGTCATTCACTTTGAAAGTGTTTTTCTGATTTACCTTTTCTTAATTTATACTTAATTTCTGTGCAGTGGATATCAGTAACCACATGACTATCATGTGGAAAACGTTTAGAATTTACTTTTCTGGTATCCAACCATGGCAGCTCCCCAGATGGTTTCTTACAATCAAAGTATTCTCCAAATTAGTTTTAAGTATTTGAAATAAGATTACTGATAAGCAGAGATGTGGAAGCAAAGATTTTTAATACAATTAATTATAGTGTATTTTTGATGTATTATGGGGTTATAGATCTGGAATGGTTTCTATTCTTTGTTGCTTCAGCAGACAGTTCTTTCCAAAATGCACTTGAAAATGCTTTGTACAGAAAAACTTTGGCACAATTTGTTTAAATATCAGTTTCCTGGAAGTTTTATGAAGTGTTGGATGCTATATCAGGGAAATTGGATATTCTGGCTTGATTTTCAGTATTTTGGAACATCTGAAATGGAAACTGGATTTGCTGTGTGTGATGCTGAGTAGATGGCTACGTGTGCTACACTTGGAGGTAGTTTTGAAATGCAAGTTCACTTATTCCATAAGGGAAAGGTCTTGAGCTATAAAAAAATGGTCATGACTAACAATTGTCTGGTTTCTGTGGCTTAGATGCCAAGAAGTAAAATCCTGTCATTTCATTGCCAGAGGACTTCTTTTTCCTTTTCTTTTTCTCTCCTTACCTAGAACTATTTTGTGTTCATGTTAAGGTAGCTGAGGATATTTTTAAAACTACATCTTTCCAAACTGTGGTGAGAGAGACTCTAGTAAGGCATGATTAGATTATATACAGGCTCTTAGTGTATATCAGAAAAGTACTGCAGAACTAACTGTACTGATTATATATTAAACTGATAAAACTGCAGCTGCAAGTACCCAGGAGAAATAGAAGTGATGAAGGTAGAAGTCCCCAGTCCAGAGCAGTGAATATGAGTGCAGTGAGAATTCAGTCCTGTGTGATGGCAGGTCACTGTGTGAGTCCTTTTCAGGTCCCCTCTGCCCCCAAACCCCATCTCTTGTGCAAGAGGCTGGCAGGGAAGTCAGAGCTGGACACTCTGGCCCCAGGATTTAGGCCAGTTCAGCCTCTTAGAAACACTCCTCTGTAAATATGCAGTAACTTGATCAGTCAAGGATTATTTATTGCATAAAATTACTGCTAAAACCAGTGCATATGTAAATTGACTAACTGGGCAGAGAAAGTAAAGAAAGAAACATCAATTTAACCTATCTACATGTGCTGGGAAGCTTTCCTCCAGTTTTCAGGGTTTTGTTTAGTAGTCATGATTCCACAGCATCTGTCCCCATAAACTTTCTGAGGAAGTGGGTAATAATTAGCAACTGATTAGCAGGAAAATGAGTCAGAGCTAAAGCATATGAGTCAAATTTACTTAATGTGGTAAAGAATTCACTTTAGAAAGAAGAATTTCACTTGGAAATACTGCATAACATGCTGGAGAAGAAAATTAAATATTTTTTCTGTTCATTCCTTTTCTGTTCAGTGTTTATGCAGAGACCACAGTGATTTTCAGAAAGTTTGCCATGTGGATATTTGAGGGAGATGGACTGTGATACAGCAATGCAGTGAAATCTTCCTTTCCCCTCTGAAATGGAGCTAATGGTGCAGATCACCCCTCCACAGAGGAAAATACATTTGTGAAGTGTTATTGATTGAGAAAGCTGTGATTCAGGCTGTGCCCATGCAGTGAGTGTAGGATTTGCTGTGTCTGCCTGGAAAACCCCTTTCCCAATGTCCCTGAAATCTCAAAGAGAAGCAGCAGCCCTTGGGCCTGACCCCACAGCTGCAGTCCTCCAGGAAAAATAGGTATTTTTCATAGAATCAGAGAATGACTTGGGTTGGGAGGGACCTTAAAACCACCTAGTCCCATGGGCAGGGACACCTTCCACTGTCCCAGGCTGCTCCAAGCCCTGTCCAGCCTGGCCTTGGACACTGCCAGGGATCCAGGGGCAGCCACAGCTGCTCTGGGCACCCTGCTCATAAGAACCTGTGGACAGGTAAGTCCACGAGAGGGCGAATTGAAGCTAAAAACTCATCCCCAGCCTCTGTGGAAGCTGTGTCTGGACGTGTCGCCGTGATTTGGGGCACTGTCTGCTGGTGCTGTGCGCGGCTGTGCTGGGGGGTGACCTGCAGGAGGAGGGGGTGCAGGGGGAAAAGAAGATGTCCGTGGAAGTCTGAACAGAAAGAAGTGCTGAAAGCTGTTCTCGTAAAAGTTGATTCCAATCTTCCAAGGGACTGGGCAGCTCTGGCAAGGAAAAAGCAGATTTTGTCTGCATCTCATCTCCGGTAAGTTCATGGGTCTGGCAAGGAAGGAGAGCCGACTGTCTGATTTGGAAAACTAGAATGTTTCAGCATGCTGCGACTGTTTTAAAATTCTTTGCACTTGTAAGAAAAAGAAATCAACCCACCAACCTGCAAATCAACCAGAAACAGGCAAATATAACAGAAAAGGAGCTCTAGCTGCCACTCTCTGGTGCAAAACAAACCTGTAATAAAACCCAATTGTAGCTAACAGAAGAATAAATGTATATTTCCTCACATCTCAAACAACGTTTGACTTGGAGGTCAGGATCCTGAAAGGAAACCCTCCTTTTGAAGAGGAGTTGGCAAAAGAATGCTTCATTTCACCAGTGTGCTTAGTGGGGGATCATTATTTTATTGTGTAACAGAGGAGGGTTTACAACCATGAAAATGTTACATTTACATAAAAGGCTAGGTAAAGGATAATGACATACTGAAGCTATGACACGCATCTTGGTTTTGTTTTGCAGTCTAATAGTCTTGCTTTGATTTATCCTCAGCTAGAGGGTTTTAATGTCAGTTTGTTTAATGAAGAAGCACTTCCACAGAGGAGGTAGGGCTGTGCAAAAGGAAAAGCTCCACTGGGATCAGTTCCAGCCTGTGCAGCGAGTTCCTGCGAGCACCGAGGGACACTGCAAACCTTCTCACTCCTGCAAAGGCCTTCCTTTATTGCCTCAAGAACACACCAGTATTTTTCCTTCTTTTCACCTAAAAGCCAAAGGTCTGTGCTCAACACTGTCTCTGCCCAGGAGAAAAAGAAGCAATAAGAGCAAATCCCAACCCACAGATGTTCATAGTGTCATTTGCTTTGTTACCCAAATACTGGGTGCTGCAGCTCCACTCTTGGCACAACGCTTCTGAAGGCAGAGGACAATTGTCCTCAGTGGTTGTTTTATTCTCTTTCTATCTCAGGTCACATTTCCTATCCTTACCCTCATTACTGGACACATCTTTTCAGCTGGTCCAGATCCTTTTTGAGGTCCCCAGCCTGGCCACAGGGCATCACTTGCAGCCATACAGAGAGAGTAAAGCTGCACCTTCTAGAGACTCAGAAGATACAGCAGTTCATTTATCTGTAACATCACTACAGTGATGTTACATAGGATTATATTCATTTTTTTAGCTCTGGTTTCAGTCTGGGAGGGTTTGAAATTGCAGCCTGAAAATTGAACAAGACATCATGTACTTTCTCATCTTCATCACTGAAGTGCTTCAGACTTGCTTAACAGAAGTGGTAGAAGCTTTATTCCTAAAATTGAAAGGGTTAATTATTTCATCTACCTCAATCCAGATGTCATCATATCCAGGTGTTACCACAGGGAAATCTTTACATAAATTTAATATAACTTTAATGTGACTTTAACATGCTATTAACCACTTACTTTATGTAATTGTAAATCCTGCTATTTAGAATCATTATATTATTCATTATTCAAATTATTCAGTTATTCATTACATTCAAATATGATAATTGCCTGTGCAAACCCCTTGATCCAAAATGACATACACAAATTATATTACATTAACGATGTTGTTATAACTAAAACCTGAAACTTGCACTCATTACAGGAGAAAAATTACAGCAACTACCAAACATTTGCATTTAACAAAGTTATTAATATTTTGAACAAAAATGCAGTCTTTCAGAAAACGTTAGCTTCTGGATTTTGGGATGCCCACATTAAAATCTGATCTATGGCAATTCATTTCCTTAAGTCTGTTTTCTTTGCCTGCATTTCTCGTGGGCCACAGGGACTCAGAAGGGTTAATACAGGATTTCTAAGGTGAGCCCATGTCCAAGAGAAGTGTATTTAGGTTCTCCTATGGAAGTGGGCACTGCACAGAAAGCCAACAAGATGGACAGTCAGCACTGAGCTTACAGGAGTGAGACAGCCTTGTGTTTATTATGATAGGAATTTTTCCTTTTCCAGTTGTTTGAGCCATCCTGTGGGAGATCTTGAATGGGAATGTGGAAAAGGTGCCCTGTTGTTTCAGGTGTCACTGAAAATGAAGTAGTTCAGCAGGATGCTGAACAGATGGCTGGTGCACTGAGGAAGGTGGCAGGGCTGGGTGTTGATAAGAAACGTGGTTTTCTGAGAGGATTTTGCCTCCAAGTTTTGCCTGGCACTTCATTATTTTGATGAGCTGCCTGTGTGTATTTTATGAAGTGGAGGTTGCAATTCTTACAGTCTTGCAATCTGTTTGGGATCTGCTTTAGGGCATTTTCTCTTTCTGTATCAGATCCTTGCCAAACCTCGGCCACAGCAGGGAAATTGTGCTTCCAGGAGAGTCTGCTTCAGCAAAGAAATAGATTTGTTTTATTTACAACAATGGCTACAGAAAATGATTTCCAGACGCTGGGCAGTGGCTCTGAAGAACAAGGAATGGGAAATGGCACAGAAACCTGAGGCAGGGAAAAGAGCCTTGGTGTGATCCCAAACCTCCTGTGGAAGGCCAGTGCAGGAGTGGAGAGCTGGGGCTGTCTCCACTGGGAGCATCAGCACCAGGCTGCAGCTGTGGCTCATGGCTGGCCCCTCAGAGCAGGGACCTGCTCTCAGGTGTGGCTGGTCAGTCATGGCTTTGGGTCTCTCTGAGTGGGAGGCTCCCAGGATACAGCCTTAAATGTCTGAATTTCTGGCATTTAGTGTTGGAAGTCAGTTTTGCCTTCAAACACGACTGCAGAACTCAGTCCCGTGTCTGTGCTGGTCAAACAGCTGCTCCCCTCATGAGGGACATTTTTCTGCTTTCCTTTTTGTCTTTTAAATGACTTTAGAGATACAGTCTCTCTCCTTTTTAATACAAATGCCCTTGGCTTTGACATTTTTTAGTCTGGCTGTGGTCTTACTTATTTTGTCAGGGTGGCAGAAGTGTTTGATGCAATTACAGGCCATATTGGGAAAAGGAGGCAGAACTGCAAAGTTTATAAAAAGCAGTGATCAGCCCAGCTGAATTAATGAAACCACTGTCCTAAATTCAAAACCAGGTGGGACAGATTGTTTAGGAAGTTGGCCAAACTCTATAGGCAAAAGTATCTGTTAATAATACATAGCATTGTTTCTTTATGCAGTGGGTGAGAAACTACGTGGGAAGATTGTCATTATTTGTTTGATAGCAGCATTAAACTTTTTTTAATGACAAAACAAAATGTTTTGGTACTTTGGGGGGTGAAGGAACTCATGACAGGTTGTGAGCATTAACACCAACTTTGGGTCTGGAGTTCTTAGTTACAAGTAAATGTAAATTTTCAAGCTGTGGTAGCTGTCAAGTGCTTCTGGCTATCCTTAAGTTTATGGTAACGTTTTTACTCTTCAGTGAAATTTCATGGGATTGTGGTTTAATGGATCATTCCACTAATTATTTTCCTTTCTTGGTTCAGCAAACAATAAAATCTTTCAGACCCACCTTCCTCCTGCAAATCATAGCAGTGCATTTTTCAGCTTCTGCTGGTCAAATTTGTTCAACAAACATAAGGCAAGATCCAAGGGAGATTGGGAATGGATGGAAGCTGAACTGCCCTTCCCTTATCTCTTGCTGGCATCAGTTGCCACAAACCTAGGAGGTACTTAAATTTTATTATTGAGACTTGGACATTTAGCAACTGTCAAAAAAGGTCTGAAATGGTGGCAGATATGAGTGCCAGATGAGGGTACTTAAGGCAGGAAAGCAGAAGATATTTTCTCTCTGAGCACGGGTGGTTCCCATCTTAAAATGCCTTAAGAGTTACTCTGTTCAGCAAAGAAATGCCCCAGGTGAAATCCATCAATCTCATCCCAGAAAACCAACCTAAACACCTGATTACCAGGTGGCCAGGGTGGGAGAGGTCTCTTTGTTTCTACCTCTGTGGTGCCAGGCACTGAGGATTGCAGGGTACGGAGCAGCTTTCTGCAATTTTAAAGGTTGTTTGAAAGAGTGGAAACCTCAGTCCCAGTCCCTGCTCTAGGTCTCACTATTGTGTCTGTTGCAGTAGCTGTTTATGTAGATCTTGGGTATTAAGACATCCCAATGACAAGGATATTCTCAAAAATTATATTTTTCACTTATTTTTTCCATTGCCATTGACCCTTTATCTATCTTCACAGCTGCAGGCCTGAGTGTGTTGGTTTAAGGAGTGGTGACTTTATGTTCATACAAAGGAATATGTTGTGCTCTGACACAGTGTGTAAAATATTGGGGTATTAGCTACCAGAAAGCAAACAGGGATCAAAGAGTTCTTGTTCTGCACGATGTCCCCTCTCTGTAAGGTAAAAGATTTCTGTTATCTCATACTTGTGTTTGGTAAACAAATCTTATTGCATTCAAAGAGGTTGGTGTTCATTAGCTGGGGTGGGCTGGAGCCAGTGGAGGTCCGGGAGAGGGAGGAGTGTTGGAAGCAGATGAGGTGCAACCAACAGGAACACAAAATGAGACAAGGCACAAGTGTCTTTTCATCTGCCTAGCACTTTTCCCAAATAATCCCAAGTCCCTTCATTTCCTCAACAGTTCAACATCTCTTCCAGGCATGGGAGAGCAATTCAAAAATAGCAGAGCTGGTTTCCTAATAAATGTTTCAGCTGCAATCTTTCACTGGCTCAAAGGAACTGTGTCTCAGGCTCTCAGGTTCTTAAAGCTTTAAATAATAGATTGGCTCAATTCTCTATGACTTTATTTGAAACATCTTGTTATGACAGGTCCAGAACAGAATTTTTTTACAGTTTAGTATTTTGGTCAAATAAAATTCTGTGCTGAATTCAGCCTGAATTCGTGCTGAGCCTTTTTTCTCCCTATTTTCAACTCTGAGTATGCTGACTGCTCTGGAATGTCATAGATCCTAAGAACAATAAAATTATTTCCTTATACAGCTCTTGGCTCTCACGGAGATCAATCCTCACCTGCTGCCTGGATGCTCTCACCCGTAACTCACCAGGCACGAGTTGTTTGGGCAAACACTCTGCCCTCCTGTGAGCTGCTGGTGTGGATGCGAGTGCCATTCCTCCTGGGCATGAGGGAGACAGGAGGGGAGCAGAGAGGAGCGGGCTGGGAAAGGAACAGCAAGCCAAGAGAGAGAGGGTACAAGAGGAATGAAGAGAGGAGACCCCTCAGCCGTGCGGGGGGAACTTGGTGTCTGTGTTTGTCTGCAGCGGTGACTTCTCTGTTGGTACCTTGCAATCAAGATCTTTAATTTGTTCTGTTCCAGCTGTGCACAGGCTCTCAGGCACCCATGGTGAGCACAGGCACAGCTGTATGACAAGGAGAACAGCAGGAGAGCCGAAGGAAAGCTGCAGGGGTGCAGAGGGAATCTCTGGAGGATTAGTGGAAGGGCTGTAGGGCTGAGCCAAGCAGCTGGAGGTGGCAGGGACAGAGCAGTGCCAGCAAGCCTTCTACAGGGAAAGTCAATTTGACCCTGTTTTCTCTCCTTGCCAGATGCACCACTGTACTTAAGGAGCACATTTGTAACTTAATGTAACTTAAGTGAGAAATGGAACCCCGTGCAGCAGAGGGATGGCAGGAGGCCTGTCAGGAGGGAACTGGTGTTCCCACAGCCAGGCAGCAAGGCTGTGTCCAGTGTCAGATTAAATCATTTAATCTTCCTTGTCCCAAGCAAACATAGCTCAATCATAAATCTTGATTTCCTGATGCAATGAAACCATTCTTGCCTTACAATTTGCTTTGGTGTCACTTGTACAAACAAAGCTTTGGACTGAGGTGCAAAGAAAGTGAACAGATGGGGAGAGGGGACAGGGAGCAGGGAACTGTGTGCCACGGAGGCTATTTCAGCTTGGGATGAGTGATTGGTACCTGCTTTCTGGCCCTTGCCATGCCCTGTTATAGGGGAGAAGCATCACTGATGCTAGAATAGAAGTTATGGTATCAGTCAGATTTGAAGGAGTTAGTAGGAGCTGACTGCTTGGAACAACTAATAAAGAAGTGTGAACAACTTGCATCCTTTCTCCCATCCAAAAGACAAGCATTTCATTGCACAGTTGGCTTTTAAAGCAAGCATGGATCCAAACTGAAACTCATGTTTCCACACATTCTCATCACGTTCCAGCTCTGGTTAAATCAGCCAAGAGCCAAGAAAATCCCCCACTCCATCAGCCATCCCACCTGGTGGGAAGAAAGGTCGTTTGGTGCAAAAAACCAGGTCAGTACCAGAGCACCATTTTGATACTGGCTCTTTGAATTTTTTTCTGCAACGTCAGGGTAGTGACCACTGCCAAATGAAGCAAATGAAATTAAATGGAAGATGTGGTTCAACAGGTGCCAGCTGGTGTCTTGACTACTGACCCAGCAGCTCTGGTGCTTTAGTGTGTTTCAGCCAGCTCTGCAACAGTCCCACCTCAGGGCATGGCTGAGTTGTATTTAATTATTAAACTATATTTAAGAAAGTACGAAATGCCATGCAGGAAATGAGAATTTGGGGTAGAAAATGTGAAGAACAGCCCTGTGAACACCAAAGTTAGAGGAGATGGAGGAGGTTCTCCTTGTGCCAAACCTGAGATGTCCCCACAATCTACAGAGGCCCCTGTGCTGGAGGAAGAGGGCATTTCCTGAAGGAGCTGTGGCCATGGAGAGTTGATGCTGGATTATCCTGAAGGATGACCTGTTGGTTTATGCTGAAGGACTGCAGCCCAGGGGAAGGACCCACAATGGAGCACGAGAAAAGGGTGAGGAGGACAGAGCAGCAGTGACAAATTGCCATGGACTGACCACGGTCCCCCTGTGCCACTCAGCGAGGGGGAAGGTACAGGAGTGGCATGAAGAAGTGACCTTGAGCGTGGCAGGAGAGAGAGTGGGGAAGGTGTTGTTCAAGTTATGTGTTTCTCACTATAGAAGTCTATTTTAATTGGCAATCAAGTTATTTTTCTATAAGCTGAATCTGTTTTCCATGTGACAATAAGTGATTTTCCGTCCTTATCTCAACCCATGAACTTCTTCACCTTATTTTCTCCTCCTGCTCTGATGAGGAAGAGGAATGAGAGGGGGGCTGGGTAGGCGTCTTGCAGCCAGCCAAAGGCAATCCACCACACTTCCTTTTTATCTGAGGAACTGAGATGCTGGGCTCCACACAGAGAATGCCAGTCCTGGAGTGGGATGGCCATGCAGTGGTGATTGCCACTGGGATCTGTGTGGACCAGTCACCCTGAGCGTGGGGTTGTCTCACATATTCTCTTTTTGTGTTCAAATAGGACCAATTTTCATTGACTTCTGAATGGTTTTAGTCTGGTTTTATTTTTCTTTCATCTCTCCAGGTCTGCAACAGCTGCCCCAATGTGTTTACCAAGCCACAACCCTTACTTCCTCCAGTCCCTCCAAAAGACCACTTCCTCCACCTGCATTGCAAAACCATGAGAATAAAAGTCTCCATGTGTTTACAGAGTCAACAAACTGTTTGCATGTCTAACAAACGAATCCTTTCATTTTTCCCCCCATTCTCACAATGGAGTTTGTGCCTCCTTTCTCCTTTTGATCTTCTTTTGGCTCTCCTGTGCTCTGTGAGATTGAGTTTGGTCATTGGCTGTCCAGGACTGTTGCATTGCATGGTTCAGGAGGCACAAGAAACCCATTCCTGAGTTTCTGAGAAGTAATTTGTTTGCCAATCAGTAATAAATGCAAAACTTATAGCAGGAACAATCAGGATGTCAAATTTTTGTCTACTAGAAGTTTTTGCACGTTCTCTCTAAAAAAGGAAATGCAGAATTCTGAGTTACACAAATTACCAAGACCCTGAGACTTTTAAAAGATTGATTGAACTTTGAAGATAACCCTACTTTGAATACAGGCTTGGACCAGGGGCTCTCCCAGGCTAAGTAGTTCTGTGATTCTGAGATTTTATATACTGTTCAAGCATTGCCAAATTTGCTGTGCAAATGTGGGTTCTTTGATAAGCACTTGGATCCACTGAAACTTCATCATGACCCGAGATACTTTCTCTTTGTAAAAATCCATTGTAAGTTCCATTGGATGTCCTTATTTATCTATTACCTTAAATCTGTTGTAAATCTCAGGAGGACAACTGTGTCAAGAGTTCTGCCAAGTTCTTAACAGCTTCAGAAATAGAGAATTTGGGATGAATTTTCACTTATTTTCTATATTTGCCCCTATCCCCAGACTTAGAGTCCTTGTTCCCTGCAAAGGTTTTGTGCAGTTTAACAATGACCAGTGTGTGACCATCAAAGTTTGGCTTGAGTTTGGTCAAAAGTCAAAAAATTACTTTTAATCAACTTGCAGAGCCTAAACATCCTGATTTGTGCTGGCCTGGTGAGGAAAGAGCACACTGAGGGATGAACAGGGGTAGAACAGGAAAAGAAGAGTGTACTCACTTTTGCTGCATGTATTTGTGACATCTATTAGGAAAGAGTACAAAGGGTTTCCAAAAGCCCTTGGGTTGTTTCCCACTGTAGTCCCACCCTGCCACATGTTCAGTGACAAAAAGAAAAGCACGTTTTGCACCAGCCTAAAAAGCAGCTTTGGCTCAGATACAGCTCAAACCTGAGAAAGGGACAAGTTACATAAGTGACAGTAAGAGAACTCCACAGCCAAAGAGGGGTGGGATGGAAAAGCAGCAGCTACTGCAACCACTTTTGATCTCTGCTTTGCCTGGATCAGATGCCAGGTGTTGTCATCTTGTAGAACCAGGAAACTGTAAATATTGGTTTACAAACCAAACATGTGGCAATGGAAGTCAGGGAAGTGAGAGCAGTGGGGAATGTGGTATTCAGCTACAGAAACGAGACTGGGCTGCTGAGCTGCACCCTTTGGTGACTGCCTATAAATTCTGGTGTCTTCCTGCATCAGGAGCTCCAAGGAGATGGCTGCCACCAGGATCTTGTCTTGGATGGTGATGATAATTCTCCACATTCAGGTGGATGCAGGTAAAGAGCCTCACTTCTAATCACCTTTGTAGCTATATTTCACCTTGGGCTACCGTTGAGATTTAATGGTAAAAGAGGATTTACCAGCATGGCTCAGCTCTTTTGAAAACCATGAGCAGGTCAAACCTGTGAGCCGAGCAAATCAATGCTATCAAAACTGCTTAGTAAATTTAATTTTTTTCCCATAATTTTTCGTAAAGAGCCTAGTAAGGGAAATTAAAATGAATATACTGCAAAGCCAATGATAACATTTCCCGATCCTTTATATTGGGATAATGGATTTAAAGACAAATAAGTATTTTCTGGACTAAATACATGTTTATTTTAAAGAGGGTGAGGTGTACAAACCATGGGGTTTGTATTTGATTAGGTATATTGTTACATCTAACCCTTTGGTGTTTAATAACAGAGTGCCCTAGATAAAACAAGTATGGCACATATCTCTGTCCTCATTATTGTTATAATGATTAGATTATAATGAAAATTACTGTAATTTTTTATTCATCTAATTTCCCATAGGCTAGTTCCTGTTAGGAGTGTAATTTAATTTGGTTGCAGAGCCAATGGTCTGCCCAGCCACTTCCATCCTTTTGGGAACCAACGCAAATATTGGTGGGTCGGGTGGGAGGGGGGATATTTCAAACAGGGTGAAATAGGCTTTTTGTATTCAAAAAACCAATTTCCCCCTTTCCAGGTGAGACTTCCCTGACTGAGCAGGGTGCCAGCCTGGTGCTGGACAGACAAGACCTTTCCTTTTAAGCAGCTGCTCTTGTGTCCTCTATGCAGGGTTGGAAAAACATCAAAAGTGTTGCCACAGCTGCTGTCTTGCCACCCATTCCTCTTTCAGGTGTAAAGTTCTGGAGTGAACTTGACTTGAGCTAATGAACTAAAAGCAAAAACCTGCTTTCCCTTTTCATGCTCTCACACACAGCAGAAAAGAAATAACATTCAGGGTTGTTTCCAGGCTCAGGTTTTTAATGCCCCCATTATTTGCTCCCTTCATAAATATTTGAGGTGCAATTAGTGATGCTGAAAACTAAGCTGGGATGTTGATGTTCAGCTGGAAAATACTGAGTTGCTGTTTAACCCCTTCATTTCCATCCAGCAAATTTAGATTTAAAGCCTTGCATGTGTGAGGAGCAGCGTGGTGGGATGTGTTGGAAATTTTACCAATATCTGAATAAATGACACTTGTCCCTGTCAGGATCTTCTGCATCCAGAAATCACTTCAAACACATAGACTGTGAGTTCAAGAGCCAATGTCACAGGTCTTATCAAACATGATATTAGTGAGGGCATGTTCCCACCTCTCAGGGTGGGAAGGATTTTTATCCCCAGCAGTAGCTGGAGCTCATCCACTCCCTTGCAAATCCACTGACATCCCCTTGCCAGTGCCACCAGAGGATCCTGTGCATGCAAACTTCTTGTCCTCATTACTTAATTCATGTAAGGTTCCTACAACATGTTTGTTTTTTTTTTTTTTCTTGTTTTTGTTTCTTGCAGATTCTCCAACAAAAATGCCTCTAATAACAGATAACTTTAAAGTTATATAAAAATATATATATTTTTATAGAGTTGTTTATAGAGTTGGCCTTGCTAAATATTCTCTCTCCAGGCTGATGAAAACTCTTCTAGTCCAGTGGTAGCCAACATACCAGGGTAGTCAGTGTCCTTCAGACTGGGGTCCCAGATGCTGAATGCACCCATACAGAATCCACATGGCAGCACATACGTCCACTTAAAACACAGCATAGAATTGAATATTTGTTGCTCCTCTCACAGAAAGAATGAGAGTCATCACTGCAATGAAGAGCTTCATAAAATCACTGCTTTGGTTAAAACCTTAAGGTAATAAAGCCAGGTTAAAAGTGGAGGCTGTATAAATGCAGGAGTTTCTGAGTATCTCTGAAAGCCCAGAGCAAAGTCATCCACAGTTCAAACAGACAAAGTTTGGCTGAATACAGGTTTGTAGACTGATTTTGAGCGACTTATGTAGGGACAGAGCAGGGCTCACATGAAATGCCGTTATTGGTTGTGGTTGTAAGTGTGGTGCAGTCGCCCGATCCAAAAACACCGAGAAAGAGATCACCTTTCTCTGCGTGCCAGAGCCCTGTCCTGCGGGACTCCTCTGGTCTCTTAGTGCCACCTGGAGGCTTTCCATCAGCCCTAGCGGGGAGAACCCTTCTTTGACCCAGTTTTTGCAACCAGCTGCGTGGTATTGACAGAATCAGTGGTGTTGGAAGGGAGTGAGAGGTAGTTTAGATGTGGTGGGAATGTGAGCAGAACCTGGGACGGGGAGCTTTTGGAGACCCCCTTTTTACCTGCAGCTGTGCACGATGAAAATAATGAGATGTGCAACCTCCCTTGTCACTGGCCTTGTTCTGACGACCTCCCCAGATATTTTATGTCATCATTTCTGTTGAGGTTTTCGTTGCTTGATTTGGAGAAAGGGAGAATGAGGCAGTTTTTCACTGCCTATTCTCATGTCTGTAGTAGAGCCATCAGCTCCTGATCAGGTCAAGTGAAACCAGCAGAGAATCAAAGAACTGTTCCAGCTGAAAAAGACCTTTAAGATCATTATGTTCAACCTTTAATCCAGCAGTCCCACACATTTGCATGTCTACATGTGCCACACTTACTTGTCTTTTAAATCCCTTCAAGGGATGGTGACTACCAGTGCCCTGGGCAGCCTGGTCTTTCCAGGAAGAGATTTCCCCTTATCTCCAGTCTGATTTGAGGCTATGTCCTCTCACTCCTTACCTAGGAGAAGGGACTGACCCCCACCTGGCTGCAGCCTCCTTTCAGTGTAGCTGTAGGGAGCAATAAGGTTCCCCCTGAGCCTTCTTTCCTCCAGGCTAACCCCCCCCAGTTCCCTTGAGTGGATCCCATCCAGCCCCACAGAATTGTGAATATCCAAGTGGTGTACAGGTTTCCACTTGGATTATGGGGGCTTCATTCTGCTCCCCATCCCTGTCTTCCAGCTCAGGGGGCTTGGTGACCTGAGAAGACTGGTCCCACTTCGAGGCACTCTCTGGGCCAGCTGCAGGTTTTGGTGGGCTCACAAAGAGGGTTGATGGTTAATGGAAGAAAAAACTGCTGAGATTTACTAATATAGACAGAAATCTCCTGGGTCTAAAGTCTGTTGGCTGCAAATTGCTAGAGACTGAAACAGAGTTCAAGGAAGTTTCATGTTAAATTTACCTTGTTGACCTTCACATATACTATCTTATTTTTTTCTTCTCCAGAAACAAGAGGTCCCCCAATAACTGCTGACCCCACGACTAGTAAGTAGAACTTATCAGATTGTTGCTTTATAGAATAGTGATAGATGTATGGTTTTGTCACAGTATTTATTCTTGGAAAAAAATTAGTATGATTAAAAAGCTCACATTTTCTTTAGGGTGGGGATGGGGATGTACATGAAAAGTAAATTACCTGGGATGCAGGAGGTTGGGGATGGCTTTGCCCTCCAGCAACCAGCCTCCTTGCTAGAAAGAAAAAGATCTGTCACTTGTGCCCTTCAGTGGGATCTTGACTCACTGCGGGAAGGGTAGAGAGAGCTGACAGCTCCTAAAGAATTTGTCCTAATTCTCTTGCTCTCTGTGTGGTTTTTTTCCATGCTTGTTCTCCTCCACAGTTCCAGTCATCGCTGAGGGTGAGTGTCTGCCAGAGCTCTTGTCATGGCCCTGGGCACAGGGATGGGATGTGCCTACCCCTTCTGCCCCAACCTCTCCATCCCACAGTGTGGGAGCTGAGAAGGGGCTTCCAGCCCTGGGTTGTGCTGCAGGTGGATGCAGCCATGCCCAGAGCGGGTGTGGGATGCCATTGCCTGCACCCAGAGCACCACTGGCTTGACCAAGGGGTTTGTGTCTCTCAAAGAGTTGAAGCTGAGGGTGAGCGGTGGGCCCAACTGGTGTGCAGGCAATGTGGAGATCTACTACTTCGGAGCCTGGGAGAAGGTGTGTGGGTACCAGTGGGACATGCAGGACGCTGAGGTGGTGTGCAGGCAGCTGGGCTGTGGCTCCCCTCTCACAACCACGCACGCCTTCCCTCCGAGCAACTCGTACCCGTACATGATTACCGAGGTGAACTGCGCGGGCTACGAGAACTACGTGTGGCAGTGCCCCTACAACTACCAGTACCGTGTCTGTCACCATGGGGATGCTTCTGTCGTATGCTCAGGTGGGTGACTGTGTTTTGGTGGCATTTTCCTGAAGAAAATCCGTCTGGAGTGAGGTGGGATGAAGGCTGTCCAGCCCTTGCTCCGTGCTCAGCAGGGCAGCAGCAGGTCGTGGGTCCACGTTCCTGATGCAGAGGGTGGCGTTTCAGAGGGAGCATCAATCTCATGTTTGCAGGGTGAACCTGGGAAATCTGGGGTTTGGGCATCACTCCTGCACAGAGCAGGGTGTGAGGAGAGGGATGGTTTTTAGTCAGGCCATCCTCCCCATGAGTCCCTCCATAACTTTCCATGAAATTAAATATGTGCTCCAAGGGGAGCCAAGGAGTCCGAGTGCCTCACATCCTCTGGTTTTCTCCTTCCAGACTCGGGAATAACAGTGCCTCCAACAACAGGTAACCAGAGATTTCTGATTATATACAGCTTTTCTATGGGGTTTTCTTTCTCTGGGATGCTCTATGTTGGAGCACTTACAGACCCTGGCTAATGTCCCTAAGATTCAGGGAGACGCAGGATTGCTTGAGATCCTTTGGGATTGAGCAGCCACTTCTTCGGTGGGAGAGGTTTGGCACTGATCTTCATGGTGCTGCAGGGGGGATGCTCTTGAGCAAGTGCTGGTGCAGTTGGCACTGCAGCCATCCCAGTCCTGCCACATCACAGTGCTGGCTGTGGGCTTTGGCTTTCATTGGGGTTCAACAGGGTTCCCATTGGAGAGGGAGGACTCCCAGCAGGATGGCAAAACACTGCTTGCTCACCTGCTGCTCTCTCCCTGCAGTGCCAGCTGTCTCCAGACTGATGGTCTCCAGGTCATGGACAACAACAGGTATGTCCAGAGGAGCCACGGGGTTGGACTAGCTTCTGCCCTCACTTATGCATCAGAGAATCACAGGATGATGAGGTTGGAAGGGATCTCTGGAGATACATCTGGTCCTACCCCCTGGCTAAAAGTAGGATCAGCCAGAGCTGGTTTCCCAAGACCATATCCAGAGGGCTCTTGGCTATTTGCCACCTCTGTGGACAACCTGTGCCTGTGGTCAGTCACCCTCTCAGAGAAAAAGTGTCTTGTGATGTTCAGAGGAAATCCTCTGTGTTTCAGTTTGTGTCCATGGTCTCTCGTCCCCTCACTGGGCTCCATTGAGCCTGGCTTTTGTACAGGGCTGACTCCCAGCAGGTTGTATCTCTTAGGAAAAATGCTGGGAGTGAACCCTGCTGATTTGTCCCTGCAGCACCAGGTACCTCCAGCTCAACTTCCCCTCTGTCACTGACCACACTTAGGTCAAGAGGAGTTAAGGGGTCTGATTAATTCCTTCCCCAAGTGTCCCACTGGGCAGTCAACCCCATGGATCTGGGTTACTGTATGAGCTGAGCACAACCCGTGCCCTGGGCTGGGGGGATGCAGGGGTGATGTTTTGGGGTGCACAAGAGGGAGGGTCTCTGTGGGGCTGTGGCAGAGCCTCCTTGGTGGGGCCATGCCCTTCTCTGACGGATTCTGGCGATGGGATAAGACCTCTCTGCCCGTGCCTGGGCTCTGCTCTTTTCCTCAGGGAACTTCTCCTGTGGGGGCTTACTTCATGGATTGTCCGGCACCATCCAGAGCCCGGGATACCCCAACTCCTACCCCGACAACTCCTACTGCGTGTGGCGCATCCGGCTGTGGGACCCGGCCCGCAGGATCCAGCTCCAGTTTACGGACGTGGAGTGAGGCCAGCGGGGCGCTGGCCGTGGGCTCGGGGCCGGCTTCATCCCCACTGCGGGGCCTCTGCAGCCTCTGCCCGAGCGCTGGGGCGGGGTGGCAATGGGGCCGGGTTGCTGGGCCCTGCGGCTCGTGCAGCCTGTGGTGCAGACAGATCCTCCTCTCCCGCCAGGCTGGAAGGCAGCACCTGCTCCTACGATGCCATCGAGGTGTACGACGGAGGGTCCCCTCAGGGCTGGCGCCTCGGCCTTGTTTGCAGGAACGACCATAGTGTCTTCAACTCATCCGGGAACCAGCTCACTGTCCTGTTCCGCAGCGATGGCAGCGTCACCAGGAGAGGCTTCCACGCCTACTACTCATCATTTCTTGCCTTCAGTAGCACCGTGGGTAAGACTAGAGCTGTCCTTTACTCTTCACCAGGGCAGAAGCTCAAACTCAATCACAAAGAGCTTCTGGCAGCTCTCAACACCTTGTGGCCATCCAGACCCTCTGGCCCCACTTGCAGGCATCCTGGCTCAAGGGCATTTTTCAGGATAGTATGGCCATGAAGCTGCTGCCAGACACTGTGTCTTTGCCTGGTGGGCAGGAATGGGACTCTCTCCACCTCCCCCAGTGCTGCCACTGAGCTGTGATCAATTTTCCTGGCCTATGCTGCAGGCAGAGGAGTTGCTCAGCCCTGGCACACTCATAGTTGCAGAGGCCCAAGGCTACTTCTTGTTTTTCCAAAATGAAGAGAGCTGATGTGCCCAGCCACAGTGCAGTGAACTCCTTTTGGCAGCTGAGGAACTGTGGAGCAGCAAGGCTGGCTGCTGCTCTCTGTCTGCAGTGCCAGGCTCCCTCTGAATGGCAGCAGCACCATCTGCTTGACCGTCCCCTCCTTCCAGTTTGGTGTCACCAGCAAACATGCTGGGGGTCCACTCTGTCCCACCCTGCTGACCATTAACAAAGGAGGTCAAGGCCCTGCTGGTGGGAGCTGCTGTGTATGCAGAACAAGCTGCACCCTGGGCTGGTGGGTGGAGGGGGAAGCCTTGGAGGTGCAGCCACACAGGGATCTGCCACGTGTCCAGGTAGTGACTGTGGGTCTGGTGTTTCAGTGTGCCTTCAGTAGCCCTTCTGGGGAGGGGTGACCCTCAGAGGGCTGTTTCTCTTGGGCAAAATGCTGAGTGTTCACCTGTTGCTCTCTCCCTACAGCTCCCAGTACTTCCACTCAGTCAACACCCTCAGGTAGGTCTGGAGGACTTGGGTAAGTTTATGAATTGGATATTTATCAGCATTCTTTTTTTGAAACAAAATTATTTGATTTTTTTTTTTTCCCTCTTCCCTTTGGTCATTAGCAATTGTAATAGTGGGTTCCTCTTTCAAGGAACAGCTGATCTCCATAATTTCAGCCTCAAAAACTGTCCAGTTCTGTGGCAAATATTTGTGTCCTGCTAGTGCAGGCACTGCAGATCAGCATTATAAAATCTGTTCAGTGTGGTTAGCATCTCCTAACCTGCATTCAGATGTATATGTACCTAATGGAGAGGCCACTGGAGCTGATAGAAGTCACTATCTCTACGTTTTGACATAAACTTCACACAGACATACTCCGAACACAACCCTAAAGGTGAATACGTATCTTTTTCTTCTTGTATTTTTCTCTGCAGAAGATTATTCTTGTGGTGGCTTGCTCTCTTCTTCATCTGGTACCTTACAGAGCCCATTTTACCCCAGAAATTATCCAAACAATGCCAACTGTGTGTGGGAAATACAAGTAAAGAGCAACTTCCGTGTCACACTAGTATTTACAGACATTCAGTAAGTAAGAATTTATTACTTGGGAAGGTGAACGTATGGGGCTGACAACTTAGACTTACTAAGAAAAAGCCTACTTGATTTCAAGGATCTTTATCAAAGCTTTTAGTACATCTGGGGAGGAAAAATGTCATCATTTTTGCTTATTTAGTCAAAAACATGGCTGGTATCTACTGAGAAATTGGAGGCTGTAGTTTCTGTTCCAAAGATTTGACAGTCATATAAATCAAATGTATTCTTCTGCTATAAAGAGTTCCTCTGACTAAAAAAACAAACCAACAAGCAAACCAAACCCAAAGAACATAAAAACGAAGCATTAAAATAAATAGTTATGTTGCTTCCCAGGATGGAAGGTGGCAGATGCCTCTCTGACTACGTGGAAATCTATGATGGGCCCTTGCACACCTCTCCCCTCCTTGGGAAGATTTGTTCTGGTTATTACCGCACGTACACATCATCCTCAAACCTGCTGAGCGTCCGCTTCCACAGTAACTCCCGACACGCATACAGAGGCTTTCAGGCCAACTACCATTCCACTCCAGCTGATGACAGCACCAGTAAGTTCATCTTTAAAGCAGAAATGTGCTTTTCTGTTATTTTCTAATTCACCGATTGTTAATCTTCTTAATGTTTTAAATTAGATCTGTAGCGTTTTCATGGAGATTCAAGTCCATGGTTTGGATTCTGAACTCCTTCTTCAGTATCAGCCACTCCTCTAAAAGATAGTGTTTATTTAATCCACTGCTTACAACCTTTTTTGGTCACTTCACTGAGCTTGTAACATATTTTCTTTGCCATCTACTAGCGCTGCTGTGTTTGCCAGACTACATGCACGTGGTTGTGAGCAGATACTTCCTTCAGTCCCACGGCTACTCTGCTTGGAACCTCACCCTGAACGACCCCTTTTGCACACCCAACATTACATCAAATCATGTGGCATTCGACATTCCGTACACTCACTGTGGCACTGTCAGAGAGGTGGGACTGAACGTTTCAACAAAGTGGGCAAATAATGGGAGAATATAAAAAGTCAAACAGAAGAATTTGCTTTGAAAACCAGCACAAATTGAAAGCTACCTGGGATCTGCAGGGACTGGAAGTGTCCTGGTGATTATGGGTTGTCTCCCTCTCTCCTGAAGGATAAGGTTTATTTGCACTTGCCTTTCCTGCCTCTGCTAACAGACCATTCCCTTAGAGCCCGTTATCCATCTCCAAAGGAATAAGCTGTGGAAGGATACAAATACTTGGCATTTTTAAGGTCCCAGGTTGAGTGTGATACTTACAAAGGTTTCAAAGCTTTCACTAAATATGACTAATAATGTTGTACCCAGATTTCAGCTTAAATAATGTGCTGGACCTGAACCTTCATGTGCTTAATGTTGTACAGGTTGTATTTAATTCTGTTATGTCTGCATTTATTGTGAGTAGTTTTCTAGCCAAAATTGTGGGCACTGAAGATCACATGAAGATTACAAATTTTTATCTTGGGAACAGAAATTACTAGATTCAGACTTTTCCAGAAATTACTAGATTCAGACTTTCTGGGAAATAATGTTTTTACAGTGCACTGCTGTAAGGATACAGCAAAGTTTAGAATGTATAGTAGGGTACCTGACTGTATGAATTAATGTTGCATTTTATTTTATGTGCCAAACAGGGAAACAACAACACAATCAGCTATTCCAACACTATTAGAGGGTCCTCTTCTGGTACATTAATCACAAGAAATAGAAATCTTCTCTTGCATGTCAACTGCAAGATGCTCCAGAACACGTGGGCACAAACGATGTATGTCGCGGACGACAATTTTGAAGTCAATGAAACTCAATATGAGAGATACGATGTGAACCTCACATTTTATGACTCTTCAAGCTTCTCACGGCCAGTGTATGACTCACCCTACTATGTCAGCATCAACCAGAATTTGTTCCTGGAAGCTTCCCTGCACAGCTCTGATCCATTGCTGGAGTTATTTCTGGACACCTGTGTGGCATCTCCCACTCGCCACAATTTTACAACAGGATCATATGCTATAATCAAGAATGGGTGAGTTCTTATGTATTACAATTACAGATACAACTGCCTTTGAACTCCTGTATCTCTTGTTAATTTTTTTTTTAATTTAATGGAATAGTGTGAATATAGCACACATTAATGACAGCTTCTAAATAATTAATGGACAAGGGCATTCAGGGCTGACTGGGAAAAAGGGGATTGACCCAAAATATAAGACACACACACACCACAGCTTAAAATAACAAGTAGACTAAATGGCTATCGGAAGTTCATGATGGATGATGATGATGATGATGATGATGATGATGATGATGATGATGATGATTATTGCTACTACTATTACTATTATTATTTAAAAGGCAATAGCAACATACCTCAGGTAAGGCTAATTTACCTTCACAGAACCATACAAACACCAGGTATCAGACACACAACAGGCTGAGGAAACGCAGATGTGGTTCAATTCTGCCAAAGAAAGGCATTTTGGTTTTCCCACTTGCAGCTTTCCGAACCGTTTCCATTATGTTTAAAAATCACTTCTCGTGTCGTGTGTTTTATTGCGTGTAAATGGCTGCCTGCAGTGTGTATTCATGAGAGGGGTTTTTTTGTGTTTCTTTTTAGGTGTGTCAAAGATCCTAGCTATGCTACGTATTACTCACCCCACAGACACAGCCTCCGGTTTAAATTCAATGCCTTCCAGTTCATCCGGAGCAACCCAGAGGTTTACCTGCAGTGTGAGCTGGTGGTGTGCAGGGCCTTTGACTATTCTTCCAGATGCCACCAAGGCTGTGTTCAAAGGTCCAAGAGAGAGGCAAGCTCTGACCTAGAAAGTGTGATTGTTATTGCTGGCCCAATACAGCTTTGGGAACTTGGTTCTGAGATTGGGAATGAACATGGATCTGAATAAAATTGTCTCCTTTGACAGACAGCATCTTTAAATGCCAGTTGAATTCTGGAAGAAACTATGCTGCTAGATTGCCAGAAACTCTAGAATAAATATTAGGAATGTGCTTACTGACTCATGCCTGTTAATCCCACTTCACATCAGTCATCCCCATCTAACAAAAATGCTACCTCAGTAGTTCTATGGGGAGTGAAATTTGTGATCTCTAAGCTTCTTGTTTGTTGTCTGATTACTTAATGGTAAAACTGAAGTGTTGAAATTGCAGTTTAGGTTCTAAACAAGTTCTATTAATATACACCTGAGTCTGGATGTATTAGAATGCAAGAAATCTGTTAATCTATAATAATATTTTCCAGCATTTTTTATATTTTGGACATAACATGATGAGGGATAAAGCATAACCAGGTCTTTTCGTCTCTCCCAGAGCTGAATTCATTTGTCATCTAGGAAAACATGAATTCAGCTGCTATTCCATCTGATGTTTCCTATGCATAGTTTAATTTTTTGCTGTCAGCCCCTGGCAGTCCATTAAATCACTGAATATCCTGAGTTGGAAGGGATCCACAGGGATCACTGAGGCCAGCACCTGTCCCTGCCCAGACACCCCAACAATCCCCCCCTGGCAGCGCTGTCCAAACGCTCCTGGAGCTCTGGCAGCCTCGGGGCTGTGCTCATTCCCTGGGGAGCCTGGGCAGTGCCCAGCACCTCTGGGGAAGAACCTTCCCCTGATATCCAACCGAAACCTCCGTGACACAACTTCAGGCCATGCCCTTGAGTCCTGTCACTGGCCACCAGATGTTGGTGCTGTCCCTCATGTCCCCTCGCAAGGAAGCTCCAGACCATAATGAGGTCTCCCCTCAGTCACTGTTTTCACTCTGGATGGGTTTCTCTTGAAGCAGAAAATGAAGAAAGTAATTCCATACCAGATTATGTAAACCTTGCTGAACACCTGGTCACATTGTCTGAGTAATTTGGTGGATTGAGCAATTTCCTTGCACTGAGTAATTTCACAGATGATTCAAGATTAAAATCCAGGCCTGACTGGCTTTCCCTGGTGAAGGCTCAGTCCATGAAAAGAGGTGGGCTGGACATAACAGCTCAACATTGAAGGAAGCCAAAAGACCAGGGAAAGTTTAACAACCCTCAAATTTATTGCCACCCTGTAATATTAGGCTCCCTTATTTAACCATAGCACATGAACCATAAATTCCCTCTTCTCAAGATGGATATCTTGATTGTGCCAGTGAAACATACAGCCAGATCTGCTGTGAGATCAGCACAGCATAACACCCATGTCTGTAATACCTTATGTCTGCCATCCTCAGTGCCATCATGTGGCAGGTACAGGGACCCAGCACTGCTCTGGCACCTCAAATCCTGGGTTCAGTTTTGGGCCCCTCACCACAAAATGTCATTGAGGTGCTGGAGCATGTCCAGGGAAGGGCAAAGGAGCTGGAGAAGGTTCTGGATCACATGTTTCATAAGGAGTGGGAGCTGGAAATGTGTTCAAAACTTCCCAAGGGGAAAAAACCTTAGACTTCAATGCCTTTCACTTACTGTGTGCCACTGTGATAAAGTAATTGCACCATGGCTGGAGGAAATTTTTCAGTGGAAGGCTCCTGAAGGGGAAGAGGGCTGGAAGATAGCATGGACTGAGGATTGAACTGGATGGAAGTTTAAGGACACACAAGGGTTTAATATTTGTGACTTAAGTCAGTGGAGTAGCTAATGGTTTCTGATGACTTTCTGTTGTCATGCAACAACCTACAAAATTGCAGCAAAACCCCATATCTCTTTATAATTTCCCCCTCTATTAAATGCTGGTGAATGAATAGAAAATATATCAATGTACCCAAAGAGGTATGTGCACTGTCATATTTGCATTAAGGTCTGAAGTTCTCCTCACCATTCTTTGGCTATGTATAATAAGTCTTCTCCAGCTCTATATAAAATCTCAAGTTTAGGGCCAATGGTGTAGTCATTATAGTGGTCTTAGTAAATGCAAATGATGATTATTAATAAATCACATCTACTCTCACATTTTCTGTTGGTAACCATGCTTCTCTGAAGTGCTCCACCTACTCTTATTTGAAAAGGCTTGTACTAGCATTTATTTCTCTTTCAAGGCTGCTGGTCACTTCAGTAAAAGCCCAGGTTATTATTATTCTTGGCTCAAGTTCTTGGTTCAAAACTCCACCAATCTTGCTACACTGTAGAGTGGCAGCTACGAAGAGAACAATGGAATAAGTCAATAGCTATTGTCTTTTTCTTTTTGAAGGGATGACTCACCCATCCTTATGACAGGACAGAGTAGATTCATTGTGTTCTTGTATTCATGTGGACCAGGGAACACCAAAGCCAGAGCTGCAGCACAGTGAAATCTTCAAGAAAAGCATATAAGTCAGGGATGAGGATAAGATATAGCAAGAGATGAGATGTATGAAATTCTAGCTTGCAAACACAATGCAGAATCTTTTCAGGGTACTTTGAACATTTCTATGGATCTGAGCTGTTCTGGGATCATATTTGTTGAGCTTAAAGTCAGTCTAATACATCTGAATATCAATGAAAGCCATAAAAATCTATTTTATATCCTCTCATTTTAAGATGTTTCCACCACCTTTTCCCCTTTTATTCTTTCCATTATATTTAGATAAATAGAGACATACAAAATTCGTCTTCTGTAACAAAGAGAAGTTTGCTGAAGTGCCTGCCTTAGGCATGCAAGTTTTTCCAGCTTGTTCCAGTTACTGCAGCCAGTGCCTACCCATGAATTATGGTGCAGCCAACTTCTAGGCTCTGTTCTTTGCATGAATTCTTCGTTTTTTATGTAACAGCAAACACAGCGTGGAGCCCCTCGGGCAGACCTCATCTCTGTCTTGGAATGGTAAAGAACAAAACCTGTTGCTTGGCATGGCATAGCATGGCCATGCCCTGGTTGTGCCAGGCTCTGCACTGTGCAGGAGGGTGTGGCACAGCCTGGCTTGGTTTTTGGGAGTTTTCCAGTGTGGGGGCTGAGGTATGTTTGCCCTCAATATGCACCATCCTTGTGGAATTTATAACCTGAGCGCTTCACTCGAGCAGTGAGTATTTCAGCAAATATCTTCAGGATGGATTTCAAGAAGTGTGTTGGAGGCCTGATCATGCAGAGGTTAAGGCAAACACTTAACTGCCCCAGTGGTTTACAAAGAATTTGGGAGACTAGTCGTAGTAGAAAAGTTATGCACATAACTTATTTAAACATCTGCTAATTCAAATATTTTATTTTAATGGTTTCTCTTGGCTCACAGTTAAATGTCAATGCATATTTGCCATCATGCAATATTTAATACAGCAATATATGTGTAAAACTGGTTTCATTTACTGTGGCAAAATTAACTAACTTCTCTTCCATGTCTACAAATTGTTGTAGAATGCCTTGTAATGTGGGGGGTAAGGTGAGATGTATTTACAGTTGTCATTGCCCACTCATCCAGTAAATACTGCTGCCTCACATGATCAGATGTAGAGCATCCCTCACACCATAAAAAGCACAATGGCAGAAATTATTTGCTCAGTTAGCTGGGGAAAAAAGTAAAATGTGAAAGGAAATGGCACATACTACACTTTGTTTTCAATCTTGCTACCTGTGTGATTCAGAGAAAATAAAACATTCAGCTCAGAAAACTAGATGGTGTTGCACTGAGTACCAGACTGCAGATAGGAAGAAATTTCTTCTGTTCACTGGTAATTTTTGCTTTGGTGCAGATTTTAATTATTAAGGCTGCACATTCCTAAGATAAACTGCCTGATGCTTTTAGATCTTTGATTAGTGCAAGGAAGAATGCAAAAAGTATTAATAAGTTTAAAGATTTGTGATAGATACAAACAAAAATCTAGTTCTACTTTAAATGACAAATCAAGGCATACATTTTTTATACAAAAGGTATAAATTACTGGGGCCTTGATCAGAGAAAATACAAAACCAGTAAGCCTGGCTTTTTCATTATGGCTCTTTAGGGGTTTTTTTCTGGTTTTTGAGCTTTGAGAGAAAAAATTCCTAGAAGAAACAAAGCATGGAGCAGCATATATAGATATCTGCTGTCCAGGGAATTTCTGGGAAGACTTTAGACAAGCTGGGCTGAGTGGGGAAACTATCAAAACCACTCTCAGCTAGAAATGTAGACTTACATGTTTGGAAATGAAGACCTTTAGTGCAGTTGGCTTCTTTAGGATGAAGAACATTACGTAAATTTGAAGTGGTTTTTCTTTCCCTTAGGACCACAAGTGTTTCTCTGCACATAGATAGACTTGAAACACAAATACTGAGAGACATGGTACCACAGTCATATCACAAAAAGGCATTCTTACTGTATTAGCTTTTGCATGTCCTTAAACATTATACACACAGAAATTTAGTAACAATTTTTCTTTTAATCCACTAACATTCCAAGTAAATACAGTTTATTATTTTTAAAGTAGATTATTTCAGCTTTTTCTTTGCATTTCTGTGTTTAAGCAGAAGGAATATTGCTTTAAGATAATTTCTTTTTCATTTCGATAATTTCTGGGAGGTATATAGGATGAACAAAAATCCTTGACAAAGATGTAATATTGGGGCCAAAGAATTAGTTTCAAATACATTTTCAAAGCTCATGGGTGATTAAAAGGCTTCAGAAATGCATAATTCTTGACAAGTTGTGAGAGCAAAGGAAGAAATAATGAGGCAGACATAGAAACAGATTCTTGAAAAGAGCCAGAATGGGTAAAAGCATTTAGACAAAATGGTGTATATAAGATCATATAGCTTTCTGGAGAAGGACTTTGATGTTTATCAGCTTGTATCAGCTTTAAAGTACCATAAAAGTTGAGCAAGACATTATAAACGGATTGGTGTTGAGAAGTAATTACTGGGAAACTGCTAAATGACTATATCCTTTTCTGTTTCTTGCTTTGAAAACTTTCACACAGACAGAAATGCATATTACTTTCCTCTGTACTTCCCTTAGGTTTAGATGTACCCCATAAAGCACCCAGCAGCAGCAGCACACCACCTCTGATGGATTCTCTCTTTCGAGCACCAGCGGCTTTTCCTGCCTTTAGACATTTTTGCACGTGAAGAGCTGACTTTCCTTGAGCCATTCCCTTTGGCAACTGGCAGCATCATTTCCTTCCTGCTGGTCCTTCTGGCTTAAAGGCAAGGTCAGGGCAAGAAGGTGAACAGATGGTAACACTGAGGAGAGCTGGAAGCCTTGCAGCCAAGTTGCTTTGTGTGTTCACACCTTCTCTTTCAGTAGCCACTTGCCCCAGACTCCTCTGGATCAGGTGCTTTTTCTCTCAGTAAAACTCTGATAGGAAACTGGCATTAAATGAACACTAAAGCTAAAAACACTTCAAAGAACTAAGGGTGATTTGAATAGAGGAGTATAAAAAGGGGCTGGAGGTCAAAAGGCAGGTTTGAGGATCAACTATAATGCAGTAGGAAAGAATTCAGCTGCAGGGCCACTTAAGGCAGGAGCAGATATGGCCCAATAAGAAGCATCCACCAAGGTTATTCTCACACTCTCTCCCAGAAACCCTTCAAATATAGGCAGTTCTGAGTGTGGGGGACATTCATTCATTATGTGACAAAAATGCACGTGTGTCATGTCACAAGGGACGTGCAGGTCTGTTCATACAAGGGGTTTTGAGGACACGAGTCCCAGAACACCACCCAAATGTCAGACACAGGCACGGGTGGTGTACAGGTTGATTTCACCTGCATATGGCTTTTCATAAAATGTCCGATATTTATTTGTGCCACTTTCTTAGACTTAAAACTGAACATTTTTTCCTTTTGTGGAGATGAAGCAGAGGACACTAAGAGTAAAAGTCTGAGTGCTGGGTGCTCCCCTGGCAGGGTATGGCCCATCTGGTACAACACAAAATGAATAGGGACAGATACAGGAATTTAAGTCCTGCAGAGCATTCCTGGGCAGATACAGAGACTAATTTTGTTCAAGCTCCCTCCTGCAAGAAGGATATGACAGAAAACCAGTCCACAGATCTATAGCACAGAGTGTTATTGTAAGCAAGTCCTCTTATTCCTTTGTTAAACTGAAAGAAAATGATTGATGAATGAACATAGCAGAGCTTTCTATAGTGTTTAACAGCTCTAAGAGCCACTAAAAATGACAACTGTGATTGAAAAATTCAACAGTTTGAAACTTCATTTTTGATTGAAATTGCATGGAAAACATTTGGGTTTTAATCCAATTATAACAGTATAATTTATTGAACACTTGTTCCAGTGAGCAGCTGACCTCTGAAAAAACAGGTTATGTATTAATTGAGGCTGATAGTCCTAGACAAATGTCTTAAGGTTTCCAAGTCTCCAGACTTTTGATTACAGTAAGACAAATTTGATCCCATGTACTTTATCTCACTGATAAGTGGTCAAGAGCCAAGGCAAAAGTTTCATTTATTGCTGATGTGAGAACAGCAACGGATTTCTGGTCTACTAGCAGGAATACAGTCTCATAACTCACGTTTTTTGCAGACTTTATGGTACTTTGTTTTGCATAAAACTTCCTGCTTCTCTGATCTCCGTGTGTGCAATAGATAAGACAGATAATCTGAGGCATGTTTTGTAGAGTACATTGGAATTTTAGCCTCTACAAATCAAAGGTGCCTGTTATTACTGTATAGGTCCTCATATAAGTTAAGAAACACTTACTGGAAGTCCCAGAAATGCACCATTGAGCTGAAACTGGTGAGACCCAGGAAGCAGCCTGACATGTTCATGTGTTCATGAACCTTGCTAGCAGGTTTAGTTATTGTGGATAAATTTAACCACTGTGCATTCACTTCTTCTCTATGGTTGAAACTGCTTGATATCATCCGTAAATTTTCTGTTCACGGTGTCTCAAAGCAGCTGTGGCTGGACGATCTGGAGATCCTCAAGTCCATCCCTTTGCTCAAAGCAGGGTCAAAGAAAACAAGCTGCTCAGTAGTGTGTCCAGTTGGTGTGAATATCTTGAAGAATTGAGGAATCTATAAAATTGCCTGGCAATGTATTCCACTGCTCATCCAGTCTCACAGTGGAATTCTCTTTCCTTATGTTGAGTTTATTGTACTTCAGCTCATGCCCATTGCTTCTCAACCTGCCACCAGGCACCACTGGGACGAGTCAGGCTCATTTTTCAAGAATCTTGAAGCAGGGTTGACCTCATGACCCCCTCCCAATGACAGTGTGTGCTCACTCCACTGAGCACATGGTATTGTTTTTGCTCTTGTCAGGCAGTCAGGAGCAGTAGAGCTGTGAATAGAAATGTTCAGGCTTCCATTTCTTTATTAACATGTGAGTACAATCGGTTGTATTTACCATTGTCCTCCAGTTTGTTTGCTCTTCTCAGTAATGGCTTTAACAGCTTCTGATTCTGTTTCTGGACTCTGGCCTTTTGTCTTTCTTTCCTCTATTTGGGCACTGTGAACCTTTGCAGGAAGAGCATTCTTTATTCCCCTTGTTCTAGACCCAAGCTGTGCTTTTCTACAGAAGGAAAGTTGGAATACATCAGCAGGGATATTGAGTTATGTCCAGCTATTGCAGTTTGGTTGTAGCTGGTCTTGTAACCAAAATAAACAGAGGGATACAGCCTGGATGGGGTGTAATGAAAAGAGCACTAGACCAACAACTGGCCTGTTTCTAGTTGACCTCTATTTCTCCTCATCGGGTGAGCAGAAGCAGTAGAAATGCAATAAAATGACCCCAGCAGACAGGACTGTGGGCTGTCATGCCCCCAAGTCATCTACAACTCCATTAAGGCTTCACAAAGACCAACAAGGAAGCCAGCTCAACAGGACTTTTGATTTCAATTCATCCTTCTTCTCTTTTTTATAGACTGTGTGATTCAAGGGATTGAAGGGGGTCCTGCTGGCAGGTGCATCTGAGGACCATAGCTGTAGATTGAGGGAAGACACAGGTAAAGCAGAGCAAGCTCAGCAGAGGCCTGCAGGTGAGGTCCACTGAGGGTGCATTACAAAAAAATTGGCATGAATTTACTTTTGATTCCTCACTTAATCCCATTTATGATATGGGGTTTTCTTTTGTGTATGAACAGCAGGGAAATGAACCTACAGTTTCAAATGGAGAACTAAAATATAAACATTTATGAGACCAGGACTCTGCTGAAGAATTTATCAGAAAACCTGCTATGAATTTGCTGCTTCATCTTTCAATACGTTACAGTCTGCATAATCAAGCAATAAATAAATAAAATTGGGATGGTTGAAGAAAAGAAACACATATATTCATCAGTCTGGTTCCAAAGGTAACTCTGGGCCTGCACATAAGATAATTTATAATAAAGGCATATCCTGGTTTTGGCATAGAGTTACTTTTCTTCCTAGTAACACAAATTATCTAGGACATGGAAAATTTACCACTCCTATGTAATCCTTTTGTAAAGATCAGGAAATCATAAAAAAATGTTGCATAATATACCAGACATAACATGGGCTAGGCTGACCTTGGGAGCCCCACTCTTATACCAGTGCAGAGTACAACATCTAATGCTCGGTTTTACTGGGATCTCTTGACAAGATGGGTGCCACCAGGGACTTGCTGTGGTTATTCCTCCTAAATGCAGCATTTCTGGATGCCTTCTCACCTAATCTACAAGAAGAATATTCTTCCCAAAAAGGTAGGAAAAAGGGTGTCTTACTTCACTGCGCTGGGTCTACACATGGCACTCACAGGCCACTTTAATCAACCCTTTGCAAAGATTAGAAGACAGATTGAAATTAGATAGCATCAGGTTGTCTTGTTAAAAATATGAACCAATCGATATCACAATTAAGTATTATTTTTGTTGAAGTGAATTTAGTGTGATGAAATTATCATTGTTTTGCAGTAGTGCCTTGTAGCTAGGATTGAACCAAATTTAAAAAGAATTCTGCCATGAGAGACTGTGAGACGTTTTTCTTATACATCAATGGCTTTCAGTATGGAATTATGAGGGATTATAGTTTCTCTGTAATTCATATTTGCTTTATAATACTTTAAATTCCACCTTGCAAATGCACATGGAACCACCCAATACTTATTTAGCTTTATATAATTTAATGGGAGTGTAACAAAGACAGTTGCTGTGTTGTAGGGTGTCAGGAAGTCCCAGGTGTGTGCATTTTGCTAACTTGGGACTTTCAGGCACGTGGAATAAAATCCTGGAGACTGTAACAATCCAGCCTGCACGCGTGCAAATACAAAACAGTGTTGGGTTTCCTCAGAAACCAATATTTAGTATTGCTAAGGACTTTTAAAACACTATCAGTATTTTAAAAAGCTAAAACAACAAAAAACAAAAAAAAATTAATAAAAAAGGTATGACTCTCACTCCTCTTTCACAGAAGATATCTGAAGTCTTATGCTCCTGCTAGGAATTTCTTCTGACTTAGACACTTCTTTGTTCACTGGTTTTTTCAGCTATAAATAAGAAAACAATGCCCATTATATCCATGGGAATATTGGTGGTAGACCAATGCATTGCTAATTTTGCCCACTGCTTTCAAAAAGACTGTTCAAAATGCTTAAATTATAAAATCAGAAAACAGAGAAATGAAAACTAATCCAAAGAAATCAGAGTAAGAGACATTTAAAACAATGAAATAGTAGAACAAAGAAACCAAAAGGGTCTGATATCTGTCTCACTGTATAAAGTCACTTTCTCTATGTCTGGGAATTACCAAGTACTTTATGTAAAGTCTTGAGAAAGACACAGCACTTGTGTATTGCTGTATCAGATCATTGACCCTGACTAAGCATGTCACTGATTTCTTTTTGCATTAAAATAATAAATACATTTTTGCAAGTTATCTTTGTTCTTGTTTTGGGGGTTTTTATTACTCATTTAATTTTACAGATAAACCTATGTATATAAACAACTGAAAGTACTGTGGAATTTCAAATTAGAAGCACAGATTTAAGGGAATTCCAAAAATATTTTGTATTACTTATGCGCAGTCACCTCTTCCTGTAAACTTTGAGTATTTCACTTCATTAGGTTAGCATATAATACTTCAATGCTTGGTTTATTGACCTCCCAGGAAATTCTGTCCATTCCTAGCAAATACACATTAAGAATTGCCACTAAAAAATTCAAATATTAGTCAAAAATCCAAATTATTCTCTTTAGTCTGACCAAACATTACTTCAGACATGCATGTGTCAAAAATAGGTTTGCTAGTTGGGAGATTTGCCTTCAGTTGTCTATGTTTACATCCTTTTATTAACTGAAAAGATAATTTTGTGAGGCTACCTTGCCCTTGTGGAATATGACATTACTAATTATCTATTATTTCACAGAGACCAGAGCTTTGCCCTGCATCCCAGAAAATGCAGCTCTCTAGGGAAAACATACCTCATCTGAATTTGTTTATCAGATGTATTGTAAATTAAGTCACTGAAAGCAGCCATGTACAACAAGAATCCAAAAGTCATAGACTCATGGAATCACAGAATCATAGAATGATTTGGGTTACAAAGCAACTTTAATAATCTTCTGGCTTAAACCTCCAAAAAAAAAGCAAAGACAGTTTAAAACAGATGCTCAGAGCCATGTCTGACCTGGAAAGTTGCCAGTGAAAGGAAATGCACGACATCTCAGGGCGACCAAAAAAATTGTGACTCATTTTATAGAGAAAAAAAAAGTGTTTTGAATACGTGTCCAAAAATTCTTGGTTTCCTTACTCTTCCACAAAAGATCAGCCTTGAGGCTGACACATTGCTCTCCATCTCCAATTTGACAGGGTCCCACCAAAATCCCCACCACTGGGAGGAACATGATGAAGCTCCTTCACATACCAGGACCTCACCTGCTTCTTTCTCTTCCACCTCTGCATATGCCACAACTACTGATACAACCACGTTAATGTCCTCCGTTCCTCCAGGTGGGTCTGAATCTCTCTGAAATTTCTGGCCACTGCTTTTGAGGAACCAGTAATTTCTGCAGAGTTTGGGGTTTGGTTTTCTCCATGGGACAGCAGAGCCCAGGAAAAGCACATCATAACTGAAGCCAAGGGTGGCACCACTGGTGGCCTGAAACTTGTAGACTTATGCCAAGGCCCTGAAAAGAGAAGGTGCCTGCTTGTGGTCTTTGTGGGCTGGAATTAGGTGTGTGTTGGCGATGAATGCAGGGTTATGTTTCTGGTTGGTCCCGCCATAAAAAACCATCCTGCTGACACCCCCCAAGCTCTCCATCTCCCATGTGACAGGGCAGGAGCAACATGGCCAGCACTGGGAGAAACCTGGCAATCCTACTTCATCCAAAAGGGGCCTACTTGCTTCTTTCCTTTCCTCCCCTGCAGATGCCACTAGTGCCACAACCAGCCTCGCCATCTCTGCTCCTTCAGGTGAGTCTGAATTTCTCCTGGGTTTTCTGGCCACTGCTTCCTGCAGAAACAATTAGTGCCTCAGAGTTTGGGGTTTAGTCTTCTCCAATGCAGAGCAGAGCCTGGGAAATGCACAGCAGAATGCAGCTGAGACTGGGAGTCATGGTAGCTTGAAATTCATAGAGCATTGCCAAGGGCCTGGCAAAGGAAGGCACCTGCTTGTGGTTTTTGTTGGCTGGAATTTGGTGTGTGTTGGGAATGAGTGTGGGATTAAGTTTTGATTGATCCCACAATGAAAGACCACCGTGCTGACACCCTCAAGCTCTCCATCTCCCGTGTTACAGGGTGGCACCAACATCCCCAGTTTTGGGAGTAACCTGGCCATGCTCCTTCATCCTTCAGGAGCTCACTTGCTACATCTTTCTTCCCTACAGATGCCACAAGCAAAGATCCACCCAGGTTTAAGTTGTCCACTCCTTCAGGTGAGCCTGCGTTTGTCCACTTTTTTCTAGCAACTTCTCTTGACCTAATATTTAGTGGGGCAGAGGTTTGTGTTTAGTCTTCTCCCTGGGAGAGGAGAAGCCAGGAAAAGCAGTTTAATACAGCTGAGACTGGGAGTTGTGGTGGCCTGAAGCTCACAAAATGATGCCAAGGCCCTGGCAAGAGAAGGTGCCTTG
>VZSE01013576.1:0-35381 GCA_013398275.1 Promerops cafer
AAAATATAAATTAAAATATAAATTCAAAATAGAAAAATTAGTAAAAATTAAATTAAAAAGAATAAATAAAATCAAAACAAAATTGAAACAGAAATTATATTTAAAACTGAAAATAAAAGGAAGAAAATAAAAATAAAATGGAAATAAAAACCTAATTAAAATAGCAATGAAAATGCAAATTTAACCAAATGAGATGGAATCAAAAACGCAAATTAAAACAAATCAACATCGACAACGAAACCAATCAAACAAAGACAACGAAATTCCTGGAAAAACATGGAAAACTCAGAAGACAGAATTCGGGAATACCCTGGGGAGGGCTCTGATTGGCTGGGGAGGAGTTGGGGGTGGAGCCTCTACCTCTGCAGGAAATGACTTTGACACCTCTGGTGGGACCAACCGAACCCATCCCAACATTCCCAGGAATTCTCATTGGGAACGCTCTGGCACGCGTGGTCGTCTCCACCGTCCTTGGCCACCTGGGGTAGGATCATCTCCTTGTGTCCCCCCGATGTCCTTGCTGGTGTCCCCCAGGAGTTGAAGGACACCTCAGAACCCTGTGAGAAATTTGGGATCCAAAATCCCAAATCCTCCTGGATTCCCAATCCCACTTCATCCATGACCCACTGGGAGGTGGCGTCAACTCATGCGGATGTCCAGACGGTGAAGGATTTGGGACAACCAATCCCAAGGCTGGAGAGGATCTCCTAAAATTCCCAGATTTCTGTCTCCTTCTCTGGCCATGACCAAAAGCCTCGGGAGATGGGAATCTTCTGGGCTGCATCCCAACACTGGGCTTTTTTTGGTATCCACTTGAGAAGAAACATCTGGAGGTAGGAATGATGGTGACACCATGGAATAATGGAATGGTTTGGGTTGGAAGGAACTTCAGGGGATGGGAGGAGTTCCAGGAGCAGAGGTGAGGCTGATCCTGCAGCAAAGGTGTCAAAGCTCAGTTCCTGTTGGATTTCTGGGAAAGAGAAGGGTGGGAAAGGCCCCACAGCACCAGGTGCACCTTGAGGAGGGGTCTTGGATGAGTTCCTCATCCACCTTTCCATGAGGAGACTCAACCGAGAGAAAAGGAACCAAATCAAAAGGTTGGGACAGGTAATCATGTAATGGTTTGGGTTTGAAGGAACCACAAACACCATCCAGGGACACCTTCCACTACCCCAGGTTGCTCCAATCCCCATCCAACCTGGCCTGGAACACTTCCAGGGATCGAGGAGAACCACAGAAGCCACCGGGCCGCGGTTCCTCACTTACCTTTGGTGTCATTCACCGGATCCATGTGCCGGTAAATGTATCCTTCAAGGTAGGAATGGAATTTGGGAGTGGGTGGGAAAAAGGCCAAACAAATGGCCATGAGCTCCCAGCCGCGGGCCAGGCTCTCGTAACGGAAGTTCTCGGTGGTCTGCCGGCACAGCTGGATGTAGAGCTCATCTCGCAGCCCCTGCATGCTCCAACCTTTGGTGGCAATCTCCAAGGCCACGTTGAGCTGGTCCGTCTTGGCTCGCCGGTCGCCCATGTACATCTGGATGAGCTTGAAGATCTCACACGCCTCCTTCTTGACGTTGCGGTCGTTGGTCATGATCATGGGTTTCTTGATGGATTCGCTGCTCCAGGCCAGCATGTTGGCGATGGAGACCTTCCGTCGGAAGAGCCCTTGGGTGTGCTTGTTGAAGTGCTTGGAGGCCCAGTTCTCAATGTCCGTCTCTGAGGAGGGCTTGCGCAGGTTGAAGGTGGGGAAGACGCAGCTGGCGCTCGGCATCATGTTCCGCGTCTGCCGGCTGCTCTCGAACTGCGCGCAGGCGCCGAGGTCCTCGGACTGGGGGACGACAGGTGGGACAGGTCAGTGGTGCTGGTGGGAGTGCTGATGGAATGATCGATTGATTGATCGATCAAGCAACAGATCAAAAATCCAACCAGCCAATAAACCAATGAACCAACCAACCAATGGCTCCATCAATCAACCAACACATCAATCAACAAACCAACCAATGAAACAACCAGTAAACTAATCAGTCAACCAACCAATAGATCAGTCAATGAACCAACCAACCAATGAATCGATCCATCAACAAACCGATCAACCAACAAACCAACCAGTAAACCAATCAGTCAAACAACCAAAAACCGGATCAACCAAGCAACCAACCAATGAATCAACCAACAAGCCAATCAATCAATCAAGCCAGCAAGCAATCAACCAACAGATGAAAAAACTGATCAATAAACCAATGAACCAACCAACAAACTGATCAGTGAAACAACCAGCCAGTAAATCAATCAATCAATCAATCAATCAATCAATCAATCAATCAATCAATCAATCATCAAATGAATCAATCAACCAAGCAAGCAAGCAACCAACAAATCAATCAATCAACCAAGAAACCAGCAGATCAACCAACCAAGAAACCAGCAGATCAACCAACCAACCAATGAACCAACCAACCAACTAACTGATGCGTCAACAAACCAATCAACCAACAAACCAAAGAATGAAACAACCAGCCAGTAAACCAGTCACTCAACCAACCAACAAACAGATCAATCAACCAAGTGATCAACCAACCAATCAACCAATGAACCAAGAAATCAACAGACCAACAAACCAACCAATAAGGCAGCGAACCAACCATCCAATCAACCAATAAAACAATCAATCAACTAATCAATCAATCAATCAATCAATCAATCAATCAATCAATCACTCAATCAATCAATCAATCAATCAATCAATCAACCAATTGTACAACCAATAAATCAGCCAACCAGCTGATCAATCAACCAATCAACCAAATGACCTGTGGAGAAACCAACAGACCAACCAACCAATGAATTGATCCACCAAACCAACCAATCAATCAATCAACTAACGAGCAAACTAACTGACCAGCCAACAAATGAACGAACCAATCAAACAGTGAACCAACCAGGAAAGCTTAATCCATCAATCAATCAATCAATCAATCAACCAACCAATCATCCAGCCAATAAATCAGCCAACAAACCGATCAGTCAACCAACTGACCAGTGGAGAAACCAGCAGACCAACCAACCAACCAACCAACCAACCAACCAACCAACCAACCAACCAATGAATAGATCCAACAAACCAATCAATCAACCAAGCAATCAACCAAACAATGAACCAACTGACCAGCCAACAAACCAATGAACCAATCAATCCATCAACCAATCAATCCATCAACCAATCAATCCATCAACCAATCAATCCATCAACCAATCAATCCATCAACCAATCAATCCATCAACCAATCAATCCATCAACCAATCAATCCATCAACCAACCAACCAACCAACCAGTCAATCAGTCAATCAATCAATCAAGCAAGCAACCAACCAACCATTGCAGCATTCAGAGGTCTTCCCATAAACCTCATCCTCTCCAAGGAGCTTCTCCTCAATCCCATCATGGCCAAGTGGAGCTGACCCAGTGCCATCAGCCAAGGTGGGCTTTGGCACCAATTGGCATCAGGAGGGAGGGGACTGGTGGGAACAAGTGACAGGCTGGACTCCCTTCATGGTCAGTGGAGTCGTGGACAGAAGAAGTTGGTGGCAACACAGGGGAAACAAGGGGCGAGTGGCTTTGGGTTCCACCTGTCCTTTAGAGGACACTGGGGATACACCCACCTTTAACAGCCCCCCAGGAAACCCCCCCACCTTCCAAGGTGGTTCTCCAGCAGCCACAGGAGAAGGCTGGTGGCTCCTCCAAGCCAGGAGCAATGTGGATGGTCCTTCTGAACATCCTGAGGGACAGGAGATGCTCAGGATTTAACTTTGACCTCTGCAGATCATCCAGCTGGGAAGGACCCAGAGGACCCTGTGAACCAGTGTCCTCCTCCCACTGGAACCAGCACAGCTTGTGGATGTCACCCCAGGAGGTGGAGGGACAGCCCAACAGCTGGAGGAGGCCAACAAAGGACAATTGGGATGGACAATTCCCTGGTCCTGCAGCCAGCCAAGGTGGCTTCATCATCTCTTCTGCAGCATCCAGGCCAGCACCACCTGGGTTTGGGGGCCCTGGGGATGTGACCCGTGGCAGGGAAGGATATGCCACATCATCCAGAGGTGACACTGCTGTCCCCACCTCATGTGGAGCATCTATGTTGGTGGCCCTGAGCAGAGTCCGTGGCAAGGTGACTCCAGTGCAGCCATGGACTCAGGGTTGGGCTTTAGATGAGGAACAGAAGAAAAGCAGAAGGTGGAAAGACCCAGGAGGCGGGAAATCCAGGAGGGGACAAGGAAGCCACCTAAAGAGCCACCAGAGCTCCTGGCAGGTGACTGAGCTTCTACTTCAAACAAGTCAAGTTTCTTGTCTCTTCAACAACTTGTCCTGTTCCAATGTCGAGACCTTTCCATCGACATCGCTCCACTCCCATCTTGACCACGGTGACGATGGCAGGGACATGGGATGGGTACACAGGAGCTTCATCCCTCAAGGGACCTAGCCCTGCTGTCCCTGTGGTGACCACTTCACCCCAAAGGTCCTTCTGTGTCCTCCAACCTGGTCAGCTGAAGGCCCATGGGGTTTCTTGGGTGGAAGGAGATGCAGGAGATGCTCGAAGGTCTCTCACTTGGCAGTTGCTGGGGATGTGGCTCTTCCAAAAACTGGTCCATGGGCTGGACCAGAGCCACCAAGAACACCCAGGGAGAAGGAAAGGACCACATTGGTTGAGGACATCAACCTTCTCCAGCCAAGGAGAGCGTGGTCAGGCCGGGGAGCGACACTGGAAGCGAAATGGGATGGATCTTCTGCTGCCAGAGCCAATAGGAAATTAACTTCAGCCCTAATTAGCTCTAATTAGCACCTAAATGAACAGCCTACAAGAAGGGGATAAACCATCAGGTGTCAGCTGCAAATGGCTGTGACCTCCTGCCTGTCCCATGCGGTGACCATGGTGCCACCTCAGGAATTAGGAAATCCTCAAGGGAGAAGGTCCTGGAGCCACATGGATGGGGCTTGGATACACCTCAGTGTGGGCACACTCCACTGGTGACAATCACAGCCATGACCATGGAAGGGTTTGGGTTGGAAGGGACCTTCAAGATCATCCCATTCCAATGTCCAGGGACACCTTCCACGATCCTGGGTTGCTCCAATTCCTGTCCAACCTGGCCTTGGACACTGCCAGCGATGGGGCAGCTGCAGCTTCTCTGGGAAACTGGTGCCAGTGTCCCACCACCTTGGTGTCCCTGAGGTTGAGGACAACAAATGGGGCCACCAGGACAGAAACCTCTGGGGAGTGGAGAAGTCCCACCACATCCCAAGCTCCATGAAGAAGGCATAGGATTGCTAAAGGTGGCGGCTTTTTCTCCTGGCATGAAGATCCAAAGCACATCTGGAGCTCTCCAGTTTTGGGACAATTGGGCTTCAGGAATCTTCTGCTGTCTTTGGATGCAACGCTCCACTGATTTCATTATGCATTTCCATGGACAAAAAAGGAATTTTCCAGATGATTTGCTGTTTCCCAGGTCCATGTCCAGGGTCTCCTTCCTGCTGACACGAAATTCCATCTTCCAGGCATTTCCCAGGTGGGATTTATCCCCACACATGGCATCATCACCTGTTTTTTGGAAGCCTGGACAGCCTTTCCCAGCCTTTCCCTGGAGGGGAAGGGACTGATGGAGGACATCCAGAAGCTGATGGAGGATATCCAAAAACCAGGGAAACACTGGATGGGCTGGAATTTTGGGCACATGGGATGCACCAGCTCCAGCAATTGCAGGTCAGAGCCTCAGGGTCTCCTCTGGAATGGGAGTTTGAGGCTGGAGGGATCTCCAGGGAGGGAACAGGCAGCCCACAACACTGGGAAACAAATCCTGGAAAGCTGGTGGCTCTTTCATCCCAAAGTCTTGAGGGACTGCCTTGCTAAGGACCAACTTCTTTGAGGGACCACCCTGCCAAGGACCAACATCCTTGAGGGACCACCTTGGCAAGGACCAAATTCCCTGAGGGATCAGCCAGGGTTGGGCAATCAGGAATCTCCTGGGAGCTCCATGGATCCAGGATCTGCCCCCTACCAAGACAGGAGAAGCCACTGCTCAGAGCTGAGGCCACCATGGCACAGAGATGCCTGTGCCCAGTCCTGGTGTGGGATCACCCCAGGGAGCATCCCACTGGATCTACACTGGAGGAGAAGGAGCATCAACCAGGATTGGCCACGCGGTGAAGACCCCCAAAACCAAGAACATTCCCAAGGGCGTTACCTGAGATGGATGCAGGTAGGGCTCGGGGGAGGCCAGGTTGGTCTGGACGGAGACGCTCTTCTCCAGCAGGATCTGGGGGAAGCCCAGCTTCTCGAAGGTGTTCCTCTTCCAGTGCTTGTTCTCCTGCTGCGCCAACGCCTCGTCCTCGCTGAAGGCTCGCACCACCGGGCCTGGCATGGGCAGTGGGAGGGCTCCATCACTCTCGTAGCCCGAACCGTCCTTTTGGGAATCCCAGCTGCTCCGTTGCTTCATGTGGTAGTGGGCCTGCTGCGCTTCCCACGCCAGGCGCGCCTGCGCCAGGAACGGCTCCGGGAAGCCCCGCGCTGCCTCCGCCTCAGCTGCCTTGCTCTCCGTCCGGTTCATCGGTGACCTGTTGGGCCCCGGCGTGGCTCGTTCCTCACCCAGCTCACCCAACACCTCCCGCTCCCCTGAGCCATCCGTGGAGGAGGCGTTGGCGTCGTGGTTCACCGAAGGCTTCCGGCTTTTCCTCTTCCTGGTGGATGGTGAGTAACCGGTGGAGGACAAGGTGTCCTGCTGGCTGGACCACGACATGGAGTCCTCGCCCTGGGCTACCTGGGCCCCCGTGGGGCCGGGGCAGAAGTCGGGTCCCTCCATGCTGCTATAGTCGCCCGATTTGATCTCCAGGCGTTGGTCCCGCACCAGGCAGGGGCTGTGCTGCAGCGAGTAGGAGCCGCCGATGGGGTTGGGGGAATATTTGTGCCTCAAGCCCGTCTTCATCTTGGGGCTGGAGCCCGACTGCTCCACGTAAACCAGCTGCCGGACATATTCCTTGCCAGCCGGGCTGTATTCCAGGCTCATGAAGCGGTCGGGACACTTCTGCTTGGTGAGCACCAGCTGCTGGTAGGGCGAGTTGGAGCCTTGCTTGGGCGACTGAAGGAAAGGGTGAGGCTTCCGGATGGGCGATTTCTGCGGCGACCCGGCCTTGTAGCTCCCGCTGGCTTCGTACTGCATGTCCACGGGCGGCTCGTCGTAGATGGGAGCCTGGTATTCCATGGGGGGCTCCTCGTAGAGCGGGGGCTCGTAGGCGTAGCGGGGTGACGAGGGCTGGGATTCGCTGGAATGTTTGCGGTGCTGGGCTTGGAGCGGCGAGCAGAAGGAATCACCCCGGCCCAGCAGCGGTGAGCAGCTGCCCACGTGCTCGGCCCTCTTCAGGAAGGGTGACTGCTTCCTCTCCGGGAAGAAGACGGAGTTGTCGGTGTCCGAGGAGAAGGTTTGGAGGTTGGGCGACTGTTGGCCGCCCGAGGGCCGGCGGGAGCGGGAGCCCGGTTGGTTTTCCGGGGCGTAGCCGTTGCCTTGGTGGAGGAGGAAGCTGGGCTCCCGATCCGTCACCTTGATCAGCATCCGCTCCTTGGTGCCGGCGTTCCATCGGAGGGATGAGGTCCTGTGGGGAGAAACATCATGGAGGGGGGTCAGAATTCCACCAAAATTTGGGATCGTTGGTCCCAAACCTCCCAAACCACCGCAGAGCCTCGAGGATGGATATTCCCGAGCACCTGAGAGATGGAGATGGGAGGGATTGGGTGGGATTGGATACTGGACAAGGCATGGAGGGACAGGACACAGGGAGTGTCTTCCCACTTCCAGAGGGCAGGGTTGGATGGGATAATGGGAAGGAATTCTTGGCTGTGAGGGTGGTGAGGCCCTGGAATGGAATTCCCAGAGAAGCTGTGGCTGCCCCATCCCTGGAAGTGTCTAAGGCCAGGTTGGACGGGGCTTGGAGCAACCTGGGATGGTGGAAGGAGTCTCTGCCCATGGGATTGGATATTGGGAAGAAATTCTCCCGTGAGGAATTCTTCCTGGCACAGTGGATTTTCGTATCCTCTCTCCCTGTTCCAAGTCCTTGGGACACTCAGGAAGAAGAGCAAAGATGGATTTTATGGAGCTGCCCAGCTCACAGGAGGGATCCGAGCTGGAATTTGCTGTTCCCAAGGCACAGGGAAGCACATCCTGTCACCAATCCCACGCTGGAACAGAAGATGCCGGAGGCACCGTCTGCTCTCCCAGTTCATCCCTCTCCAATTCTCTTTTATTCCCAGCCATTTGTTCCTTCCATCCCCCAGGAAAAGGTGGAGTGAGTTCAATCGCTGAGTTTTGATGGGAAAATTCCCACAAAAAGCCACAAACAATTCCCTGCAGGAGGCTCCACAGTCTCTCGTTGTTTGTCCATGACTTTGTCCTCGCTCCAAGGGATTTGGGAACGATTTATTCCTTCCTTTTCTACCTTAGAAAGTGCCTTTGGAACTCCTGGGGACTTGAGCCTCCTGCCAACTTCTTGCTGTTGAAAACCTGGATGAATCTGGGTTCCTCCACCTTGGTTTGATGGATCTCAACCCCTCATGGAGCCCTTCCAGACCCTCAAAATTCCATCCATGACCACAAAATCATGGATTAATGGAATGGTTTGGGTTGGAAGTGGCCTTGAAGCCCATCCAGTTCCATCCCCTGCCACAGGCAGGGACACCTTCCACTATCCCAGGTTGCTCCAAGCCCCTTCCAACCTTGCTGTGCTCCTGAAAAATCTGCTTTTCCTGCTCAAACCATGCACAAAAATCTTGAATGGGTCCATGTTTCTTCTGGAAGAGCTGGAGGTCTTTAATCCTCAGGAATAACCTTTTATATACAGATCCCAAAAATTGTGAGGAAAGAAAATAGAAGAGCCACAGAGGATTCCCAGTGAAACTGGACTGGAATTCCCAGGGAATCTGTGGCTGCCCCATCCCTAGAAGTGTCCAACCCCGGGCTGGACAGGGCTTGGAGCAACCGGAGATAGTGGAAGGTGTCCCTGCCCATGGAAAGGGGTTGGAATGAGATGATCTGGAACTTCCCTGCAGAAATCCACATTTCCACATTTTCCCCACCTCCACCCAAACCCAAATCCCTTCTAAATCCAGGTGTTTTCACTCAAACCAGGTGAAACTGCTGCTTAATTCCCAGCTTTGCAGCTGGCATTAATATTCCAGCCCGTGGCATCTGGCAGCAGCAGATCCGAATAAAAATCCCCAACGGAGCAGCGGCGCTTCCGTCAAATCACCTCGTCTGGGCTGAGCTTTCAATCCCAAATATTAAATAATGGGAAGCAATATTCCTGAAAGCTCCGTGGATTATGGCTAAACCCCCTCCCCCCGCCAAAAAAGTCACGGAATAAATGGAACTTTCTGCTGGTAAAAGGAATCCCAAAAAGGCAATTTTTGGGCTTAAATCTCAGCCCACGAGAAGCACAGCTGCTCCAAGAAATTCAAGGGATGCTGGCACGGGGCATCCGGCAGAAATTCCAAGTATTCCTGTTATTTCTGGCTTGGCACAGGGTTCTCCCTGCTGTTTTCTCCACCTGGGGAAGATTTTTCCTACTCCGTACATTTCCATGACAAAACCACTTCCCGAATCCCTCCGCATCTCCTATCCAAAAATTTCTTTGGAAATTTGGGTGATTCCCACATAATTTCCATCTGGTTTAGGGCAGGATTTTTCCATGTTTTCCTAAATCTCCTTCCCTGCTCCAAAGCCTGCCTCCTTGATCTTCTTCCAGCCTTTGGGAAGTCAATGATGGAGAGGAGAGGAGAAACCTGGATCCCTCATCCAGGAATTCCTTTGCTTCCCATTGTTTTTCTGGAGATACGCAGTCACCCCCACCTCACACCTGTAGGTAACTCCCCCCTCATTTACATATCATTATTCACACTGGCGAGAATTACGACCATCCACAGCTCAAAATACCTTAAAAATCCCATCAAAACAACCAAAATTATGGATTTTTTGCATTCCTGATGCTTTTCACAGAGCCAAGGGGCACGCCACTCCATCAAGGTGGGACGGAGGGAATAAATCACAGCTGGATTTAAGCAGAATTATTTTAAAGTAGTATTTTATTATTTTAAACCAAAATTACTTGGTTTTTGATGGAATGAGGCAGCGACATGAAGTTTAAAAACAAGAATATTTCCCAAAGTGACCCAAACCACGCGTTTTTCCAAGATTTCTTCCCCTGCCCTGGTGCTGTTTAGACTTTGCAGGTGAAGATTAAAATTTAGAGCCGGGATTAAGTGGATTTTCCCCTCCCTGGGAAAAGGGGAGAAACCCCTGATTTGAAGAATTCAAATATCAGCTTCTGATGGAAGGCATCGGGATTCTCTGGGAAAAGCAAAGGATCCCTGGGCACCCTCCACCATCCCAGCTCCTTGTGCCATCCCAAATTCCCACCGCGCCCTCGCTCTTCCTCACCTTCCTCCCCCGGCCGCGGGATTTGGGAGCATCTTCTCCCTCCGCCTTCCACCTGAGCTTAAAATTCCCTTTTCCAGGGCTAAACTGGGATGGGAATGAGGGAAGCAGCCCGGCCCCCTTCCCTCCCAGCTGGGCACCGCCTGCTCCGAGCGCATCCCGCTGGGAAGTCCGGGGTCAGGCATGAGCCGGCGGCGGAAAAAACCCTCCCTGTGCCTGGCACGGTGCCCGGCACCACTCTGGCAGCACGAAAATCTCCGTGGAAAAAGCAGGGAAAGGTGAGCAGCAGAGCCTGAAGATGTCCAGGCTTCCACCTGAAGCCTCCTGTGATCCATCCAAAATTTTCCAGCTGGGAAAACATCCCCAGGACAGGAATCCAGCCTCTATAATCATGCAAAAACTCATATTTTATGCTAATTTATAATTAAATTAAGTGATAGGATGAAATCCTAAAATTCTCCATCCTTAAGGTTTTGCTGCTCTTCACCTGCAAGTAGTGCTGTTCCCAAAAATTTACATGGAATTCTGTGGAATTCTGTATATATAAATACCCCAGGGCTTGGACTGGAATTTTAAATTCTGCATTTTCAAATTTTAAATTTCAAATTCCTGCTCAAGCCCTTGTTTCTCAGTTTTTGTGGGATTTGGGGTTCTCACAACCCCACCATGGCCTTTCCAACCCTTCTTCCACACTTCCAATCCCTTTTCCCATCTTTAGGAGCCCGGAAGCATCACTTCCTCCTTGGAGTTCATTTTTTTAGGAAGCCTTTTGATTGGTTGAAGCTGATTCGTAGAAAAACCATAACGAGCAAAGTGAAATTTGCATAATTTGGGCAATAAAATGGATATTTGGGAAGAAGGTGAGCACCAGGATCGAGTTTTCCCAGGATGATTTGACAGATACAACACAATCCGTGGGATATCCAGGAAGGGGAAAACCCAGTTTGGTCTTTCTGGGGGAATTTTGGAGCAATGGGAATGTTGAAGCCCAAAGTCTGTTGACATCAAATCTTGGTTTGATGGATGTCCACAACCTCCCGCAGCTCCTCCGCACACAATTCTGTTCTCCAACTAAAATATTTCCAAAGGATTGTGCCCATCAAAATACTATTAAAAAAAAAAAAATCCTATTATTTTTCCAAAACTCTCAGGGATCGTCCAATCCCTGTCTCTGGATGGCGCTATGGGATCACTTTTAGCTCCAAGCCCTCAACACCAAATCTCTCCATGAAACATCTCCACTGTTCTGCTGCTCTGGTGGCGTCGGTGCTAATTAACGTGAATTTTTGCCATTTGCTGGCAGCTGTTTGAACATCGCCTGGTGGGATGGTCAGGTCGGGATGTTGGAGGCCAGCAATCCATAACCAAAGGATTTCATGGGATGTAGATGATGAGGAAACACCAAAACAAACTCAGACAACCGCTGCTGATGAGTCCCTTGGCTGAAGATCAAGTTGACCTTGCTGAAGGTCAGCTCGGGGTGGACCTTCCCCAGGCCACACCACCCACCTTTGTCCTCTTGGTTTGGGACATCCATGATGGCCAGGGGGTCTCCAGTGAGCTCCTCTGGGATCAATCCCTTCAGGAACCCACCAGGAAGAAGCACAAGACCAACATAACTGAGCTGGGCATGGAGGACACGGACGCCAAATTCCCGGGAACCAATTGGGGCTGCTCATCCCAATTAAAGCAATCCCCCAAAAATAGCCACTTTCCTGAAATCCAAATGTCACTGAAAACAAGAGGACATCTTTCCAGATTGGAGAGGGAGGAGGGAATGCTGGGAAAGGAGCACAGAAGAGCCTTTATCGTTATGAGGAATCAGTTGGGAAGTACAAAAAGACCAGAAGTGACATTTCCCAAAATAGCCAATCAATAGAGAATCTGCTCCTGCTGGCTCTGGGAGCGCGACAAAGAGTTCCAAAAATGGTGATTTTTTTTAGCTCTTGCCTATTCCGAGTGGATTTTGCATTCCCCGGAGCGCATTCTCTGCGCCAAAGCCTTTCCTCCTCTTGGTGTCTCCTGCCTGAATTGTTCATCACTGATGGGACACAGGGAATGGCTTCCCACTTCCAGAGGGCAGGGTTAGGTGGGATTTTGGGAAGAAAATCTTCCCTGTGAGGGGCTGGAATGGAATTCCCAGAAAGTCTGTGGCTGCTCCATCCCAGAAGTGTCCAAGGCCAGGTTGGATGAGGCTTGGGCAGAAGGCCCAGCCCAGGAGGTCCCACCACTCCCATACCCCCAAGAGCAACCCTCAACCCTCATCCCGTTTTTTCCAAAAGATGGAATTTTCATCTCATGGCTTCTCAGGGAATCACTGGTGTCAGTTCTGCTCCTCTTCCTCACTTCCAAGGGAACCAGGGAACAGACTGACCTCTAAAAATCAGGAATGGTCACATTTGTTAACACTCGGTCAGAACCATGCTCAAAATTTGCCGTGGTGGTTCCTCACCTCCTTCCCAGGTTTCTTCAAAGCTCCTTAAAGTCTCTTCCTGAATTTTGGTCCTGGCTTTACACAACTCTGCCAAATGACAGCCATTCCCTGAATCCACGTGGCACTAGGACAGCAAATCTGGATGGAGAAGAGCTGAACATGACCAGGGCAGGATTTGGACTGAAGATTCCCATGGCTGGAGATGAATCCAGCAGCCCCCATGAGAGCCAAAAGGTGAAAACAGCTAGAAAACTAGAAATTTTTGGCAAATTACGGCTGTCTCTCGAAACAGAGGTGGCCTCACCACCACAATCAACTCCTAAACCCTGGCAGACACCAACCCACCTCTGAAATCACCTCAGGTACCTCCACACGAGGTTCTGTGGAGCTCCGAAAGTTGATGCCAGGATTTTTGGGAGCCAACCCCAATTCTCTCCCTCATTTCTCTCCTCATTTCCCTTCTTTGCTATGAAGTGATTCCTGTTGACCACAAGAAGATTGAAGACCTCTTCAAACATTCCTGGATGTGGAGGTCCAGGAGAAATTGATGAAGACCAAGGCGAGGATCCTGTGCAGGTGATCCCGTGCCATCCTGCTCTCCTAAAACACCCATGGAAGAACTGGGATTCTCCCTGCTCATGGATTGGACATCCCAACTCTCTACAAAGAGCTGGAACACAACAGGGAACCTTTTCCAGCTCTAAAGCCTGGAATGAGGGATTCGCCACAGCTTTGGAGAACTTTGGTGCCATCCCTGCTGTCGGGAGGAGAAAGGGAGAAGAAGGTCCTTAATGTGGAAGATTTTTGTTCTAAAATCCAGCTTGAGCAGCCTTGGACTTGCCATCCATTGTTTGGCCAACGCAACCATGGGATGAAGACAGAAATTTGGGATTTCTCCCACAAACAAGAGGATTTCCCGATGGGAAGATTGATTTTGGATTAGCAAAGAGTTCAACTCCCTCAACGGAACGAGGACATGAAGCAGCTCTGGGGACCACAAATGCAGAGGGAATGAAGAGGGAAAGGGTTAAGGGCAGGGATCGTGAATGATGGGATTTGGGATTCCAGGGCTTCCCGACAAAAGCCTTCCAGGCAGACAGAGCGCGACGTCATCCTCTTAAATGAAACCCACTAATCTTCATTATATTGAAAAATCTCCTGTAGGAATTGTTGGCCAGGAGCTCCAAGGAAGCGGAAAAATCCTTCCCTGCTCCGGAGGATGTTGCTGCAGCTCCTGGGGCGATCCTGGGATCCGAACCCCAGAGCTGCACCAGGAGATGGTGATGATTCCCTGGATGAGGATCCCCAGCTGAATCCCACGGGATTTCTTAGTCAAGATCCGGCTTCTCTCCACAAGCCACCTTGATCCCACCCTTTGTCCCAACATCTGGGAGTTCTCCAGCTTCTCCTTTCCCAGCCAGAGAGGATGGAGGAAGGCAGGAACCATGACCTGGGTCTCACCATGCTTTCCCATCCACCAGAAAACCATGGATGAGTTGTGGGACTCAATCCTCTGCCATTATCTAGAGCAAAACCTCTGGAATTAATGCCAGACTCCAGGAGAAGAGGGTTGGAAAGACCTGGGAAGGCTGTTGTCTTGCAGACCTGATTTTCCAGCTGATCCTGGAACCTCCAGGATTGTTTCACAAATGGGGTTTGGAAACGAGGGAGCTATGGCAGCTCCAGTGGAAGCATTTGAGGGCTCATCCCACTCCATGATGGATCTTTGAAGCTCTATTTGGGTTCCATCCTGCTCCAAATTCATCATCTCCATGTTGGGACAACCAGAGAGTTCCCAATCCCGGTCCAAAGGTCCTGGAGCAGCACCACACTTCCATCCCAGGAAGCGTCCCAGGCCAGGTTGTACAGGGCTTGGAGCAACCTGGGATATTGGAAGATGTCCCTGCCCTTGGAATGGTTTGGGTGGGACTGGATGATCTTTGAGGTCCCACCCAACCCATTCCATTGAGGTCCCACCCAACCCATTCCATGATTCCATGACTGATTTTCCCCCTCACAATTAATCCCATTAACAAGAATTCATCACGAGCTCCGATTCCACCTCGTGGCACTCATGGGGTTAAACCAAAGGATGTCCACTCACAGCTAATTAAGCAAAGCTTCTAATTAGCTCCTTGGCTGGCGGCGGGCTGGGGGAAGGGCGGCCAGGGCTGCTCCGTGGGTTTTTATGGGATTGGGAAGACGGAGGCGTCTCCTGCGGCACAACTGATGCAACAGCTCATGAGTGCGGTGACACTGAAGCTTTTAATTGCCACCAGCCCAAATCTGCGTTGTCCCCGTCACTGCTCCGTGTCCCTGTCACCGACAAATCCCGCCGGATTCTGGCTTGGCTCCCGCTGCCAATCCCTGTTTCCCAAGCAAACATCTCTGCACTTCCCAATTCTCGCTCCTTTCCACTATCCCTGGGAATTGCATCCACCCAGCTCGCGGGTGGGATCAGGTTGTCCATGGATTCATGGGGAGCGTTCGGCTGGTGAGGATAAAAACCCGATCCCATCGCCCTGCTGGTTTTTCCCTCCTGGAAAGCTCGGAATTTTTTCCCTCTCTTCCTTAAGTGGCAATTAATTCCGACGCTTCCCGGGAGGTCACTCAGCAGCAGTGAATTCCGGGGAAAGGCGGGACGGAACGTGGCCAGCGCCGCCGGGGGGATTTTCCACCCGCACGTGTCTTGGATCGGGATGGAGATCAGCTTGGAACAGCGGGAAAACATGCCGGGAAAAGGGATGAGGAGCATCGCGTCCTTCCTGGTCACCATTTCCAACATGGAAAGCAAAGGAAGAGCTGGAGGTGCCTCCACTCATCCCCAATTCCAGAAAAAATCCAGGAATTTGGGGTTTATCAAAACCCAGAGCAACCAGGCAGGGAGTGACTCCATAAATCCCCCAAATCTGGTCTTATCCTCGTCTTGGATTTTTGGAGTTTGACAAAGACCTGGTGAGGTCCAACGGGGACTTTTGGGGTTCAATGAGAACTTGGGGGATTAGAGAAGGACTTGGAGGGGTCTAACAAGGACTTGGGGGGGTTCAAGAAGGACTTTTGGGGGTTCAGTGAGGATTTTTGGAGCTCAAGAAGGACTTGGTGTGGTTCAGTGAGGATGTTTGGGGTTCGGTGAGGATTTGGGGTTCAAGAAGGACTTTCGGGGTTCAATGAGGATTTTGGGGGTTCAGTGAGGATTTTGGGGGCTCGGCAAGGACTTGGTGGGGTTCAGTGAGAATTTTGGGGTTGGATGAGGATTTGGGGTTCAAGATGGACTAGGTGGGGGTTCAAGAAGGACTTCTGGCGTTCAAAAGTTCCTTGAGGACTTTTGGAGTTCCACAAGGACCTGAAGGCAATACATGAAGGGAAGGGATGAGGAGAAGGATTGGAAAATCCTTTGGGAATAAAACATCAGTGACATTCACTGCCCCACCCATCCCAACCTCCATCCTGGAGGGAAATTCCAGCTACCTGTAGTGCAGGAGTTGTCCTTCCGCGCTGTAATCCCGATAAATGTCGTATTCCTTCTCGAACACTCCAGAAGGCGACGAACTGGAAAACAGGAATGGCGGACGAGGAGTTACCAACGGAGACATCAATGTCTACTCTAGGATTAATGGAGATGAATCCCACCAGGATGGGATCCACCTGTCCTGGATCTGCTCCTGGGACCTGCTCGAGCTTGGAGTCACTGATTTTTTATTTCGAGTTGTTGGCCAGATGATGACCAAGCCACCCATGACCATGGTCTACAGGTTCATGTCCAACCCTTCAAAGACAAAATTTTCCCTTAAAACATCTGAGCAGATCCCAAACATCTCCCAGCTTCATCCCACCCTGTCCGAGTGCCACTCCTACTCTTCAACAACCTCAGATGGTCAGAGCCAATAGGGAAAAACCCCCAAAACACCCCTTTTTGCCACATTTTCATCTAAATCTGAGCCTGGAGAGCTCTTGTTCCCAGAAGATGGAGAAGATCACACCACCAACCCACTCCAAGAGACACCACACTTGGAAAAACATGGGAAAAAAACCCATCTGGAAGCACGGGATGGAATTTCCAAGCTGATTTTTGGACTTGGTGGGGTTCAGTGAAGGTTTGGGAATTCAGACTTGGAGTCCAAGAAGGATTTTGTGGGATTCAAGGACTTAAAGCCGGTCCTGTAGGATCAAACCCACTCTTGATCCATATTTTTGGCTCCACACTTCTCCAATGGCTGTGAATCCATGCCAAGACCCCTCAACACTTCCCAAAAACCAGGTGTTGATCATTGTCTTTCCAATATTATCCATCCCCACTGCCAATGAGCACAGGAAAAGGTTTATTTTTGCCTTAACAGCCTTCCCGGCGGGAATGTGCTCAGAATTGGTCCTGTTTGGAAAACACAGAGCAAATAATCAGAAAACATCTGGAGAAATAACTTTATTCCAAAAAACCACCCCTAAATTCCCCCCGCCTTTCCTTGTTAAGACTCCCCCATTAATAAAATTCGGATCCGATGTTGGTTTCGGGAGGAAAAAAAGAGGGAAAAGAAACAAATCTTCCTAATAGGATAAAGCTCCAAAATTTTAGTGGAGCAAGGAAGCAATAAAATTAAGCTTCTGTCAAAGCTAATTTTAATGGGATTTAGCCCTGGAATTATGGCTGTGTGGAATTGCTTAATCCCTTTTTCCTCGCCAGTGCGTGTGAATGGATTTCCTCCCCCTCCTCCTCCTCCNTTCCTGAGAGAAAGGCATCACCTCTGATCCCGGTGCTGTACCCAAATCCATGGTGGAATTTAGATGGATCCCCAAATCCATGCCGGAATCCAGACGGATCCCATCCCTGGAAGTGTCCAAGGCCAGGTTGGAGCAACCTGGGATAAGGGAAGGTGTCCCTGCCCAGGAACTGGATGGGCTTTAAGGTCTCTTCCAACCTAAACTATTCCGTGATTCCAGGATTCCAGGAGAGTTCAGGAGTTGTTCAAGGTCCTTCCCTACGGATCTGCTTCCCAGCACTCCACCCCCACCATCCCATACAGCAGCATCCCTGGGGAAGTCTGGTGGGAATGTTGGTTTTTCCAACAGTCATGGGCAAAATGGGATTATCAAACCCAACGGACACCAGAATTCCCCACATGGGATGGACCAACAACTCTCCCACTGCCATTAGCAAGGCCCACACCCCTCCAGGAGGGAATTCCCACTCCTCCAGATCCCAGGTTTTTGTTCCAGGTGCCAGGGTCAAGCTCCACGTGCTCCTCCATCCTTTATTTTGGCTGAGCCCGAGGATGGGTGGTTTTTTTCTTGGAGCTTTTCAGAGTTATTGCTTCCAAGGTCTTCCCAATCCATCAGAGCCATGGCTTGGTTTCCACCCATCCTTTCTCCCACTGTTCCGTTTCCCATCAGCATTAATTATCCCTGTCCAAATGAACTCCAGGCCTCCTCTGATCCATCTCCGACGAGGTTTCTGCGCAGACGGAATTGATGGATGAGCAAATCCATCCCAAATATTCCGATCGGTGGGAGCCAGGCAGGGAATCTGCAGGGATCTGCGGGAGGATGGAGCAGTGGTTGCACATTCCCGGGGCCGGCTGAGCAGGCCGCCCTTGCTTTTCCAGGATGAGCTGAGTTTTTGGGAATCATTAAAAACCACCAGCTGAGGTTCCAGAGTTAACGAGCAGCCTCTGGAATTGGCCGGAGAGCCCGGGGCAGGATTCCCAGTTAATTCCTGGTTAATATTTAAACAGCAGCACTGCTGGATTCTGGCTATGCCGGCTTCCTGCGGGCAGGGATGCGACGGAGCGTGGCCCCTATCCTTGGCCAGCTGTTTTTCCAAGGTTTTAAAGCCAAATCCTTATGGATTTTGCTTGACTAACAGATTTGATGGATTAAAGGAGGAATTTTATGATGAGGGTGGTGAAACACAGGAGAATCTGTGGATGCTCCATCCCTGGAATATTCCAGGCTGGGTTGGACGGGGCTTGGAGCAACCTGGGATAGTGGAAGGTGGCCCTGCCCTTGGAAGGGGGGTGGAACTGGATGGTTTTGAGGTCCCTTCTAACCTGAACCATTCCATGTTGAAAGTCTTTCCTGCAATCTCCACCTTTGTGGAGACTCTCCAATTTGTGTCCTCAAGCCAGACATTCCCACCCAACCTGGCCTTGGCCAGCCTGGAACATCTGGGATATCTGGAAAGCTCAACCCAAATGAATTCCCAAAGTGGGTGTCAAGGGCTTCCACAAGCACAGGGCTACAGGCACTGGATTGCATTCCAGAAATCCCGACGGATAAAATCGCACGGAGCTGATCACAAGAAGCAAAACCAGTTCCAACCAAAAACCTGACTGGTTTAGAAACCTGGTTTTGGTTTTGGAAAAGTGTCCTGAAGTGTCTCCAAAATCCTTCTCCATGCAAAGCCAGCCCGACTCCCTCATTTTCTCCTTACACATCCTGTGCTCCATCCTGGTGATTCCCCACTGGATTCTCCCAGGTTTTTGATAATCCAGAATGACCCGAGGTTGCCCAGCTGTGGTCAAACGAGGATTAAAACTTCCCTGAACCTTCCGAGGTGTCCCCAACTTCCCTTCCTCACCTGCCCTTGGGATAACGCTTCCCAACATTCCTGAATCTTTGGGCGGCCACCGGTTTGTCCGTCCCGTGGCTACACCTGGCCTTGCTGAGCTTCAGGAAGTTCTTCCCAACCTGTCCTTGATCCATAGGATCCCTCGGAGCTCCAGCCCTGCCCTCCAGCTTGTCTGGTGGCTCCGCAGATTATTGATAAGGATATGGATCGGGAGAGGAGCTGGGATCGGCCTGGGAGGAGCCAGACTTTGGGAATGAACCTTCAACCACCACCCTCCAAGCCGGACGATCCGGTTTTTATCCAACAAATTGTGTCCCTGTCTGGATGAGGGATACATCCAAAGCCATTCCAGGACACTTTGAAGGTGTTTTTTCATAAATAAAGGTGATTTTCCAATGAAAAAAGGTGGTTTTCCAATAATTAAGGTGATTTTCTGTTAATAAAGGTGATTTTCCCCTAATAAGGATGATTTTCTAATAATTAAGGTGATTTTTCCGCTAATAAAGGTGATTTTCCAATGAAAAAGGTGATCTTCTGTTAATAAAGATGATTTTCCGTGAACAAAGGTGATTTTCTACTAACAATGGTGATTATCCATTAACCAAGATGCTTTTACATCAATAAAGTTGATTTTCCCTTAATAATTTTCCCTAAACCACAGCTTACAAAGCCTCCAGCATGGGCACAAATTTATCCCTGGCACCTTTATCCCGGGAACCTCTGTCAGAACAACAAAACCTAATGAATTTTTTAAAAAAATCGATAAATCCAGAAGGTTTTCTTTTCCCTGCCTGGAACAGGAAGCGTTGCCATTCCCCAGCTTTTGGAAAATCAGGGAAAGTGAGTGGCCTGAAATAGCTCAGCTCCATGGCAAAAGCCAGGAATAGAAATGAAATCCCAGCTCCAAATCCTCGGCTTTAATCGCTGCCCTTCATACTCTTAATTACAGCCCCCGATTCCAATAAAACTTCAAGGATGGTTTTCTTCAGAATTATGCAACCAGAATTTTGGGGCCGACCGCCGACGCAAGCGCTCGGAGGAATTAGGCAAATATCCGCCTAATCCCGAGCCACATTTTGCAACGGGAAGCGGGGAATTCAAGGAAAGGATATTAAAAAGCTTCAGGCCTCGATTTCCACCCCGGCTCGGAGCAAGAAATGCCGGATATGAGCGTTTTTTTCCCTGGGAAATATTTGAGGAAGGAATGAGGAAGGGGAGTTCAGTCTTGTTTGGGTTATGCCGGGAATGTGTTTTCCACTGGTTATCCTCAAATATTTGCTCGGATTGGTTCCATCACCCAGGAGCTTCGTGATCTCAATAAACTCAAGGATCACGGCGAGGAATTGAATTAAGGAAGGAGCCTGGAAAATGGATTCAAGGATGTTGGAAGTCTTTTCCGACCTTAACAAGCCCATGGAAAAGTCACCCGGATGGGTGGGATGAGACCCGGCACTGTTGGAGCACCTCCAGTGCTGGAGAAGGGGAAAGGAAGTTGAAGCCAAAGGAATTTTGGAGTATGAAAATCTCCCGTAGGGGGAAATAAAATCTTTGGATAAATTTGGGAGTGCTGGGAGATCCTATCAAAGAATTCTGCCACGCTCCGGCAATGCCCCATCCCTGGAAGTGTCCAAGGCCAGGTCTGGAGCAACTCAAACGGTTGGAAGGGACCTCAAAGACCATGGAATTCTGACCTCTTTGCCATGGACAGGGACATCCAACGTCACTCAGAGCTGGATTTTTGCCGTGACATGGGTGGGAATAAGCCAAAACCAGGGATAAAACACCACAAAAAACCATTGGAAGACTGAATTTGGGATCCTTCCAAACATCCTGCCTCACGGTTTGGGAAATTGAGGAACTTGTGGAACCAGGGGAAAAGCCTGAAGACGTGGAATTTCCAGGTGATGCTTAAATTAAAAAAATCTCCAGGATTTGGATCCAGCTCCTTGTCATGATTCCAGAAGGGTGGAAAGAGGAGATAATTCCATGTCCTGAGGACACAAATCCTTGGATTGTGCAAGGTGTGTCCAACAGAGGTTGAAAATGGGACAAATCAAAGCAAACAAACACTGGAATGGAATTCCCACAAAAACTGTGGCTGCCTCATCCCTGGAAATGTCCAAGGCCAGGCTGGATGGAGCTTGGAGCAACCTGGGATAGGGGAAGTTGTTCCAGGGGGATGGAATTGGAAAAAGCAGGGATTTGTTGCCATAGGCAGCAAATAAAAGGGAGGGGGAAAAAAACCCCTGAATTTCAAGAATTCCAAGAATTCCCTCCAACATTCCCTTCCAGAGCTGGATTCACGGATTGGAATTCCTCAGAGCCTACTCCGAGGGCAGGAAGAGCCCGTGGTGGTTTTACTGGCCACCAGAGCCAGGGGGACGTCGGTGCCACGACCTCGTGTATAGAACATCGGGAAGAGAAGGATTTCCAGTGGAATGCCGTGGTCTGGGAATGGGATGAGGTTCCCACAGTGCCAGGGATTTGAAAGATGGAGAATTCCAGGCCATCCTCTTTGTCATTAAGGGATGGGAGGGATGAGGTAGTTTTAGGGTTGATCCAGATCCGGGTGGGAGTTTCAACAGGATCAGCAATTCCAGGCTTAAAAAATTTCTTTTTTGCTCGGGTAGGGGAGCAAAAAGCTTCATAAAATCGTGGAAATTTCATGGAAATTTCATGGAAAAACTTCATCAAATGCTCAAACCCATGGTTTGGGTTGGAAGGGAGAATTCCTATCCTAGGTTGCTCCAGCCTGGCTTTGGACACTTCCAGTGATCCAGGGAAAGCCACAGCTTCTCTGGGAATTCTATTCCAGCCCCTCACCACCCTCACACAGCCAGGAATTCCTTCCCAATATCCATCTATCCCTGCCCTCTGGCAGTGGGAAGCCATTCCCTGTGTCCTGTCCCTCCATCCCTTGTCCCAAGTCCTTTTCCAGCTCTCCTGGAGCCCCTTTAGGCCCTGCAAAGAGCTCTGAGGTCTCCCTGGATCCTCCTCTTCTCCAGGTGAACATTCCCAGCTCTCCCAAGTTTCTCCTGGCTTCTCACGCCAGGAGATATCATCCAGCTGGGAAAATCCAACATTTGGGTGAAGAAAGGCCCGGAATTCCAAGCCTTAAGCTCCTGCTAGAGGCAGGACATTGGGAAGGAAGCCCTTGAGGATCCTCTCCATGCCACGGTCCTTCCGCACGGTTTTTCCGAGCAACTCCAAGTCCTTGGTTTCTCTTCCTTCTCGTCTTGGAGGAAGGCTGGGAATCCCTGCAGGGACCTGGAAAACCCTCGGGCAGCAGATGCTGCGGAGATTTATGTCATTGATCCACCTGTTTTCCAAACCCGGGCATGGCAGGTTCTTCCCAGCGCCTCCCAGGAAAGGAAATAAATGGAGAGAATTCCAAGGAAAAATCGTGGGGTGCCCAAATTGGGTATTTTAGAGCTTTGAGGCGTCTTTTATTCCACAAACCTGCTTTTTTTGGGATCTTTTGGAGTCAGGAAACGGCTGCTGCTGGTAAGGGGGGGGAGAGAGCTCCAGCGGGTGCATTACAAGGATTTGATTTTGAGAGAATTCCCCTTGGATGTTCCTGCTCAGCCACACTTAATCCAGGAAGATTTTAAATGCTGCATTTTATCTCCAATATCCCAGCGCCTTTGGAACCAGGACGCGCAAAAGAAGTGGGAATCCTGAGGAATAACTTGGGCACAACTTCCCAGCAGATGGAATTTGGGTGAAGACCCCTCACATTCCAAGATTCCTGCATTTTGGTCCAAGGAAAACGCTCCTAATGGTCAAAAATCCACATCCTCGTCCTTCAAGCTTCCACTTGGAATTCCTCCTTGGAGAAGCAGTGGCAGAACCGAGTTTTCCATGGAAAAGGCTTCTTTTTTCCCTGCCTGACACCTTCTCCAAGGATTTCAAGCCAATAATCCTTCTCCAAGGATTTCAAGCCAATAAAATTCAGACACTTCCCGATGGCGTGGAAAATCCTGGACACCTGACACAAAATCTGGCCGACGTTCCCACTCTGAGATTTCATGGCTGTCAAGTCACACTCTGGAGACAAGCCACCATTTTAAGACAAGCGTGGAAAACTCCAGGAAAAAGCTGGAAAATCCCTCTGGGAAGGCTCTGCTGACCACCAGACAAAGCTGCTGTTGATATCCCAGGGTTGATTCCTGAGCAGAATCCTAATTAGAACAAATCCCACCTCACCATGGAAGCGCGAGGTGATTCCGGAGGGATCCAGGCGCTTGGCAACGGAAGATTCCCTGTGGATTCCAAGGTCTGATGCATCCCTGACCCACGCGGGTGGGATGGAACATCCTCATGGATGTGAGGAATGGATTGGGAGCAGCCTCCAGCATCTCCAGCCAAACCTGGAGATGCTCTGGTTCCTAAATCCTAAATTTTACGGGAAGCCCTGGGTGTAAATTCCAAAAAATATTTTCCCACTTATCCCAAATTCCCTTTTTCAACCAGATGATCTGAGCTTATTCAGAAATCTTTAAATAAGATTTCATGAGATGAAACCTGGACTGGGAGGTTCCACCAGGAAACCTCTGGAGCTCCTTCCCAGCTGCGGATCTTCTGCGAGAAACTCAACTGAGATCTGGGAAGCACGGAATCTCATGGAATCATGGAATGGTTGGGGTTGGAAGGGTCCTTCAAGATAATGGAATTCCACAGGGACACCTTCCACTATCCCAGGTTGCTCCAAGCCCCATCTAACCTGGCCTTGGACACTTCCAGGGATGGGGAAAATGAAAGAATGGGGTTTTTTTTCCAGCCAGGATATGAGGATCAAGAGTGGGATGCAGCCGTGGTTTGGCTGAGCCGATGGGACTCACCCCTGTCACCTCCAGGGATGCAGGTGGAAATTCCAGTCAGCAGGAATTTCTGCTCCCTCTAGTGGCATCCGAATTTTAAAAAAATTTTATTGAGTTTTTAAAGCTCCAAGACCTGGGATCTGCTCAATCCCAATCCCCGGAAAGGCCAAGACCTGGAATTCCAGGTGATTCGAGGACACACAACCTCCCATCAGCCAAACCCAGCCCAGGGCTGAATTCCTTTTCTCTTCCAGGAGATTTCCAGGGATTAAACCTTTTTATTTGAGAGTCCAGCTCTCCTCCCACCTGATCCAGCAGATTTACATCCCATAATGGGAACAGCGAACGTGTGGGTGGAGGACACCAAGGATTAGTGACCTGGAGTGTCCGTGCTGGGTCTGATGTGGGAATTGGATCCAGTGTGGGAATCCCCCCAGAGAGCTGCTGATCCCACCTTGGGAATGATTGTTTCCCCAGAAATTCCTGATCCCACCTCGGGAATGATCCTTTCCTCAGGAAACTCCTGATCCCACCTCAGGAATGATCCTTTCCCCAGGAAATTCCAGATCTCATCTCCGGAATGATCCTTTCCCCAGGGAGCTGCTGATCCCACCCCTGTTCTAGCAGCAAATCCCAAGGAATTTAAAATCCATCCCCTGATCCTTGTTAACCCCTCACGCCACTTTGGGAATGGGATCCTGCTCCATCAACATCTCCTGGGCTCATTTCCCACCAGGAGAGGGGGAATTCTGCCCCTCTGACCTGCTCAGGTGAGATCCCACCTGGAATTCTGCACCCAGCTCTGGGATCCAACATCAGGAGGACCTGGAGCTGCTGGAGCAGATCCAGAGGAGGCCATGGAGATGCTCCAAGGGCTGGAGCCCCTCTGCTCCGGAGCCAGGCTGGGAGAGCTGGGAATGTCCAGCCTGGAGAAGAGGAGGATCCAGGGAGACCTCAGAGCCCCTTCCAGTGGCTGAAGGAAGGAATTCTTCTATGTGAGGGTGGTGAGGGGCTGGGATGGAATTCCTAGAGAAGCTGTGGCTGCCCCTGGATCCCTGGAAGTGTCCCAGGCCAGGCTGGACATGGCTTGGAGCAACCTGGGGTACTGGAAGGTGTCCCTGCCCATGGAAAAGGCTGGAATTCCATGATCTTTCAGGCCTCTTCCAACCCAAACCATTCCATGATTCTGTAATTCCATGACCCTGTGATTCCACATACGCATGCAGTGAACGACCCCAAACCCATCTCCCTCCCCAAAATCCCCCTGCCCCACGAGGAGCCCCCATTCCCAGGCTCAGAGATTCCATCAGAGCCTCTCCCAGGACCTCGGGAAGGTGGAACCTCCCCCAAGGTGCAGAGCCGAGGCTGCCTCTGATGTCCCACATGAAAGCACTTGCTGAGCCGGGAATTCCTGTTCCCATCCAGCCACAGTTTCTGGGAGCAGGAGTTGGGAACAGGAATTCTGCCCCTGCTTGGTCTCCTCAGCCTGGTCGGGTTCTTAACGTGGTCAAAAGCATCAATTAAGAGGAGACAAATACATTAATTAATGACCTGCCTCAGGTTGCCCAGAAAAGCTGTGGCTGCTCCATCCCTGGAATTGTCCCAAGTCAGGCTGGGGTGGTAGAAAGTCTCCCTGCCCATGGCAGGAGGTGGAAAAACATGGATTTTTAAGGCTCCTTTCCAACCCAAACCATTCCATGATTCCGTGATTTGCAGCTTTTAATCCATAAAAGATGAAATGACAATGGAGGAGTGACACGAACACCTCTGAACGTTGTCCTTGGGAATTGAGCACTGACTCCCTTCTCCTTCCTGAGGGAAATGATCCCTGCCAGGAGCTCCCCAGACCTGTAGGACAAGCTGTGGTTGTGGCATGAATCATCCCAACTCCTCAGGGAGATCTTATTCAGAGAAATCATTTAAAACCATGCCAGGCTCTAAACCCGAATTTCCAATCCTAAAAATGAATTTCAGAGGATGAGAAATTATTCCTTTAGGGAACCTTCCTGCAGGGAACATCTAAATTGTTGTCCCTAAGGTGGAGAAACACCTTTCGTTGATGTTTTTCCCTCTTTCTCCTTGTTTTGTGGAGGATCCAACTCGGCGGAGACCCACCAAGGGTCAAGCATGAGGAACCACCCATAAAATATCTTTGCCCAACACCTGCATGATGCAGATTGCTCTTGGAGACCACCAGGACTGGGAATTCCTGATTTTCTCCCACCCACCCCACCTTTACCTTTCCGTCTCCTCCTTCACCACGGAATACTGGCTGGACTGGCGGCTCGACCGCTGCTCCTGCACCTTCTCGTTGCCCTCCAGCTCCTGCTCCAAGGACGAGCTGGTGCTTCCCTCCCTGCTGACATTGCTGCTCCTGCCGGGGCTGTTTTCCGTGGAAGCCCGCGGCGACTCCGTGTTCTGCTTCAGCGTCTGCAGCTTGGCCAGCGGGATGATGTCGCAGTTCTGGGGACGGTGCCACACCGTCCTCTGCGTGGTGGCATTGTAGTAGTAGAAGCGGGAGGTGTTGGGGTCGAAGAGCTCCCACCACTGGTTCTCATTGGTGCGTTTGATCCGCACCCCGGCGGGGGGGTCCCACACGCACTCCCCCGTGATGAGGTTGGCGTACATGCGCTCCCGGGTCCGAGGCTCGATGATTTCCACCCATTCCAGCCTGGGAAAGGACAAGGAAAGAAGGGAAACGTCAACCGAGCGATCTCGGAAGGTGGCCCACGCCACCCGATAATTCCGTGATTTGATGCAAGGGGAGGATGGAGAAGAGCGACTTCTCAACTCTTCCTTCCACCCCCATCGAGTCTCCCATGTCCAAGACTCGATGACTTCCACCCATTCCTGGAAAAAGCCTGAAAAAGAACAAGGAGAGAGGGGAAATTCAACCGAGATCCCTTCCAACCCCAACCATCCAATGGTTCCGTGATCAACGCTCACAGCGAGCGCGGGATGAAGAGCGACTTCACAACTTTCTTCCACCTGCATTGAGTCCTGCAGAATTATTTACACAAAACAGAGAATTTTCCAAAGGGTTTCCAACCAATCCCTGATTTTCAGCTCCCAGGGAAACCAAGCAAGTCTGCAAAACACATGCCCAGGTTGGAGCACCCCAATGTCCACCCCAAACCCTTGAAGGTCCAGACCCGGGGATCAAAGCACATTCCGTGAGTGAATGGGAAGGACTGGACCAACTGGAATCACCAACCTGGCGATGAACTTCTCCTGCAAGACCACCCCGCAGCCCGGCGCTGCCGCCCACACCACCAAACCCGGCAGCATTTCCCACAAAAACTCCAAAATGATGGATTCGACCTCCCCTGGTCCAGCTGGAGCAGCGCAGCTCCCCGGCACTCCAAAGATCCCAAAGCTCCTTCCCTCTGTCCCGATTTCGACACCGGGAAAAGGCGTTGGCTCTGTGGGTTCCTCCTCCAGTACCATCCCAAAACCACTGGCCCCAAAACACCTGGGCTGGGTGACAACCGCGGGCGGCACCAGCACCGAAACCTGATGGTGGCAGGGATGGAGATGGTGAGGGCTGAACAGGCCCAACCATGTCCCAGCTTCCATGGGAAGGAATGGAATGGGATGGAATCATAGAATGGGATGGAATCATGGAATGGGATGGGATGGAATGGAATGGGACACCTTTCCCCTTCCCAAGGTGCTCCAAGCCCTATCCTACCTGGCCTTGGACAATTCCAGTGATCCAGGGGCAGCCATAGCTCTTCTGGGAATTCCATTCCAGCGCCTCCCCACACTCATAGAGAAGAATTCCTTCCCAATATCCCATCTAACCCTGCCCTCTGGCTGTGGGAAGCCATTCCCTGTGTCCTGTCCCTCCATCCCTTGTCCCAAGTCCCTCTCCAGCTCTCCTGGAGCCCCTTCAGGCACTGGAAGGGGCTCTGAGGTGTCCCTGGAGCCTTCTCTTCTCCAGGCTGCACATTCCCAGCTTTCCCAGCCTGGCTCCAGAGCAGAGGGGCTCCAGCCCTTGGAGCATCTCCATGGCCTACTCTGGATCTGCTCCAGCAGTTCCAGGTCCTTCTGCTATTGGATCCCAGAGCTGGATGCAGAATTTCAGGTGGGATCTCACCTGAGCAGGGCAGAGGGGCAGAATTCCCTTTTTCCTGCTGCCCACGCTGTGGGATGAGCCCAGGATACGGGGAATTTCTAGGACCAGAGCACATGGATGCATCCTGTGGAGTTTCCCACCCACCAACCCCCCCAAATTCCTTCTTCCCTTGGCTACTCTTCATCCTTCCCCCACATCCGTGTTTTTCTGGAATTGCCTTGACCCCCCTCCCTCAGAAACACAACAAAAGGGATTTTTGGGATCATCCAGAAGCAAACAGGAGCTTAGAAATTCCAAAGAGGATTAAAAGAAGTCGTAATCCCAAGAAAAAGAGAATTCCACCAATTTTTCAGATTACCCCAGACACTGCACTTGTCACCTCTGCATAATCCAGAGGGTACCTGAGACATTCCGGGATCTGCATCTTTATTCAAATTCCTCTTCCATGTGGGTTTATGTAAAAAAAAAAAAAAAAAGGAAGGAATTGAGTGAAATTATTTGGGATTTATCCTCATCTGCATTTCCAAGGCTTTTAAGGAACGTCTAGAAATAGATGAGGAGGAATAAAAAGCTAAGTGAGGCTTATCAGGGAAGGTGCCACTTAAACCTGACACATCCAGGGAGTCAGACAATGATGGATCACATGGATCGCATCCCGACGCCTTTTCCTGGGAATGAACCCCTGGAGGCTCTTCAGAAATGCCCAATTTGCAAGAAAAAAAGTCCCTGGAGGGGGATCCCAGGTGTCAGCCTGGCCCCGAGCCCTCAGCGCATTTTCCAATGGGATTTAAACCTCTGTATGGAAAAAAAAGTGGGATTTTCAGGGTGTGAGTTCCCAGCTTGGATCAAACCCCCCTAAAGGAGGAAAACATGTCCAGCTCCTCTTGGAAATGAGAGGAAAATCCACAATTCAGCTTTTCCCTGCAGAACAGAGACTAAAAGCAGCCAGAGAAGAGTCGGTCCTAAATAACGGCTCGTCTCGTTCCGCAAAACTCGGATCCGATCCGGCACGGAACTGCAACTGGAGGCCACTTCCAGCTTTGGAGAATTGAGATTGACCAAAGAACCGGCCAAGGTGGCCAACGGCAACTGGTTTGTCCCAGCCCAGGGAAGGTTTGGGATTCCCAGGATATTGATGGGCTGGGGCGTGGCCAGGGAAGGGGACGGGATGATCTTGAGGGTCTCTTCTGACCTAAACCATTCCATGTTTTTATAAGAGCAATTCGAATTCCCGATTCCTGGCAAGGTTTTGGAGACATCTGAAGCGGCTCTGCAGCACTTGGGGAGCTCTGCTCCCCAAATTCCCACTCCCAGGTGATCCCTTTGGATTCACAAACCGAAATATCCAAGAGATCCAAGAACCCAACATGTCCAAGAACCCAAATCCCCCCATCAGTGCAAAATTCCCAGGAGAGGACAATTCCCATCTTACTTCCCATCTTATTTCTTATTTCCCTGTTTAAAATTAATTAAAACTCCCCCAAAACGTCATTAATATTTAAAATAATAATGGAATTATTAAATGGGTTGGGGTAAAAGGAGCTTTTAAAGCTCACCCGTTCCAACCCCTGCCTGTTATTTTATTTATTATTAATTAATTAATTAGCGTTCATTATTAGACCCTTTATTTTATTCATTATTCCCATTATTTTATACATTATCCACTTTATTATTATTATTTTATTTATTACTATTTTATTTATTACTGATTTTTCAGGAATATTTGACTTAAAATATGGGAAAAAACCACAATTCCTTCATGCCAGACCTTGGAAAACCCGGGACCAGGGAATATCAAAGTTTTTGGGAGCCAGGACATTTTCCTGCACCAGTAATTCCATTTTTAGGGAACCATTAACCTGAAAGGTGGAATCCTTCTTGGCTTTTCCTGATGGATGCAGCAGGAAAAAAAATCAGGGCAGGCACCCAAAGGTTCAGATTCTTCTTAGGGCAGCTGGAGCTGCTGGAAAAGCTTGGAGTGGGATGGAGTTAAGGAAAAATATTCCAGCTTTTCCCACAGAGGAGGAGTCGCCTGCTCAGGGCACAGCTGAGGAGTTGTTAAATGGGAAAAAATCATGGAATGAGGGCCGGGAGAGGGGTGGATCCTCAGCCACTCCATGGAGAACGGGAAAACGGCTCCAGTGGTTTTGCTATTTGCTCCGGAAAAGCCGAGCCGTGGAATCGCTGTGGTCCCATTCCTCGTTGTGGGATTTTGGGAAATTGAGTGTCCTCTTCTCAAAATTCCAAGGCAGCCCTGTGGTAGCTTGACTCCAGACCCACCATGCCTCAGCCATGGTGATTATCATGGAAAATCATGGAATTTTTCCCTGCGGGAAGGGACCTTTGACGGTCATCTTCTTCCAACACCTTTCTATGAGCAGGGACTTGCGCTATCCCAGGTTGCTCCAACCTGGTCTTGGACACTTCCAGGGATCCGGGGGCAGCCACAAATTTCCTAGGAATTCCATTCCAGGGCCACACCACCCACACAGGGGAGAATTCCTTCCCAATATCCCACCTAAATTTCCACTTTTCCACTGGGAAGCCATTCTCTGTGTCCTGTCCCTCCACCCCTTTTTCCAAGTCCCTCTCCAGCTCTCCTGGAGCCCTTCAGGCACTGGAAGGGGCTCTGAGATCTTCCTGGAGCCTTCTCTTCTCCAGGCTGGACATTCCCAGCTCTCCCGGCCTGGCTCCAGCCCTTGGAGCATCTCCATGGCTTCCTCTGGATCTGCTCCAGCAGCTCCAGGTCCTCCTGAAGTTGGATCCTGGAGCTGGAAGGTGATTCCAGGTGGAGTCTCACCTGAGCAGGTCAGAGGGGCAGAATTCCCTCCTTTCCTGCTGTCCACTGGAAATTTCTGGGATGTGGCCACACACAGCCAGGTCAAATCCCATTTTCTATCAATCCCTGAGGACAGGAGGGAATGTCCGGCACAATCAGAGCTCAGGACCCAGGTGGATGCTCCGGCAGCTCCTGGCCTTGATCCGTAATAACACAAACACCGGGAGCTGTGTGGTTTGGGAGAATCCAGAACAGAATCCTGCAGTTCGGCATTGCCTAGCTGGAAAAAGCTATTCCAGGACAGTGGGAAAAATCCGAGCCCTCTGCTCCATCCTTAATCCACGACAATTCCAGCGACGGAAAAGCGCTGACGAGGCAGAGCGCAGACCCTAAAGCCACCTCAGGGAAAAACCAACTCCTCCATCAAAGTGAATCCATCGTTGATCGGCCCCCGCCGCTGCTCATTCCTTTCCAATTAAATAAAAAGATGGAAAAATCCAGCTCCGGGAGGCAGGAGCCGTCGGATCCGGGTGTTCACGCGACGCTGCTTTGATGGAGAAGGGATGTGACTCCCGGGGCCATGTCGGGAGAAGGTTCAAGGGCGGCCGTGGTGAAGGGGAGATGTCAGCAGGAATATTATGGGATGGTCGGGAGGATCGTGGAATCATGCAATGGTTTGGAAGGGGCCTAAAGATCATGGAATTCCATGGTTAGGGACACCTCCCGCTATCCCAGGTTGCTCCAAGCCCTGTCCAATCTGGCCTTGGACAATTCCAGGGATGGGGCAGCCACAGATTCTCTGGGAATTCCATTCCAGCACCTCACCACCCTCCCAGGGAAGAATTCCTTCCCAATTTCCAATCAAAACCTCTCCATTTTCAATTCCAAGCCCTTCCCCCTAGTCCCTGCTCCTCTGATAACCTGAAGCCTCAACTCTGGGTAAAGCTGATCTTGTTTGAACTTAACTTCCCTCTTTTTGGACGGTTCAGGAATTTAAAACAACTCCTCCAACTTCTTCCCCTCGGGTCTTCACTTGGAGCTGCTCCTTTCCGACCAAAATCCCAGGAATTGATGTGGAAATCTGATCCCGTTTCTCTCTGATCCCAAAAAATGCTTGTTCAGTCATTTTTCCCTTTGGGCTGCAGCGATCAATAAATTCCAAATCATTTTAGGTATGGAATGCTGGGAAATTTAAGCTCATCCTAAGCCAGGTTGGCTCATGGAGTTAACCCTGGTGCCAGGAGTGACACCGAGGTGACACCAAGGGAGGGGTCAAGTCCCAAGTGGCTCTGAGGCCAAATTAACCTCAGTGACACAAATTCCAGCTCCTTAAAACCCAGCTTAAATCCAGCTTGGAGTGGGATTGGAGCAACCTCGTCCAGTGGAAAGCCGGGCTTGATGACCTTCAAAAGTCCTTCCCGAACCAACTCATTTGATGTTTCCATGATCCTACAAGACTTTAATGACCTTATTACCATGAAAATTCCAAAAAACCTATTATCCCACAAATTGTGGCCGGTTCCTCCAAAACATCAACACGAGGAGGTTTTTTTTGTCGGGAAGAGCGTCTCCAAAGGCTGATCCAACAGAAAAAAATCTCCTCTGGATGTTGATGATGATGAAGAGCTTTGTCCCTGCCTTGCTCAGCAGTTTCCTGGCCAACGACTCACGGGAACAGGCATCGGATCGATCCCTGAGCAATGAAATAAATCCATAAAGGACTGTGCAGAAATCTGGGAGCTGATCCAGCTCCTGCGAGAGCTGGGATGGGAAAAAATCCAGGGCTGGGAGTGCAGAGATGGGAGAAATTCCAAGGATGGAGATGTCAAGGTGCTTAAAAAAGGAGGGGGGATCATTAATTAAGGAAAATTGTCTTAATTAGAGCTGCCCCATCCCCTTGGGGCAGCCACAGCTTCTCTGGGAATCCCATTCCAGGCCCTCACCAACCATCACCGTAACCAAATTCCTTTCCAATATCCAACTGAATCTCCCCATTTGGAGTTTCAAATTCCCAACCTTGACATGAGCAGGTCCATTCTCTTTCCACCACCATTCCAAGGACTTTGAGGGTCGTTTTTCCTCCTCCATGGTGGGGTTTGAAGGCATCTCAAGACCTTTTGTTCCAGCCTGCACCTTCCCAACCATTCCCTTTGCCGTTGACCGCGACTACTGGAAAACCACTGGCTATTTAATTGTCCCAATGGAATTTAACAGCGAAAAAGGAGTGGTGGGACCCTGAGGATAATTTATTTATCCACAGACCACCAGAGATCCAAATCTGGGACATTCCTGCTCATCCAGCTGCTCTGGAAGAGGCGGAATGCAGGGATAACACGGCCCAACGGATCTGACGGCGTCGGAGCTCAACTTCCCCCTTTGATTTGCCAGAGATACAACCCCAGGATTTGCAACTCAGGAATGATTTGCACCCCAAATGACACCCCTGGAGTAATTCCCGGCCCCGGATAAACCGGGATAACACGTCCTGGGATGCACCATGGCTTGGAATGCACTCTGGGAAAGCTCCTGGCATGCTCCTGGCTGGCCAAGCTCTTCCTCAGCACTTTTGGAAGCCAAACCACAAAGGAGGAATTTCTTGTATAGGGATGAAGCTCCCGGATTTCTCTGCCAGCTTGGAATTGCAGCTCCTGCCAGCTCCTTCCTGAAGGAATAAATAACTGGATAATTTTAAATATTGATATTCCCATGGATCTGGAAATTGCAGAGGCCTCGCTTGAGCGTTAGTGCTCAAGCAACTGAGGGTGGCTACAAATGGAATTCATGGAATTACATCTTCCCTGAGTCAGGGCAAAGTGTGACGAAATCCATGGAAAATGAGCATTTCCATTAGCTGATTCCACCGGAGAACCAGGAGATGGAATCCAAGAGGGAATCGGATGTTGGATCAAGCACCATCCAATGGCTCCAAAGTAGTGATGTTCTACGAAATCCAAAATCCCATCCCTGCTGCAAATGCCCTGATTCCACTGGGAATCAAAATCCCTGAGATCTGGGGTGAGATTGAGCCCCACAAATCATGGAATTGTTTGGGTTGGAAGGGACCCTCAAGACCATCCTGCTCAACCCCATTCCATGGGCAGGGACACCTTCCACTATCCCAGCTTGCTCCAATCCTTTTCCAACTTGCCCTTGGACACTTCCAGAGATGGGACATCCACAACTTCTCTGGGAAGTTCCACAGATCACACCCTCAGAGGAAAAGAATTCCCAAAGAAGCCTTAAAAACAACCAAAGACTATTTCAGAAAACCCAATTTCCCCATTATTCCTAAAAAGCACCGTGGAGAAGAGGAGCAGGGAATGATTCCACACTTTCTTTTTCCCCTTTAATTGGTTGCTCCGGCGTTTAAAAGACAATTCCAGGAAATGACTTTCCATAGCTCCTAATTAAGCCGTGGAATTCGGCAACGCAGCCAAATCCCATAAATAGGTTCAAAGGAGAATTAGACGAGTTCAAGGAGGACAAGAGCTTTTAACCGGGATATTCCAAGGTTAGGAAATCCCCAGGAGTGGGGAAGGATCACCCTTCCCTTTTTCAGAGGAATTTTTCCCCTTTTTCGGATGAATTTTTTGCCGTGGAGAATGGAACGCAGCCACGAAAAACATTCCTACCCCTCCCATCTCCCAGCATCCCGCTTTGCATCCATGTCTTTGGCATCGTCCCATCCCTTCTGCCCTGGAGGACACAGGGATAAGACTCCCCAAAAAACCCTGGAGGCTTCAAAGAGCAGCTTCAGAAAAGGGAAAGGACGGATTTTTTTCCATCTTATCGGAGAGCGCACGGCCGCTTTCTGACGCTCCCGATCCGAACTTCACAGTGCCGGCATCTCCTTTAAACTCCAAGGGAAAAAAAAAAAAAAGGAATTTAGGAAGCTGCTGGAGAGCTGATAAGGCAAACAGCCCGGGATGAATGGAGGATCTGCATGAAAGCAGCGAAATCGCTGGGATGACCTCGAGCCTCTCAAAGGAGCCTCTGGAATTTTATCCGGAGGCTTTTGTGATCCGATATCTCTCCCGACGCAAATTAATCACTTATTTAGCCTCTCGCCTTATTAAACCTCGGAGAGGTCAAGGGCTTGGGGATATCAGCCCTGGAAAAGTTTGGATTTAAAAGGAAGAGTGCAAGTGAGGACGGAAGGATGGGAATTTTTGCTGAGGGGTGGGAGGGGGAGCGGGACCAGGATTGAGCTGGAAGAGTCGTTTCTTATCCCAAAA
>VZSE01013577.1:1618-33570 GCA_013398275.1 Promerops cafer
GAGGATGTGGGGCTGCTGGAAGGTGTCCCTGGCCATGGCAGTGAGGGAAGAGGATGTGGGGCTGCTGGAAGGTGTCCCTGGCCATCCCCAGCCATGGAAGGAGGATGTGGGGCTGCTGGAAGGTGTCCCTGGCCGTGGCAGCTGCCTTGCAGCAGCCCAGGACTCGGGAGCTCTCCGTGCCTTCCCAGGGCCAGGGGAGGCTGGAGCTCAGCGCCGAGGATGCTCCGCAGCAGGAGCGCTGAAGCACGGCTCGCTGTAATGTGTTATGACATAGATCAGCTGTTGTTTTCCAGTCTCAAAGGAAACCTTGTGGAATCTCATTCCTTTGACTGGATTAAATTAGCTGCAAATGTTGTCCTTTAAACACAAACTCAAGGCCTTTCGCTGGAAAATGAGGATGGCGGAGCTGGAGAAATCTCTTTCAAGCCATTGTTTCTTTGGAGCTGCAGTTTACCTTTGGTTCCCTAACAAAGTAAATTAATAAATGAAGGGGTAGCAGAGTTGTTTCTATAGCAATCCCCATGGAAACATCAAAAATGCCACAAACACTCATCCTCAGCCTCCAGCTCCCAGGAGAGCACAGCGCAGGCTAAACCACAGCCATGGCTCCTGGATTCTGCCCAATTCCTGGTGCCCTTTCCCTTCAGTAGCTTGGATAGCCACAGATCCCCAAAACGTAGGGAGTTTCCATGTCAATCCTAGTGACTTTCCTCTGGGAAGTGTCCCTGGGAGCAGCTGGAGCTGCCCTTCCAAAGGGGCACAATCAGCCACAGCAGGGCCATGGAACAGAGGCACCTGCTGAGCCTGCTGGTGGTCAAACCCCGGGGCTTTCCCTAAAGTCACTCTTGCTTTAGAAGTTCCCAGTGAGTTGAGCGAGCTGGTCCCACAGCTCCCATCGTCCCGACACGTGGCATTGCTGGCTGGGAGGGTGGGCAGGCCTGGCACAGGTGCCCAGAGCAGCTGTGGCTGCCCCTGCATCCCTGGCAGTGCCCCAGGCCAGGCTGCGATAGTGGCAGGGGTGACCCTCAAGGTGCCCTGCAGCCCTGTAAGGGAAGTGCTGAAGGAGCAGAGCACGGAGCAGGGGTGGGCTCTGGAGAACAGCCACATTCCAGGGCCCAGCATCCGTCCCGGGATGCATTTGGCTCCCAGTCAGGGCTGACAATTAGGCCGTACAGTTAATATTTTTACAGCTGTTTTATTAATAACACATACAGAGCATGCAGCCAGGATTTGTTGGAGACACCTCAGGAAAACGAATGATGTAAATAACAGATGGACGCAGAATAGTCTTACAAACAGGCACCGAGATATTCCCATCTTGTTTAGGAAGACTCTAAATAGACAGATTGGAGATAAACAGGCCAAGTGAGGAGAGGAGAGGCTGGGACTGGGGCTGGATAAACTCAGAGGTGCCTGGGCAGCCCCTCAGATCCTCAGGACTGCTGCACCCCTCTGGCTGTGGATGTGCCCCGCCGGAGCAGCACCGGAGCAGCCTTTCCTGCACTCGCCCAGCCCAGCTTGAAGCCTTGCAGGGTCTCAGTCCCGGCTCCCAGGCTGGAAATGGTTAATCGGGGTCATTCCAGCAACCCTGCAGTGACTTTGCCTTTAACTCCCAACTCCTCTGTTCCGCGGCTTTGCTGCTCTGACTGTCACGGAATGTTGGGGCAGAGCGATGAGAAGAGAGAAGGGAGTGGGGATATGCCCAGGAAAGGGTGGGTTTGGTGCATTTCGGGGGCAAACAGCTGCCAAACGTGTGCACAACACGAGCTGGGAATGGTCCCCGCGGCTGATGCACACAGCTCTGTGGAGGAAGGGTAAACCAAAACCACCGGGAGCCAGGGAATCTCAGGGATTTGCAGTTGGATTTGTACCTTGGCACTTCTCTGGAGCTGGCGGAGCTGGGAGAGCCCGTGGGTGACGGCTGGAACTGGAGATCCAGGTCACCTGGTGCGTGACGGGAGCAGGTGTCCAGACTGGAGAGGGGAAGGGGTCAGGGAGACCTGAGAGCCCCCTCCAGTGCCCGAGGAGGCTCCGAGCGCTGCACGGGGACTTTGGAACAGGCAGGCAGGGCCAGCACACGGGGAACGGCTTCCCCCTGCCCTCGGGCAGGGCTGGACGGGATGCTGGGCAGCGATTCCCGGCTGTGAGGGTGGCACAGGCGTCCCAGAGAAGCCCCTGGATCCCTGAAGTGCCGCAGGCAGCCCCATGCCGGGATTCTCCCAGCTCAGAGCCGCAGCATTCCCACGCACACCCCTCCAGCATCCCGAATCCACAGGTGCGTGCCGCTCCCGCTCCCGCGGTGAGCCGAGCTCCGCAGGGAGCGGCGCCCGGAATAGCAGCGCAGGCTGGGAAAACGGGGAGAGCCAAGGGAGGCAGGAGCTCCAAAAAGCAAACTGTGATAAATCTCAGCCTAACACGCCTCGCTTGGGCACACACCGCTCTCCCGGAGGAGACGACTGCCTAGCAGTGCCTTTGGAAAGGCGCTTTCTCCAGGGCTCGCTGCGGAGCGCAGGAACACAAACACGAGCGCCTTTTCCAGCCCTGCCATCCGAGCGGGGAGCTTCTGTTGGCAGGGGTGGAAGTTCACGGCGGGTTCATCCCGGCTGGTTCGGAGGGCTTCAGGAGAGGGAGAAACAAACAGCAATTAGCGCCTGATTAGCGCCTCTGACATTTCCTGCACCCTCTGAGTGCGGCTGCAGAGGAAGAGCTGCTCCCGTGACTTGTCGCATCTCACCACTTGGGTTTTAGGGGGAATTCCTCCGTGGAAAAGGCGGTCAGGCAGTGGCACAGCTGGAATCCCCACTCCTGGAGGGGTCGAACAGCCCTGGGGATGCGGCAGTGCTGGCCTCAGTGGTGCTGGAGGCCTATTCCAGCCTCAGTTCCTGTGATTCCAGAGGATTCTAGGAGCACATCCTGGTAATGTAATTGCATTTTGTTAACTTCAGGCTGCAGGCGCAGCAACTTCCCAAACTTCCGGCTAGGAGCGGCACTGGATCCCGGGACAGTGAGGAATTCCGGTGGAGACAGCTCAGGGAGACAAAGTCGAGGCAGGAAGTCTCAGGAATTCCAGTGGAGACAGTTCAGGGAGACAAAGTCGAGGCAGGAAGTGTGTGGAGCTCCGTTTGCCGAGCTCTACAGTACAGACGTCTTAACGCATAAATTTAACAATTATTATTGTGTTGCCCTTTTCCAGGAAAGGGTAAAGGAGATTTGTAGGAGCACTTAACACATGTAAATCCCCACCTCTTTAAGGCAAAGCAACGCGCTAAATGGGGCCGTAAATATCCCGAGTATTCTGTCCTTTTGGAAATCATACCTTTTCCCCCTCCTCTCACTGCAATTAAACCCGGGCCTTATTCTAACACGGCTCTGGGGAAGCAGGCATTTAAAAACCTCCAAACAGGTGTTTCTTGAGGGAGACACGAGCTGAGCTCCGCGGCTTCAGTGGCAGCGGGAGTCAAAGGCACGGGGTGGTTTGCTGCTGCTTTTGAAAATTGGGATCAGCTCCCAGCCAGCCGCACCCTGCTCCTGCCGCTCCTCCTTCCTCTTCCCAAGGGCTTGGGCAGCGAGCTGGGGATCCCAGGACTGGGCAGGGAGGCTGGGAAACACCTCCAGGGTCACTGAGTGAGGCTGCTCACCAGAGCAGAGTCCTGCCGCTCCCTGGACACCTGCACGCCTCCCTGAGCAGCCCCTGCCAGGTCCCAGTGTTTGCATCCCAGCCCGTGCTCCACGGCAGCTGCTCCCTGCAGAACCAGCACCTTTCCTGGCTGGAGATCCCTGAGGAGCCAGCACCTTTCCCGGCTGGAGATCCCTGAGGAACCAGCACCTTTCCTGGGCTGGAGATCCCTGAGAATCCCAGCACCTTTCCCGGCTGGAGATCCCTGAGGAACCAGCACCTTTCCCGGGCTGGTGGTCCCTGAGGATCCCAGCGGGTCTCCTTAGCTGCTCCCTGAGGAACCAGCACCTTTCCCGGGCTGGAGATCCCTGAGGAACCCAGCAGATTCCTTACCTGCTCCCTGAGAATCCCAGCACCTTTCCTGGGCTGGAGATCCCTGAGGAACCAGCACCTTTCCCGGGCTGGCGGTCCCTGAGGATCCCAGGGGGTCTCCTTAGCTGCTCCCTGAGGAACCAGCACCTTTCCCGGGCTGGAGATCCCTGAGGAACCCAGCAGATTCCTTACCTGCTCCCTGAGAATCCCAGCACCTTTCCTGGGCTGGAGATCCCTGAGGAACCAGCACCTTTCCCGGGCTGGCGGTCCCTGAGGATCCCAGGGGGTCTCCTTAGCTGCTCCCTGAGGAACCAGCACCTTTCCCGGGCTGGAGATCCCTGAGGAACCCAGCAGATTCCTTACCTGCTCCCTGAGAATCCCAGCACCTTTCCTGGGCTGGAGATCCCTGAGGAACCAGCACCTTTCCCGGGCTGGCGGTCCCTGAGGATCCCAGGGGGTCTCCTTAGCTGCTCCCTGAGGAACCAGCACCTTTCCCGGGCTGGAGATCCCTGAGGAACCCAGCAGATTCCTTACCTGCTCCCTGAGAATCCCAGCACCTTTCCTGGGCTGGAGATCCCTGAGGAACCAGCACCTTTCCCGGGCTGGTGGTCCCTGAGGATCCCAGGGGGTCTCCTTAGCTGCTCCCTGAGGAACCAGCACCTTTCCCAGGCTGGAGATCCCTGAGGATCCCAGGGGGTCTCCTTAGCTGCTCGCTGCCCAGCCGCGGTGCCTCCTGTGTAATTTCCGTGTTATCCTTAGTGCACAAAGCCCCGTTGTCACTGACCGAGCCTGGCTGCTCCTAGGTGCTCAATCCTGGCCTCAAGCTGCCCGCCCGGCCTGCTCCTTTCAGGATTCCTGTCAGAGCTCGGCGGCGCTGCATCGCTGCCAGCTGAGCTACACTTCTACCAGGGCGACGAGGACGGAAAAATGAAAATCACATTTGGCACATTTAATCAGATAATTATTTTTTAAGGAACGAGCAGGAATGTTAAATACATTTCCCCGTTTTTTTCCATCTGTTGCGGCTGACGTGCAGGGCTGGGGCTCTAATAGCGAGGCACATCTCCTGATTAATATTTCAGGATGATCGGAGCGCCGAGGTGCAGCCGCCGGCTCCGTGGGCAGCACATCTGGCTGCCACATGTGCCTCGCTGCTTCCACCTGTAAACCCAGGGTCAGCAGAAAGCCGGCGTGAAGGGGCTTATCGATGGGCCCAGGTGCTGCCCCGGCGCCGGGAATGTTCCTGCCCGGTGTCGGGTGTCAGGAAGCAGGGCTGGAGTCAAGCACTGCAGCCAACGGGTTTTGTGTGCGCCCTGGGACTGCCTCATCCAGCGGCTCTTGGGTGCAACAGTGGATTTCGGGGCATCCCCTAATATTTACACAAGGTGTGTAAGGTTCAAAGCCATCCATTTGATTCTGGATGAGATCCCCGGGATGATTTCCCCCTGTCCTGGTCAAACAGAGCAAATCTGTAACTTTGCAATGGAGCAAAGAGCTGGAGCTTGCTGCCGCTGGGGCACTCACAAGGGGGGGAATTTGCCCCTTTGGAGAGACTTTCTCTGAGGTTCCCCAGCCCCAGGGGGACACCCAGCCAGGAGACAATCCAGGAAAAGCTCACTGGCACCAGAGCTCCTGGGCAGGGAGAGGAGCCTCCTTGCAAGGACAGAGGCAGAGGGAAGCAGACCCCTGGAAACAGGAAAAGCAGCTGTGACGGTTACCTGAAGTGAGGGTTGTCAGGGACATAGGGATGGCTGCTCTCCTGGACTCCACAGCTCCCTCTCCAGCTGGGAAAGGCAGCGCAGAGGTTTGCTATCACTCTGAACTGGGAAAGCACTCCTGGAAAATCAGTTCCTTTGTTCTTTGCTCCTTTCTCCTGTGTCCATATGTATAGTTCATAAGAGCTTTTCTCCCTTCCAGAGAAGGATCCCTAATTCCCAGGGAAACTCCGGGAGTTCTGAGATGGCCACCTCGTGGGAAGCTGTGGATTCCTAAGGATTTGTTCCACTCGACAGTGGAGCAGGGAAGGAGGAGCTGGCCTGGATGCCCCACGGATTTAGGAAGCACCAGGGTAAGCTGCTGAAAAAGCTGGTTTTCTCAAAGTTTTGAAGTTTGCTTTTCCCCCAGCCAGAGGAACAAGTCCAACCCCCTGGACATGGAAGAGGGAACATCTCCTGTTGAATTTTGCCGTTGCTATAGCGATTGATTAAATAAAATAAACCCCCCCCTCCACTTGTAAATTCCAAATCCTAATTGTACTGACAACAATCTAAATGTGGTTGGAACAGTGAGTCACACTCCAGATTCCGTGTCTCCGATCAGGGCTTCATTTCCATCTAACAAGGCAATTATTGTAGCGCGTGTTAATTCCGTATCATTTGATTAACAAAAACGTGCTGCCGAGCTTTAGCACCTCTGCTATTCCGGCAGATCCCTATCTCCGCAGAGCCGAGCCCCTGCCTTCCTTGGTGCTGCTCATCCCAAAAACAGGGCCCAGAGCAGGAGCTGGCTCTGGTGCCCTCCAGCAGCCCCGCAGCTGCCCAGGCCGGCGGGAGTGCCCGTGGGAGGCCCCGGCAGCTCCAGCCGGGGAAAGCCCCTGCTGTTGGGCAGGGCACGGACACGGGCACGGACACAGGCATGGCCACGGCTCCGGAGCCACCGGGAGCCCCAGCTGGGCTGCTGTCACCGGTCCCGGCACCTGCTGTCCTGCCGGGACAAAACTCCCATCTGTGGGAAATCATAAGGAAAATATCTCCTTTAAAGCTGGGGTCCCTTCTGCAGAGAGGCCTCCGTGGCCTTGTTTTATTCATTTTCACGTCTACTCCCATAAAAGCTTCTGTTTCTCACTCCTGGAAGTTGCCAAGGAATTCGGGGCCACTTCCAGCAATTAGGTCAATACTCAAAGTGCCGATAATGAGTTTTTGGTGACTCAGCCCCGAGCCTTGGCCAGGGCAGGAGGAAGTTTTCTGACCTGGCTCCACTCCTTCCTCCCGGAGAGATCCCGGAGGATCCCAAGGAGCAGCTGCAGCCACCCAAACCCTGGCTGAGCCGTGAGCCTCCTCCCCACAACGGCTTCTCTAACACAGAGGGAAAAGCAGGAGGAGATGGGCCTTGGGACACGGCCGGCGTCGCCGAGGCCATCCCAGAATCCCGGGGGGAAATGAGGCCCTTCCCTCCCAAAACCTCCGAGACAGGGAGCATTTCCTGGCAATCAGAACGTTGGGATGACCGAGGCAGCACCGGGATGTGATGCCGGGTCCCGTTTCCCCGTTTCTTTTAGGCAGGAATCCCTGGAATTGATCTGGAGTCAGTCGGGGTGGATGTTCAGCTACAGCCAAAGGGCATTTCCTTTTCAATCCCTATTCCCAAGGCTGTGCACAAACAGAGTTGAGCAGCAAATCCCTTGGAGGGGTGGACTTTGGGATGTGCCACTGGGAGAAGGGAAAAGCAGCTGGAGCTGGGAGTGCTCTGCAGCCCCAGTGCCACGTGCTGAAGCTGTTTGCCTATGAATATAGATTACATTTTTTCCATGGCAAATAAACAAATGCATAAAGATGCATTATTTCATAAGCATAAAAAACCCTGCTGCAACTATAGTGCTTTTCATTTGTTTTTATGATTACTTGTAATTAATTAGCATCAAAAGAAGATTATCAACATCGCTAAACCCCGAGATTGTACCGGCAAACGCAGCAATGATGGCGCTGCTTTATCTTTCTATTAAGGTGGAAAGAAAGAAATTATCCTTTTTTTATTTCATTTTTTAACTCTGCCGAGATTGAAGTGTCAGAACCTGGTGGCAGCACAGCCTCAAAATGCACTGAAATGCACAAAAAGAGAAATAATCTTCTCTAATTACAAGCTGTGCTGAGACCAGGCACATAAATATTTAAGTAAGTTTAAATTGTTATTAAAGTTAGCTTTCCAAAAGCCTTTTTCCAATCCATGCTTACATTTTATCGAGCAATTTATGAGGTCGCTGCTCATGCACCTCATCAAAAACTTCCCCCTTCCCCTGAGAGCCATAAAGCAGAGGCTTTTGGAGGGGACCTGGAGACTTTTACCAGGTTCTCGCTGCCCGGCCCGGAGCCCTTCCCCTTCCTGCAAGAAACGGCAGCGCTGGCTGTGCTCTGGCACCCAAATCCCAAAAAACGGGATCTTCCTGCCCCTCATCCATTTCTCCTGACATTTACACAGGCTTTGGGAGAAAGGATTTGAAAGAGGAGGTGCCTGCCTGTATCCCGGGGACGCGGGACTGCGTCCGATGCCAGCACCCCTCGACCCAAACCTCCCAGCTGGGAGGGCAGCGAGGGAAACCATAAACATGACCCACAGGCATGCTCCCAGCTGCCATTCCCTGGGCCAATCCAGCAGATCACGGAGAAGCACAAAGCCCTGCTGCCCTCCCACCTGGAGTCTCCCAGGAATCCCCAGGCTGTGAGGCAGGTTTCAGGAGTTTCAAGGTGGAACGCCTGGGTCTTCCAGACCCGGCAGATCCTTGGGAACAAGAAAGTGTGTCCATCCGGAACTCTGCGAGCCCGTCCTGGAAGCTTCCCGGGCTGCCAGGCCTCTTCCCCAGGAGGATGATGCCCGGGAAGCTCCTCCCAAGCACCCTTTTCCTGTGAAATGCCAAACCCAGAGTGCTGCCTTATTTTTAATTAATGATTAATTCATGAAGGGCCGTGTTTGTCCCAAATTGATGGGCATGGGTCTGCTCCCATCCTCGTATGAAATATTAACGCAGCACTTGGGCTCAGCACCAGGCTGCAGCCATTAGCTGTCATTTGCATATTCATGAGAGCTCATAAATGTTGAAGGAGCCAGAGAGGAGCCCGCAGCAGCAGCCGGGCGGAGCCAAGGCATATTTACAGCCTTAATAAGGGCTGGCTTTATGGGACAAAAGGGGCAGAAACGCATGCAAGGAATTCCAGTCTGCCACTCGCAACCACGGCAGCAGCTTCTCCTCCTCCTGCTTTGGCCAGCTGAGGAAACTCCAGCCCGACTGCACCACGGAGCAGCTCCTGCTGCAGCTGGGCTGCTGTGCTGTTGTTCCACCTGTCCCGGAATAGCTCCTGCCAGGGACACCTTCCCCTGTCCCAGGGTGCTCCAAGCCCCGTCCCTGGACACTGCCAGGGATGGGGCAGCCCCAGCTGCTCTCTGCTCCTGCCTTGGGAAAGGACTGGAAGCCTTGGAAACTGAGGCGGCCACTGCTCTGACCTGATTCAAGTCCCTGCTAGCAGGAAAAATGCTCATTATTTACTTCGGTCCTATCGATAATAAACTGCTAAATGAATGTTATTAAAGAGCGTTTTCCTGTCTGTTAAGTGTAGCTAAAGCAGGACAGCGATTCATTGGCAAGACAATAAAAGTTCCTTTTCTGCTTACTGGATGTTTTCCCCTCTGCAGAGCATAAATCACATTTTGTGTGAAGTGTGCATCCTTGCTCTGCCAGTTATTTGAATCTCTGGTACTTTATAATAAATGCTTTTTATTGATTTTTATTGTGCAGCGCCAGGAATTGAATAAACTCCGGGAGCGGGCAGCTGAGAGGAACAGGCTGAAGGAGAAAATGGGATCAGCATCTTTCAAAGGTAAAGGTGCCAGCACACGGGGGGACTTGCCTTGCTCAGCAGCTCCCGGGAGCACCACGGAAAGCACAGACGTGTGGTCAGGGTGATTCTTTCTTCTTAAAGTTCCAGAGCTGGGCTGGTTCTTGGGAGGGCCAGAGGGGAGCTGTGGAATCAGCGAGTCCCAGGATGAGCTGGCTTGGAAGGGCCCTGGAAGCTCATCTCGTTCCAAGCCTCAGGCAGGGACACCTTGCACTAGCCCAGGTGCCCATTTTTTAAAAAGGAAGCATTTCCCTTGGCAACCGAAGGGTTGAGTCGTGCTTTGCCTTCCCACAGGGGGATTTGCTGCTGGAAGGGTTCGGGGTTATTGCCCGTGGAATTGGGTCCCTCTTTGGAAGCGAGGAGGTTTGGGGGTCCCTGGGCTTGTGCTTTGCTCCCTGTCACTGCCAGCCCCTGGAAAAGCAGGATTGCAGAGCGGGGCAGTGCCCTGCAGAGGGAAATCCTCCACATGCAGCAGGGGCAGGCACTGCCCACTCCTCTGCCCACAGCACTGGCTGACGTCCCCCTCTCCCTGTGGCTGATGTCCCCCTCTCCCTGTGGCTGATGTCCCCCTCTCCCTGTGGCTGACGTCCCCCTCTCCCTGTGGCTGACCTGTGGGATGGCTTCGTGCTGGACTTGCAGGATTCCTCCAAGCCCCTCGGGCTGAGGAGCTGATTCCTTTGGGTGTTCTCACTGGACCATGAAGTAGCAAACCAAGTCCAGCCAGGTGGAGCAGGCTCAGCTTGGAGCTGTGCTGTCAAATCACACCCTGGCTGGGGAACAGCATTGGCAGCTGAGCCAATGAGGGATTTCTGCAGCACGGGGGCTCACACTGCCCTGCACAACAGCCCTGCACACCCGAAAATCACCCTGCAAAGCCCACATGGTTTCCCTGCTGGGTTCGCTGGAAAATGTGTTCCTACTCCAGGTAATGCGGTGCTCATTACACAATTACCTCAAGTGCTTCACAATGCATTAATTGCTGCTTGATTTAAACATTCCCCATCCAGGAGCCCACCTCTATCATTGTGACAAATTGCAAGTCAGTGATGGGGTTCCTCGGAAGAGGGAATGAAGAGGCTGGAGGTTCCTCGTCGAGGGAACCAGACCCTCAGTGAAACCCCCAGCATTGCCTGCGGGATGTGTGTGCCCAGACTCCGGGGGAAGCACGAGGTGGAACTGATCCTTTTGGCACTCAGGGTGCTCCCCGCCGTGTCCCTGTGCCACAGCCCGGCAGCTCCCGGACGCAATCGTGGCCATTTCGAGGTCACAGCGAGTTTTCCATTCAGTGGGGAGAGGATTTTGCCCGAGGTGCCTGCAGATGTTCCGAGAGATGCCCCAAGGCCCTGCAGATCACCAGGAGGGGCTGCACTCACTTCCTGCGGCGCTTCCTTCTGCCTCACTGCCCTCGGAGCCATCCCAAGGAATCCTTCCTGGCTGGCCAAGCCTGGGCAGTGCCTGGAGCTTCCCTCTCCCACCTGCTGCCATCCTCCCTCCCTGCCACGGGCCCTCGGCTCTGCGAGGCCTGCGGGATGCTTCCCAGCTCCCAGAGAGAATTCCGGGGGTGTTTGTGAGCTGCAAGCCCAGGTCATGGAGATTGTCCCAAAGGTTTTCTTGCAATAGACAGAAGAAGGTTTCATCCCCTAGGAAGTCCTGTAACACTGTGCAAAGAGTCTCAGGCATCAGAACACACCTGTGCCTCCTCTCTGCCATAGCCCCATTTGTCCCTGGATGTCAGAGTGTCCACAGAATCCGGGATCATCATTCCTCCGTTCCAGGGGTTCTCCCGCGGGACCGATCCCGCTCTGTCAGTGAGAGCTGTAGCTGCATGCCTCCCTCCAGGGAGAAACCTGTTTGTAATAGCACTGCTCTGCCTGAGATGGGAACCAGCAGGTTTAAAAATAATTCCCAGGACTTGTGTTGCAGGCACACGCTGCTGAAATGGCTGGGTGGGAAACGGCTCCGATGTGACGGGGCCTTAAATTACCGGGGCTTGACGAGCCTGGTACACACGCACGGAAACTGTCACCGGGAATTCTCCCCATCCAGACTTTATATAATAGGGGAGGTATTAATCAGGAGTGGAGGTCTGCAAATATTTGCCTGTTTCCATAGCGATGGGGAGCCCACACACACAATAAATACCTTTTCCCACATGCGTTATCATCGCTGCCTAATCATATAATCACCAAGCCATGGCTCAGGCGGGGCCGGGAGGAGAATAAACACCATTAATTAACAGATTTATAAACTAGAGGAGGAGGAGGAGGTGGCAAACGAGGAGCGGCGTGGAAAATGCGCTTTGGAGCAGGTTTGGGCCTTTCTCATTTCTCCAGGAAACTTCGCAAACTCTTAATTAGCTCACCAAATCCTCTCTGTCTTCTTCCAAAAATAAAACTTCTGACAACTGTTCAAACCACGCCGCACTCTCACCCACCAAACACACATTTCAGTACAAATATAAAGCCATGGCGGGGAAGTGTCAGAGGCATTGCTTTGAAGGAGGAAAAGTGAGACTTTTGGCATCGCTTGCGAAATCCGACGAGTTGTCTCCCGGAGCGGGCTGCGGATTGTCTGGGGCTGCAGGGAATGTGGCACGTGACACAGGAGTGCCACTGGGCCAGCCAGTGAACCAGTAATGTTGGCATGCAGGAGCTCCACTCGCCTCGGATAATCCCTCCTGGCGGGTCCAAACTCCTTTTGCCAGGGTGGCAAGTGCGGCCTGCGCTCCGTACTGGGAATGGAGCATCCAGACCCAAAGGGATCTGTGGGATTAAGTCCGGTGTTGTTCATTCCTCATTCCTTTCTAAATCAGAATGGGCTTTCGCCTGTAACGTAGCAAAGTTTGAAGAGTTGCTTTGGTTTCCAAGGGCCAGCAGGACCCGGAGGCTTCAGCCCTGAGTTACCAGGGATGAAAGTACCTCTGGCTGCTCCTGCTGCTGGGGGTGAAGAGGAGCCATCCCCAGACCGTCCCCGTGAGCAGCAGTGAATCGTGGAATAAAGCATTCCATGGTTTGTGCTGGCGGTGGGAAGGGCCTTAAGGCAGGGCAGGGACACCTTCTGTGTCCCAGCGTGCCCCGAGCACTCCCGGGGGGGAATGCCCGGCTGTCCGTGGAGCTCCCTGGCGGCTGGGTACTCCCGTGCAGACGCCGTGATTTCGGGGCTGCTGGCAGAGCAGAGTGGGCACCCCGCAGGCCGATCCCGCCCAGGGGATGTCCCGTCACCCTCTCCGAGGCCGGCCCGCCGAGGCGCAGGGTCTGGAGCGGAGCGGGCTGTCTGCAGCCTCCAGCGGCCCGGGCAGCCCTCCCGGGCAGAGCCGTGCTGCTCCGCGGCGGGGGAGCGGAACCGGAGCCGGGCTGCGCCGCTGCCAGTCCCCGCTGACATCTGAGTAATGCGCATTTCGCTCGCATGACGAGCTCATTATGGAGCATAATTGCGACGCAATCTCCTGGTAAACACTGGGTTAAACCCCCTGGAAGATGCTTGTTCCTCTCATTATTAATTAGCACGTGTCCACTCCGCCAGATCCAGAGCCCAAACTTCATTTGTTATGTTCAGCCAAATGCATGAGTAGCTTTGGAGTAATTATTTTCCAACATCATCTAATACCTCTCTGCACATCAATTAAAAATCCTCTTAACAAGGAACTGCATTTTGTTTGAGATCAAATGCCTCGTCCAAAGCTGTATCAATCATGTAGAGCTAATTAGTGGGTCTGCTTTATATCATTTGTTTTACTTTATTATTCTATTATACACTTCCTAATGAAACCAATTGAACAATTTTGAAATCTTTGTTCAATTAATTGAAGCCTTAAAGGCCAGCTCCCTTTTTTTTTGCTTTAAAAAGTACGGATGCAGAGGGAAATAAAATTCCCTGCGTGTTTTATATCTATTTCTTCTCCGGGGTAAATGCTCCGCAGCTGCTTTTAAGGTTTTAGCACTATTTTTATGTCACTTGCAAATACCTCCTGGCTCAGCAGCCCCTGGAAGGCCTTTGCTCACAGGCAGGTGATGGCAAAGGGCTGGAACAGCAGGAGAAGGATCCGTGGGAGCTGAGCTGGGGCCCAGAGCTGCCACGTCCTGAGTTACTGCTGCTGGACAGTGGCATTTTCCAAGGCACTTGCAAAAAGGAGCTTTGGAGAGGATGCGCAGGGTAAATATTTGCCGTGGGAAAAGCGGCTTTGAATTCCTCAGTGTTAGAAAAGGAGTGGATCCAGTGCTGTGGGAGGCTCCGAAGAGTGGCTGCCGTCAGCGCCGCTGGCCAGCAGCTCCTCACCGCAGCCTCGAGGAGGAACCCTGGCCAAGGAAGGCTCTCCAAGCCCTGCTCAGCCAAGCCCGGCCTCCAGCAGGCCCCGCAGCTGGAGCCGCGCAGCACCGAGCGCTGGGAACTCGCAGGCCGCCCGCAGCAACGGTGGAGCATCCCGAAAATAAAACTGCAGGAGCGAGGGAGAGCTCTGACAAGGGAGAGGCTGGAAGGACGGGATAAGGCTGATAAAAAAGCACCTGCACCCAAGAAGGCCGATGGCACCTGGACTGTGTCACCCCCCTGTGGCAGCAGGACCAGGACGGTGCCAAACCTCAAATCCTGGGCACGGTTCTGGGCTCCTCATGACTGGAAAGGCCTGGAGGGGCTGGAGTGTGTCCAGGGCAGGGAATGGAGCTGGGGAAGGGGCTGGAGAGCTCCTGAGGGGGCTGGAAAGGAGCTCAGCATGGAGAAAAGGAGGCTCAGGGGGGACCCTGTGGCTCTGCACAACTCCCTGACAGGAGGGGACAGCCGGGGGGGTCTGCACAGGAACAGGGACAGGAGGAGAGGGAACGGCCTCAGGCTGAGCTCAGGGTGGGCACCAGCAGGAATTTCCCCATGGAAGGGCTGCCCAGGGAGGTCTGGAGTCCGAACTGCCCAGCTCCCCAGCATTTCTGGGACACCTCAGCCGTGGCAAAGCACAGCTTCATCAGTGCCCCACCAGAGCCACTCCTGCTGGTAGAGGAGTAGGAATTTTGTGCAGCCAGGCTGCCTGAGCAGCCCCTCTGCAGCCACCGTGAACGCTTCTCAGCTAAATCAAACTGACAAATCAGCAGATGCTGAGGGGCTTGCAGCAAATGGACTGTGTTTCCTTTTTCATATGGAGAAGGAGGGTAAAAATAAGAATGACTTTCGCATGCCGTCAGATTGCTTGGGAGAAATCAAGGGATATTATAGAAGCATTGGAGCAGAGGGAATTCAGATTTAGACCTCTTGAAATCTGGGGTTCGAGCTGAGTTTCTACTTGTCAGTAATATAAAAAACTATTCCTCGTGCTGGTTACGAGCCGCGTTTAAAGGCACAGGTCTGTCAGAAAGGACAGCAGGAGCCACCTGTGTGTCCTCTTGGATGCACGGGGATCCAGCTGTGGTCTCTCCACCCCACCACGGCGGGTGCTGGGACCCCAGAACCGGCTCAGAGTCATGGCAGGGACCTCCAAGCCCGTCGCACCCCAACCCTTTGCCACGGGCAGGAGCAGGAAAGGACTGGGGGTAGTCCTGGGTTCCCTGTGAGCAATCAGAGCGCTAAGGCTGGATGTTTATTGTGCACACAGGTTCCCCTCGGCTCCAGCTGTTCCAGATGTGCTGGAACTGCACCCGAGCGCGCCCCGAGGAAGCGCCGCCGGACGCGGCCCCTGGACATGGGTGGTCCCGGCCCTGCAGAGCCCTTTGATGTCCACGCCCAGGTAGGAAGGGCTTTGGTTCAGGACATTTGGGAGCCATTAGGATTCCTCACTCACACACAGCCTGTTTTCCGGGAGGGAGGCGGGGGAAGCATCCTTTTCGGATTATCCCGGCTTCCTGTTTGGAGAGCTCTGGCCAGAAAGAGCAGCTCCAGTTCACATCCAGCTACGAAACAAAAGCACACACGCACAAACCCCGGGGCCTCTCGGTGTTGGAGGAGAGCTGAGCCCCCCTGGCTCTGGGGCCTCAGTCACCTCCGAGCTTAAGAAGTGTCCCAGGGAAAAGTCCCGATGGTTGGTGGAGCGCAGCCACTAAATGGAGCAAATGCACAAGGAGTGCACTCAGGGAATTCAGAAAGGACCTAAAAAGTCACTGCAGCACCCCCAGCGACCTGGGCTGGAGCTCACCTCTGTCCTGAGGGTGTCACTCAGCCCTCACCAACTGGAGCCCCATTTCCAGTCTCAAAATAGGGCTTAAGTAGGCCAGAAGTGCCGGTAGCCTTGTGCAGCCAGCGCGGGGATGTTTTCAGCTCCAGTGAGCGCTGAATTCCTGCTTGGCCTGGTGGAGCCCTGCTGGCACCGAGCCCTGAGCCAGGTTTGGCCAGGGTGGCTGGCTGCAGCCGGGATCCAGGAGCCCGCGCTGGATGGACCCTGCTTGAGCATCCTCAGCACACCCCGGGCAGGAAGGAAAATCAGCCACAGGACGTGGCCTCTGTTTCCTCAAGCTTCCCCGGGGCTCTGCGAATCTGGAATATCGGGAGGAAAGTGCAGCCATCCCCTCACGTTTGTTTTAGGGACAGCAGCTTGTGGTGTCTCGACAATTAATCCGGACAAAGGTAGGGAGGGGTCCCCCTCCCATTCCTGGTCCGTGCAGCCTGGGATCTCCTCCTTCCCCTCAGCCAGCACAGCCATCTGGAAATTAATTTGGAGCAAAGTGTAAAGGGAGAATATTTTTGTGATCTAATCCTGTAGGTCCCATTATTTAATTTATTTATACAAAGCAGGGAACGCGGAGACAGATGCGGGAGAGAGCTCGAGAGGCAGCGAGGACATTGTTCAGCTCTGCTCCTCTAAAGAGCCAATTATTCCCCTTCAAGTCCTTTAGTTTCAGGGGCTGCCGCAGTAGTTGCAGGGATAAAAGTGGGAGCCTTTCATCTGGGGGATTCAAGTGCCAGTCCTCCAGGCAGACCAAAGCCACATGGAGTGGGTTGGCTTCTTTTCCTCCTTAATGCATTATTCTGGAATGGGATTATTAAACATTACTGAATAGAGAATTTAAATTTGCAGCATTGACAGCTGATTAATTTTTTTTTTTTTAAACAAGAAAAAAATTCACTCATCATCAAAAATATAAATTAAATCTTTTAAGGGAACTTCCAAGGAAAAACACAATGGTTGCTGTTTTTCCTGACTCTAAGGTTCCTTTCTGTAATTCTACATTAAGGGGGAATTTTCTTTTAGCTACCGAAAAAATCCAGATTCCAGTCCTTGAAATCAGGCAATTGGAGGTCTCCTGCCCCATGAATCCCTCACAGCAGGTACCAAGGAGCTCCTGCACATCTGGAATTCCCCATTTCCCTGGCAGTGTCCAGCGCTGACCTGGAACTGGGCCCCAGCCTCGGACACATCCATGTCCATCCACACCCATCCACGTCCATCCACGTCCATCCACACCCATCCATGTCCATCCACACCCATCCATGTCCATCCACGTCCATCTACGTCCATCCACACCCATCCATGTCCATCCATGTCCATCCATGTCCATCCACACTGCCAGGCAAGCTTAATAATAATAATCAAAGCATGACTGATCAAATGCAAACAGCAGCCAAACTGTGGGCATGTGGTTTATTAAGAGGTAATATCTCAATCCGCAGCGTTTCCTAGAGCACACCCCGACTCCACATTGGAATGGCTTTAATGCTGTTTCACTCTCAGAAAATCAAGTTACTCCCAATTAATGTCACTTTAATTCCAAATGGAACTGTTTCTACCCTGGCCTAATTCATTGGACATCCCCCCCTTGTCCTAGCTCCCGTTAACTTTCCCACGTGTCTCGGTGGAGGAAGCCTCCTCATCGAGTCACGGACGGTTTGGGCTGGAAAAGGCTGGGAAAGGGTCACGAAATACAACCGCCCCGGGTGTTTAAGGAAGAGATGGGTGGAGCAGTGCCCTTGGTTCCCCAGCGAGCTCCTGCTCCGTGCTGCCCCGGGAGAAGCAGCAGGCGGCTGCGGCGGCAGCAGCGGGGCTGTGCTGACGGGCAGGAGCGCGACGCTTTCCATCCATCTCGGGAGCGCCGGCGGCAGCACGCGCTGTCCCCGGGACGGGATCGCAGAGCTCGCGCAGAGCTTCCCGCTTAACGCTTCCCGCCTCGGCTGCCGGCCCCGGGCCGCGGGCACAAGGCCCCTTTCCCTGCCGCTCGGCAGCGGGCCTTGCTGCTCCTTGGTGTCTGCCGTCAGCACCGCTGCCGCGAGCCGCGGCTAGCCAGGCAGAGGACGGTTTAACCGGTTCGTGCATTGCGGGTGGATTCAGGTCACAGGGCCACAGAACCCCGGGATGGTTTCGGCTGAAGGGATTTTAAGGATTGTCTCATCCCTCCCCATCCATGGGCAGGAATGCTGGACCTTTTACTGTCCCAGGTTGCTCCACGTCTCAGCAGGAGGCCCCAGCTGCTCACAGCCACCACACAGGGAAATACAGCATCCCTTAAAAAATACACAGCTCTGGAGAAAAGGGAATCCTACAGCACCTTCCAGCTCTTCACATGGACTTGGGAATCCGAGGGATTAGGGGGTTTAGCTGTAAGCCCAGCTCAGGCTGCTCCGCAGCACTTCAAACTCCTAATTTCCCAAAATCTCCATATTACCCGGTCAAGATCTTTGAGCGACCAACAGATTTCTCCAGACTGTTAATCCCACATTTCATCCTTTCCTGGGCTTTTTTTAGAGGCTGAGAAATGTAATCCTAATTTAATCCTGACTGGAAGCCGGTGAGGGGGGCGGAGGGGCAGGGCTGCAGTGTGAAGATCTCCATGTGGTGCTGGCACAGCCTTGGGGTTCAGTAGGAAAGGGTTTCCCAGAAATTCCCTTTGCATTCCCGAGGTCAAGGCAGTGACCCCACAGCCCTGCTGGTGGGTGGGGCAGAAAGGGAGCTTCAGGGACACTGGTGGATTTCCCCCCACGGCTTTCCCTGTGGGGTGGGTCCTGGTGGGAAGCTGGAAGGTGAGTGGGAAACCTGGATGTCTCCACCAGGAACAGCCTCAGGGACAACCTCAAGTCATTTAATCACCGATCTGCCTTGGTGCCAAAGTAAATATCCTCAGGTCTCTGAGGGCTTCACATACTCAGAATATTCCAAGACCTTTCATTCTCCTTGTCCCTATCTGCCTTTTTCACTGAAGAGCTCATCTCTCTTTGGTGGGAAAACCAGATGGAGACTGAGAACCCAGAATGAACCAGGAGCTGGACTCTGCTGACCCTCGTGGGTCCCTTCCAGCTCAGGAGATTCTGCGGTTCCGTGGTCGCCCTTCGCTCCTTCAGGCTCCGAATTGCGCGGTGCTGGGCAGGAGCTGTGTCCGTGCAAATTCCATCCAGAGGACCCCACTGTGCCCCCTCGCTCCCCGGGCCCTCCCAGCTCCTGCCCGTCCTGGCTGTCCATGTTTCCTGGAAGGAGGGAGCCCCATTCCAGCTGCCAGGATAATTCACTGCCTGCGCTGCTTCCAGCACAAAGCATTTCTCACCTTCAGTTCTCCATTTCACAGGAAAAAAGCAGCTTCCCCTTCCCGTGCTTATTTAGTCTGCACCTTAGGAACGTTTGACTCCTTGACTCAGTGAGGCTCAGGTTTAGGTGGTGCTGCAGGGCTCGGGCTCTGGGTTTGGGAGGGAAATAGGAACACAAATAGGAAATCTGACATCCCAAAAAGCAAGCGGAGAGAGGAGCCCAGAGGTCTCGGCCTCCAACCCACTTACTGGAGCCGGGATTTAGGGGACTTTGCGGCGGGGATTAGTGGGATGAATCACCTCGCTTCCCCCGAAGATTCGCCGGGGCTGTGATTTGTGCCTGCTAAGCTGCTATAATGATGAACAATCCTTTTTATTATCGGGCCTAAAAATAGCAGCTGCAGCCAGCCCTTACATAAAGCAGCAGTGACATGTGCCAGCCCCTGCCCCGGTCCCCGGAGAGCCGCTCCAGCCGGGGAGACGCCGGCACCACGCAACTTCAGGGGAGGAGAGGGGAAAGGGGGGTGCAGCTGCTCTGAGCGCCCTCAGCACAGGGCAGGAGCTTCCCTGGGGCTTGTCCCTGCAGGTTATGTGTGATGTGGGGCTGTGCATCCCACCAAACACACAAATATTCCTGCCAGGACAGCCCCATCCCACTGATCCACACAAATATTCCTGCCGGGACAGCCCCCATCCCACCAAACACACAAATATTCCTGCCAGAACAGCCCCCATCCCACCATATGAGGGTTTCACCCCAGTTTTACCCCTCAGCTGCCCCTTCCCAGTGCCCCCTTCACCCCCAGTATGACAATGACCACGCACACACGCCCATGGCTGCCTCCTCTTTTTTTCATGAGTTTTAGGGGGACACGAGACACCCTGGGACCCCCACGGGTCTGTAGGCAGCTCTGATTCCTTGGAGGCCATCTCACGGGTGCCTCAGAGATCACCCGAGCACCTCTTGGAAGCAGCGTGTCCCCTTCCCACGTGGCCCTTGGCACTCCAGTTGTGCTTTCGGGACCCAACCCTAACCAGCTTTGCCTGAAATAAAACAGGGGCATGAAACCAAGGAGGGAATTCTGTCACTCCTAAGAGAAGCCAGGCAGAGATTTACACTGGGGAGAACGCCCAGCTCCGGGGGAATCCTTCCCCAGTGAGCTCTGGGTGCCTGAACCAGCTCAAAATGCTGAAAACCCCCAGTACCCAAGCCCTTGACAGCTTTTCCCCAGGTCTCTGCTGCTCTCTGTAACTTCCAAGGCCAAATTAGCAGCGCAATCATGAGAGAAGGAATCGGAGCCTTCTCCAAGCTGTCAAGTGCATTTTGCTGGATGATTAATTGGCAGAGCTCCGGCCAAGCCCTGGGTCCTGCTAAAGGCCATGCCCTTGACTTGCACCTGCCACTGATTGCGGAAAATGGATGTCTTCACTTCTCCCTTTTTTTTCTCCCAGTTTTTTTCGGTGCAGCTGTTAAACTGCTTTAAGGAAATCTTATTTATCTCGACCAGAAACTTGAACTTCTTCTCTAATCTCAGGAGGCTGAAATGGATGTAATTCTCTGCCTCAGCCTGCGTTATGGAAGCAATATTTTAGGATCTTTAGGAAAGCTGTGATAATTGGACATGATTTTCATTCCTTGTCTAGGAGCTGGGATGTTCCTGCGCTCCCCGGCCTCCACGCAGCCCCCACGAGGCGCTGGAGTGGGATCTGTCCTGCCCGGGCTCTGCGAAGGGTGAGTGCAGCACAACGGGGGAAACCCCAAAATCAGTTGGGATTTTGCCAGTTGGACCCAGTGGAGGAGTGAAGGAAAAGAGGTTTTCACCTTTGGTGTTGAATTTTGTGGCAGAGACCAAGGCAAAAGGGGCAAATCCATGGGGGGAAATGCCGGATTATTTGGTGTTATGGGGACTCACTGATGGGGAAAACCCTGGGGCAGTGGCACTGAGGAAAAGCCCTCAGAGCTCCTCAGGGAGGGACTCTGAAAGAATGGGCCAAGAGGTCCTGGCAGGAGTGGCCTGGAACAGCAGCTCTGAGCTGGAGCCAGGGGAAGGTGCCCTGGACTCGAGGGCTCCAGCTCCCCGCTGCCATAACCCCAGCGGTGACCGCAGGGAAGGGTCGTTCCCAGGAAACGTCCTGCAGCACTCCTCTGCTCCCGGGGGTCCCACATGCCCGATTCGCCCTCAGAACCCTGGGGAGCCACAGAAACTGGGCCTTTAAGAACCGAGCCTAGTATTGCAGGGCTTGCAGTGGATTGGAAGGGTTGGGAACACTCGTGCTCTATAAATAACTCCTCCGTGGAGCCCATCTGCACTCCCGTGTTCCCAGGCTCCGCAGGCACGGAGCAGGCATCCTGGAAGTGTGAGCTGCTCATTAGCAGGAGCTGGGGGCACTGACAGTGCCTGGGTTCCGGGGCTCCTCCCCGGGCCTGGCGGGGACAGCGGGCAGGTGAGAAACAAGCGGCGAACGCAGCGCCGCTTTCTGTCTTTCCTGGGAAGAAAGCTGCAGAGCCAAGGGGACTCCCTTAAAGCTGAGCTCCCAGCTCTGGGTGACACCACTCCCGGAGGCATCCCGTGCGTCTGCAGGAGGCACAGCAGCCTTCGGGGATGTGGCAGCACGGATAGCCCTGGCGTCCAGGCGTGCTCCGAGGTGAGCCGGGAGCTACTCCCAGAGCCAGGAGCGCGTCCCCTCCCGCGCTCACACGCGGGGCAAGCAGGAGGACAAATACCAGCCACATTCCCGCTGATCCTTTAAAAGCCAATCTCTGCATGCGTTTAACCGGGGAAGCAACATCTGCTCCGCTCAATCCAGGTGTTTTATGTCCCTGTCATTAATTGGAGGGGACATTATGTCATCATACATCAACGGGGAAAGTTGGTTAAAGTGCCACTTATCTCCGGGGCTGTCATTAATCAGCTCCCTTTCATCGGGAGCCGCCTCTGTCAGGAGCTGTGTGACACCTTGGAATGTTTTCCTTCTGCTCTCCGGGCGCTTTGGAACTGACAGCGTGGCAATCTCACGTGCACACAGTGGTCACCGGGGCCCTGGGCCTCACTCGGGTTGGGAGCCATTTTAAGGATCATCTGTGCCCTGCGTGGGGACACCTCCACCGGAGCACGTTGTGCAGCTGGCCCGGAACGCCCCCAGGGATGAGCCACGCACGGAGTCTCGGTGCCAGCCTGGCAGAGCTGAGCCCTGGCACCGCGTGGGTGGCGGGGACACGGGGAGTGCCACTCCCTGGGACACCGGAGCAGCCAGTGGGCCTGTCCCAGCCCCTCCGGCAGTGCCACCCCCGGGAAGCACACGTGGAAACAGCCTGAAACAAATTGAGTGCGACAGAAAAAAAGCCAAGTCTTGACTGGATTTGCTTCCCGGGAATGACACGAAGTCAAGTATCTTATTAAGTTCAAGAGAATTACATTTTCCATGCTCCAGCGAGAGACACGGGCCCTTTGGAAAATCATAATGAACGGCTTTCTGCCGCCCTCATTTACATACCTTTGATAAATGGCTGTAACCAGATTAGGGAGATAAAATAACCAGTCTATTAATTACAATGATTATTATTTAATAGAAAATGGGATTCCGGGCGCTGCGGCTGGGAAAAGGGAGGCTTAGCAATGCATTATATGGATGTGGTGGTTTATCTTTAGGAGTAAGATAAGTGTCCGGCTCTTCTGCAATCCAAAGAATATGTTCATTACCTGGGCAAGATTTATAAGTATAATTGAGTGTAATATTTGAAAACTCTTTGCCTTATTTGGTGGGAAAGGCAGGGCTGCTGCTTTAATTAAGCTGGGTAAATGCCTTCATGGAGTTATCAAACAGGGGCCCATTTGTAGGGAAATTACTGCATTATTTGAAAAGTTTGGGAGCTGGAGCAATCCCAGGCCTGCCTGAGCTGGAGTGGGGGTGTTGTTATCTACAGCCCTGCGTGCGTTTTAGGGATGCCTTGTGGGAATTAAAAACAGTGAGGCCGGAAGGCCCAGGGAGCGCTGAGGCCAAACCTCAAATAGTTCTGGGCTCCTCAGGACAGGGAACGGGGCTGGGAAGGGGCTGAGGGAGCTGGCAAGGGGCTCAGCCTGGAGAAAAGGAGCTCGGGGGGACCCTTCTGGCCCTGGAGGTGTCCAAGGCAGGCCAGGACGTGGCACTGAGTTAAAACAATTCCTCCCAGATGAGATGTGTCTGGAGCACGGAGCGAAGGAGCAAGCGGGGCACGGGCAGGAGCAGGGCCCGGTGTGCCATGTCCCGTGTCCCGTGTCCCATGTCCCATGTCCTGTGTCCCACCCTAGCTGCCAGTGGGAAAGGGAATGAAAGATAAATGGTACCATCTGCGCCCGCACATGCCACGGCGGCAGGGGAGGCGAAATGCTAAGTAGAGCACGAGACGTGTCTGGCAGAGTCACCTATGCATAAAATGAGCCTCCCCGCAGTGCCCGGGAGCCACGGCCATCCTCGGGCCGCCCCCGGGATGCTCCGGCCCCGCGGCCACAGCCGGGCCATGTCCCCTGTCCCACTTCCTGTCCCGCAGCCATGCTCAGGCTGGGCCATGTCCCCTGTCCCACTCCCTTGTCCCGCAGCCACACTCGGGCCGGGCAATGTCCCCTGTCCCGCTCCCTGTCCCCTGTCCCACAGCCACACTCAGGCTGGGCCATGTCCCCTGTCCCACTCCCCTGTGCCGCAGCCACACTCGGGCCAGGCAATGTCCCCTGTCCCGCTCCCTGTCCCCTGTCCCGCTCCGTGTCCCGCAGCCACGCCTGGATGTGCCACGTCCCCCTCCTGCTGCCCGCGGCTCTGTCCCCGGCTCCGTGCCACTGGAGCTGTTGTCACCTTTCCCGGAGCCGGTGTCGTGTCTCCCATCTCCTGTTCGCACCCGCAGCATCCATCACGCGCAGCCTGGCTCNTGTCCCGCAGCCACACTCGGGCCAGGCAATGTCCCCTGTCCCACTCCCTGCCCCCTGTCCCGCTCCGTGTCCCGCAGCCACGCCTGGATGTGCCACGTCCCCCTCCTGCTGCCCGCGGCTCTGTCCCCGGCTCCGTGCCACTGGAGCTGTTGTCACCTTTCCCGGAGCCGGTGTCGTGTCTCCCATCTCCTGTTCGCACCCGCAGCATCCATCACGCGCAGCCTGGCTCCGTAACTTCTCCTGGCATCTGTCAGGTCACCCTTTCTGTGCGGCGCGTTATTTTTCCAGCAGAACACCCCCCTGCTGCGAGGGAGCCGCCGATGGCTCGGCCCCGCTGATGGATCAGCCCTCTGCTGGATCGGCCCCGCCGATGGATCGGCCCCACTGATTGATCAGCCCCTCGAGCCTGGCTCTGCGAGCAGCTTGGCAGCGCCGCGGGAGCCAGCGGGGCCGCTGTCCCAGCCCCTGGGGAGCCGGCACGCCGTGGGTCTGGGCTGATCTGTCACATCTGCCTTCGGTCACACACCTGGCAAAGGCAGCCATTCCCGCTGTTTGCCCGCGCTCCTGGGTGTCCCTGCCTGGCATCCGGCCGCACGAAGGGTGAGGTCACAGCTCCTCTTTGGGCTGCTCCCGTGCTTCATCAGAATGGCTATTAATTAGCTCTCTGACCACTGGAGCAGTGACAGGAATGCTGTGAGATCCACATCTGGACGGCAGCTGGGCCCCTTGTCACCGCAGAGCGGGGCTGGGCCGGGCAGTGCCCAGCTCAGGGCCCGGGAGCTGCCCCGCGGCGGGACCCAATCCCCACCCCGCTGGCAGCCCCAGCTGCCCCACTGCGGGCTCTGGGTTTGCTGAAAGCGGGCACCGGCAGGTGTGAGTGCCTGCTGGTTCTCTGGGATTCCTCAGGAATGCCAGCGAGATGCTCCGCAGGCCACTGGACGCTCTGCCGGCAGCAGGGGCATACATGCTGACAGAATGAGCCTAGGAGCAGGGCTAGGTTTGTCATTTACTGGGGTAACTTCCCTCTCTGCAGCACTCAGCTCCTCTCCCTCAGCCTCGCTGGAGCTGGGCACTTGCTTCCATCCCCGTCCCAGAGGATGCTGCCAAAAGGAGAGGATGGGGCTCAGATTCCTTTGTGCCTGCAGATTGTGTGTCCTTATTTAATACCACAGAAATTGCATTTATGGGCTGGACGAGTCCGTTTTCCCTTCCACACTCCTTCCCGCATGTGTGGAGGAGACATCAGGATAAACTGGAAAACCGTGTGAGGAGCAGCAGCACAGTCCCAAGGGCAGCAGGATTTAATAAGGATGGAGCTCATCCGTTTAATGGGTTCTGCAGTGGCTGTCCTGAACCCCTGCATGTGACACCCTTGGTTACAGGTCGGAGAGGCAGCCCTGACCCTCTTCCCCCCTAAATACATTTTACACACAACTTCCAGCCCCAGACATCCCTTCAGGGAATTGCCACTCAGTGCGATGCCACGAGGAATCAAGAGTAGTGGTGGTTAATAATAAACCAGGCAGCACGGAAAGAACAGATTGCAGTGGGAATTACTGTCTTTCCCGAGATTTGAGGGGCCGGGGGGGCTTTTTTGGGTCCGTCGCTGTTGTTTTTAGCTGAGAGATCCCAGCTGGGCCTGAGAATCCGTGTGTGTGGGGAGCTATTTTCCTCCTTGCTGTGCATCCTTTGGGATGCTTTTGGAGATAACTGCACCTCCCCTGCCACAGTCACACACAGAGTCCTGGGAGAGAAGCTCTGCCCGTGCCCTGCTGCCGTGGAAAGGAGCGTTCCCATTAGAGGAGTGGCACTGGGACAGGCCCCAGCGATGTGAGCAACCCCAGAAATGGAGAGGCAAATTCAGGGCATGCAGGATAACCTGTGGTTATGCCAAGGGTTACATAAAATGAATCGCCATACGCACCGTCCCACAGGCAAAGGCAAAAGCGTTCCAGCATTTCCTTGTGGGAGCACCGGGGCTCCTCCCCCGGGGATGCGGTGCAGGAACATGCAGGTACCTGCAGCCAGCTCTGGATTTGAAACCAACAGGAAATTCCTGCTGCTGTCCGCAGGGATGGAGTGCAAACGCAGAGGGCAAGTGCCGGGGAGGAGCCTGTGTGTTTATCCAGCACTTGAACTAACAGGGAATGACGCTCTCCAGAGCAGGAGATAAACTGGGAGATGAAATATGAGGCCATAACTGTGTTTAATGGGTGCCTCGTTGGGAGCAGATAGGCCATAACACGACAATAATGAAATATAAATGACCTACATAAAAACTAAGATAAAATCAGGTCATTACCGAAGCGTCAGTTCTTTACGAAATAATTGGTAATGACCTTTGATAAAGAAATCACTCGTGTGGTATTGCTGACAGCACCACTGCCAGCGGAGGCATGGGAGCAGCCGCCTCCAAGCCAGGGCCGGGGCTGTGGGATGTGCTGGGGACGGCTGTGGCTGCGGGAGCTGCACGGGGCTCTGTCCCCCAGCACCCGCAGAGCCACCAGGCCGGCTGAGGCTGAGACAAAAGGCTGCAAGTGTCACAGCCGGGATCCCCAGGGCTGCCAAACTTCCCAGAAGCCATGGGGCCGGAGCATCCCAAAGGAGCTGCCTGGCCTCAGGAGGCACGGGGACCTGCTGGAGCCCACCCCGTGTGGATCCCCCACAGCAGCGCTGAGCGTTGTAATCCCTGTGCCGATCACCCCGGCTGGAAAAGGAGCGAGGAACTGGGGCTTGAGGGGCATCCCACACCTCTCCATCCCAGCAGGAAGAGCAGATGCGAAGCAGGGAGGTCCCCCCGCGGAGGGCAGGGCCTGCTGGTCCCTGCAGGGCCAACCCTGCGCATGCACAGGATCCTCAGTCCCAGAGCTCGCCTTGGAGCCCAGTGGGGACCATGTCCCTCCCTTCTGGTCTTCTGTCAGAAACATTCTGCTCAGACGGGGGATTCCAGGTTTCCCCGGTCAGGAAAGGAACCACGAGCGGCAGCAGGGACGAGTTCCTGCCCAGGGTCCCTGCGCTGGCCGCGCTTCCCAGCGGAATTCCCGCAGAGCTGCCGGCGTGGAAACGTGCACGGGGCTGCGGAACGGCTGCCGAGCGGCGCGGCGCGACGAGAGCAGCGCATTCCCTGGAACACGGTGGTGGAGCAAGAAGCCATCAGAGTAGGCCGGCCCGTGCCCGAGCCGTGCTCCCAAGCACAGAGTGTGTCGGCTCGAGGTGACAAACGTGGCAGCACACCCACTCCCCTCCCTTCCCTTCCCCTCCCTTCCCCAGCCCACCGAGGGAAACACGAGCTTCACACTTTCCCTAATACCAGCTGGTCCGTTTATATTGCACGAGTTCCCGAGACAGTTCCTGCCGGCGATATCCCAAGCACGGGCCTGCAGAGCGTGTGCATCAAACGAGGAGAGTGGCCCCAGACTCCTGCAGAAAGCCTGGAAAAGCCAGCTGGCCCCCCAGCCAGAGGCCACCAGAGCCCTGGGGAAGCAGAAGGGATTCCTGCTCTGGGGCTGACAGTTATTCAGGTTGGAAAAGCCTCCCAAGACCCCCAGGTCAAACCATCCCCACCACTGCCCCACGTCCCCAGGTGCCACGTGCACAGGGCTCTCAATCCCTCCAGGCACGGGCGCTCCATCCTGCCTGTTCCAAGGCTTTCTCACTCTTTCAGTAGGCAATTTTTTCCTACTAGACAACCCAAACCTCCCCTGGGAAGGAGTTTCCAGGGATTTTGCTCAAACTGCCTGGTTCTGCAATTGTCAGGGTGCTTTGGGTGTTTCCCAATGTCCCTGGAACTCAGGAAACTCAGGTCTTTGTGATCCTCCACTTTGAGTGCCTAAAACAGGGAAGGGAAGGAAGGATCATTCCCATTTCCTTGTTAAAGTGAGGGGGGAAAAAATGGAAAAACAGGTGCTTTAAAATTTTCCAAGGTGCAAACTAAATGACAAAACGCAGGAGCATTTCATTGTTTGAGTTTGGAATAAAAGACAGATAATTAGGAAATTGGGAGTCTATTAATTTCCCAAATTTACTCAGGCACGAAGCACTGAGCTCTGGTGATATTTGCTTACCTCGTCATTATGCAAAAATATATTAGCTAATTATTTTGACTAATGCAATTAAGATATGCATATTTAGCATAAACTCCACAATAGAAACGTTCCAGTCAGCAGTTGCCGGGTTGCACTCGTGGGCAGCGGAGAGGGAAGAGGCTCCGGTGGCAAGCAGGGATCTTGCTCCTGCTCTGCTGCAGGAGGTGCCACAGAGGCTGTGCCAGGACTGCCAAAATCCCCGCCGGGCACGTTTAGGGCGCTCGGGGCCTCCTTTCATAGAATCATGGAATGCTTTAGGCTGGCTCTGGGCACCCTGGGCCTGCCCACCCTCCCATCAGGAATTCCTTCCCCATATCCCATCTATGGCAGTGGAAGCCATTCCCTGTGTCCTGTCCCTGCAGGCCTTGTCCCCAGTCCCTCTGCAGCTCTCCTGGAGCCCCTGGCAGGGGCTCTGAGCTCTCCCTGGAGCCTTCCCTTGTGCAGGTGAGCAGCCCCAGCTCTGCCAGGCTGGCCCAGAGCAGAGGGGCTCCAGCCCTGGAGCTGCTCCCTGGCTTTCCGGGGTGTTTATTTTGTCTGGGAGCAGCCCCTGCTCATCCCCGTGCCCCTGTTCCCAGAGCCCAGTGGGAAGAGGCTGTGGAGCAGCTCAGCTGGCACGGAATGCCAGCCTGGCACTCACCACACCCCCGGTGTCCCACCCCAGCTCCCCAGGGCTGTGCCACACGCCCCGCTCTGCGCTGGGAAGCTCCAGACACAGCACACCAGGGCTGGGAAATGTCCTCTCCCCTCCAGGGACGGCCTGAGGAGCCAGAGGCTTCTGGAGCCGGGGCAGCAATCGCGCCTGGTTTTCTTGCCCTCTTCCAGGAGAGACTGAAGGGAAATCCAGGGATTTGGCAGCACCTGGCAGGCTTGTGTGGTCCAGATGTGGCCACCGGGACTCGGGAGTGGGGCTCCCAGCCCTTCCCTGAGCGACATCCCAAGTGTTGAGGGAGAGGAAGGAGCACCAGGGATGCGAGGAGAGCCCAGCAGGAAAGCTGGGAATGTTTGGGTGGCTCCCCGAGCCGCAGCTCCAGCTCTGCCGAGCGCTGGCTGTGCTTCCAGCGGAGCCAGTTTGGCTAATTCCTCCCGAGCCATGTGGGCTGTCAAATGGCTTCTGCTGTATTTTGTTGCCCTTTCAAATATTTCTCCGAGAGTGGGATGTACCATCTGCTGGCCAATCTGGCTGTGTCTGCAACAGCGCGGCTCCCAGCGCGGCGCCCATGGGCGCTCCGCACCCAGCCAGCCCCTCCAGCAGCCCGCAGAACCAGCCACGGCACCCAGCTGGCAGCCACCCCTGCAGCCACCCTCGAGGTGCCTCCCGACCCATGGAGTGGCTGCCCCACCCCTGGACGCGTTCAAGGCCGGGGCGGGTGCTGCCCAGGGCAGGGGCTTTGGAGCTGGCTGATCTCTGGGTCCCTTCCAGCCCAAAGCATTCCATGATCCCACCCGTGCGGGACAAGGAGTCCGGGCACTGCCAGCCCCTCGCAGCGTTCCCTCCGTCCTCACATCCTCAGTCCCCAAGGATTTCCCTCAGCTGAGGGCTGTTCTGGAGCCACAACACCAAGTCTTAAGGCTCTTTCCTTGCCTTTTTCTTGCTTTCTTTTTCCATCGTGCACATTCCCAGTTCCTGCTGACTCCACACTGCTCTTCCCAGCACGCTCCGATCGGAGCTGCCAGGCAGGTTGGAGCAGGATTAGACATTGCTGACGGTGCCGAGAAATCCTCGTTTGCATCCTGCCGTGGCAGGAACGGGATGGTCCGAGGGAAATCGCTCCAGTAATTCCCCGGGGATTGGTCTGGCCTCTGTTACCCAAAGCAAAGGGCTCACGGAGCAGGAGAGGAGAGCAGTGCTGTCAGCACTCGTCTCCCAGCGTGCCCGAGCGAGCCACTGGGAAAATTATCTCCTTAAGCATGGCCGATCCCCTCCCGCTGCGTGCGCACACCCTGAGTAACACCTACACCTGGGAGCAGGGTGTGTGTAACACCCCACACACGCCGGGCACAGCCAGAGCACCTCGAGGGTCCGTCCCAGCAGTGTCACCCCAGCCTCGCTCCCTTCTCACCCCAAAGTCTGCTCCTTATCAAAGGCATCGAGTCAAACTCAACGGGTTTAACTCTGTTTCATCTCCTGCGTACGGGCTGGAAACTCCTGGTGATTGCAGGCTTCTTTTTTCCTCAAAAATTTTATAGCAACATTAAGGGCAGTTTCGTGGCTTGGGAATACGTGGTGCTGGGGAAGGCTTTCCAGACAGAGTTGAAGGGATCAGGGAATGGACCTGCAGGTGGGACTGCCTCCCCAGCAGCTCCAAAACTGAAGGCACAAAGAGCAGATCTAAGAATGGGAATTGCCTGATGGCTGTGGGGTCTGCCCCTCCTTGGCTCGATTGTCTTCTTATCTGGATTTCGGGAAGTTTTGGGCCGTGGTGATGTAAAATTTAAAAAGCAGGGAGGTTGTAAGACCAAGGTGTGCCCCAGGAAACTCCCTGGATTTGCTCCTGGGCGCCCGAGATCCCAGCACATCCCAGCTGCTGCTCAGGGTTGCCCCTCCACAGGCAGTGATTTTATCTCCCCCTCCCAGCGCTTTACTTTTATTCCTTATTATTTTAGAGACGCTTAACAAGTGTGATGGGAACAGCTTTGGGGGCAGATTATTCCGGCAGTCGCTGGAATGCAAATCCCATTAGGTTCCGCCGGAGCTGTGCCACACATCTGACAGGGATATCTGGCAGCCCATCTCACCCCGCTCGCTCCTGAAGGGATCTCTGCTCCCCGGGAAGCTGCAGTGAAACTTAATCGGGAATTACACCCTCTAAATACCCGCGGAGGAGAGAGTGGACTTTTCAAACCCAAAGCCGTTAATCTTCTTAGGTAATGAGGGGAAAAGCAACGGAGATGGTGCTGTAACTCTCCGAGGGGAGCCGGCAGCTCCGGTGATTGGGGGCTGCAGGAAAACTCCGGCTCTCCCTCTGTTCATCCCGTTCTGCACTTCATTACCGTCCCCAGCTCTTCGTAACACCCCCGTAAGCGGCCTGCAGCTCCCAGCAGCCGGCAGAGACGGCCTTTTCCTCCCCTTTTTCCCCTTTAATTAATTCCACACGGATCGGAGGAGGGACGAGACCTCGGGGGTGTCGGTGCGGGCGGCCGGTGGATCCTGGGAAACGCCAGGAGAATCCCGAGGATGCTCCGCGGTCAGGCGGGGCCGGCGGCTCTGCGGCACGGGCAGGGCGCTGGGCCGGAGCCGGGCGGGCTCCTGGAGAAATGGGGCGGGCAAAGGGGCTCCGTGATTCCAGCCCGCTGCTCTCCACGGGTCGGTGGTGCCGGCGGAAGGGGCTCTGTGGGCCCCGCGGGACGGCCCTTCCCACCTCCAGTGCCTCCTGCCCGAGGAGCTCCCGCCTTCCGCCGCCTGATCCTTAACAAACAATCTCATGATTAAGGAGTAATTAAATTATTAAGGTCGCCATTGCGCTGCCGCGGCACGAGGTGCGGACAATTGCACACAAAACCATCTTCCAGGGATGGGGAATCCGCAGCCTTCCCGCTTGGTCCTGGGTGCTGGGGAAAAGGCTTAGGCAACCGAAAAGGAAAAGCAAACTTCAGCTGTGCCTGGCTGGGAAAGCTGGAGAGGACAAGCTTCAAGTAATGATTATTTTTATTTCGGAAGACATTATCCGAGGGCCTGTTTCCAAGGCAAGCAATCTGGGTTGTGTCTGGGCTGAGCACACGATGTCATCCCGCTGCAAAGGCAGCAGCCGCGGAAGCAGGCTGGCCGACCAGGAGTGCCATGTGGGGGACACGTGCGGGGAGGGAAGGGCCCAGCTGCAGCGCAGGCACGGCCCTGGAGCCGGCCAGGGAGCAGCAAGGAGCAGCCCACGCGGAAAGCATGCCCCGGGAGGGCAGGCTCGGCGTGCCCCGGGAGGGCAGGCTCGGCGTGCCCCGGGAGGGCAGGCTC
>VZSE01013577.1:39722-49879 GCA_013398275.1 Promerops cafer
CGCCGGGGCCGCGGGGCGAGCGCAGGGCGGCGAACGGCTCGGGGCGGAGGAGGCTCAGTCCCGCTCCCGCCCTGGGCAGGGACACCTGCCACAGCCCAGGTAATTCCAAATTGCCCTGGGACACTCCCGGGGTGGGGCAGCCGCAGCTCCGCTGAGCATCCTGTGCCAGGGCTCAGCACCCTCACGGCCAGGAACTGCTTCCCGTTATCTCATCTAACCCTGCCCTCTGTCGAAGGGAAGCCGCTCCCCCTCGTCTTGGCATTCCATGCCTGGTCCAAAGTCCCCTGCAGCTCTCCTGGAGCCCCTGGAGGCACTGGAAGGGGTCCCAGAGCCTCACCGGGGAGTGCCACATCCCCCATCCCCGGCGCTCCGGGGAGGGGAGCATCGGCCCTCTGAGACTGGAATGAAATGTATGACAGATGGCTTAAAAAAACTAAAAAAGCAATTATCAAAGGGGAAGGGTTTGGAACATGTCCTTTGAAATCCAAATTTGTTTAGCATTTTTAGCAGCTGAAATAATTTTCAGAGCATCTGATGAGAGCTTTGAGTGCTTCCTTCCCTCCTCTCCCTCGCCAAGCCATCCGTTCGAAGGCTGCCACTGGCACACTAAGTTCCCTGCTTTATTGCTGTTGGAATTTTTCATTGGGGAATGGTGGAATGAGGGGATGAACTGCGATATTCCCGGCTGAATGTCCTTTTGAAATGTTCTGTGGCTTTGCAGAGGATGGAAGAACCATTCTCTGTGATTCTTCAAACGTAACTACATGGGAATGTGTCTCATTATAGCTTCCCTTCCTTCCTCACTCTCTCCTGATGGTCTGTTCTCCCTCCACCCAAAAGATGGGCATTAATCATTCCCCCCCATCCATTATCCATAGCAAGTACCAGATCGCTGGAAACATTAATGACATCCCAGAGCTGAGGGGCGAAGGAAGCACCTTTTTATCACAGGCAGCTGCTCAACTGTCCTGATGTTTTGCAACTGCTCCAAAACACTGCAGCTCCCCCAGGGAATGCGGATGACGGGAGTTAATTGGTGTGGGGCCCCAAACAGCTCCCATCAAAGCAGATCCAGGCCGTGGAGAGGTTTTCCAGCCTCCCCACATATCCCAGCCACAGGCAGGGGCAATTTCCCCGCTCCACCTTCGGCAGTGGGCAGCTGAGGGGGCACAGCCCAACTGCCCCCGCTGGGAACCTCTGGCGGCGCTGCACATCCAATGGGATGAGTCTCAGAAAAGAGGATAACAAGGCCCTGGAGGAGATTAAAGTTCGCTCCTTCTGGTGTGAATCTGGAGGACAAACACCCTCTAATCCTGCTCCAAAGGGGAGATCCAAGGCCTTAAGTCTCTTAAGCCGCGTTCGTTTGGGCTCCGCCGGGAGCTGCCCGCCGGCTCCGCAGCTCCTTCCTGCTGCCAGGCTGGGCGACGGGGGGGCCCTAAACCCCCAGATCCGGGTTTTTCCCTGGTTTCACGTCAGTGGGATGGCAGCAAGGCTGTGCACTTGCTTTGGTTAAGGGTCTCTCAATCTCTGGGGATTCCCAAACCAGAGCTGCACTTAGAATCCAGCATCATCCACCCCTAGAAAAGCCTAACACAGTCTTGGAGCAACTTCCCAGCACTGAGACTTGTTTGCTTCTTTCATTTCGACTCTGACAGAGGCAAATCCCGGGTTTCCTAGGATGGAGCTGTGAAATAAAGCTGATTTAATCAAGGAGACTCAGTCAGGAATGCGGAGTGGGAAGTGTGGGGGCGAGTTTGGGAACACGCTAAGTCTTTGTGGATTTTGGGGGGTGACCGAGATGTGACTCACCCTAAGGGGCATGAGGTTCTCATTCCACGTTTTCATGCCCATTCCCAGCATTTCCACCAGAAATCCCACAATTTCCACCAGAAATTCCACCAGAGACTCCTGAAGTGCAGTAAGCATCACCCCAAAACCCCTCCCTGTCCCAGGGACTCCAGCGTCTCCTGGAAACGATCCCAGCTGGGCTGGAAAAGCAGCAGTTTTCCTCTGGAAGAGGAACCACCAGGCTGCAAATTGGGGCGCCCGGTGAGAGAGCTGGAAGGTGCCGCCAGGTGTGCGGATTCCTACCTGGGGCGGGGACATCGGGCTGGAAAACAAACGCGGGAGGGAGCAGATCCGCGGGACGGAGGCAGTGCCAGCCACGGGGGCTGAGTGAGCGCAGGGAGCCGGAGCGTGGCTAATGCAATTACACATCCGCTTCTTGGCATGCACGAGCAGGCGAAGCAGCACTAATCCCGGTGCGATACCTGCAGGGAGGAGATCGGGAACAGCTGCTCGGACCGCGAGGAGCGAGCGGGGCCCGCGCTCCGCTCCCGCAGGCTCCGCTCCCGCGGGCCCCGCCCGTAGGGACGCGGTGCTGCTCCGAGGGGGATGGCGGGGCCTTCTCCCACAGCCCCACTGCCCGCTCCTTTATTGGCACAGGGCTGACGTGGCCAGCATTCCACCCTTTCCCAAAGTCACTCCAGCCTTGGCTCCCTGGGTGGCCTGGCACAAGGGGGACGCAAAGCCTCCAGACCAAGGGTGCTGTTGGTGAGAGGGCAGAGTTATTGGGGGGTTTGGGAGGTACTGAATAAGGGGGACAGTCCTGGCCAGAGCGCCTCTGCCCCTGGATTGCTCCGGGAATGTCCCGCTCCATGACTGGGACGGTGTTTCCCTGCCAGCACCGGCAGAGCACGTGTAATTCCAGAGCCTCGAAGCTCTTTACCACCACATTACAGTGCTCTGGTAACCTGGATTTTATTTACACCTCATTCCTGGGGCTGGGACCTTCCAGGGAATAATCAGGATGACTCCCAGGACATCCCAGCTCCAGGCCCTGTCCCGTGTCTGCTCCTACTTCTGTATATTTGTGTCAATGAGGGAATCAGTAGAAAAGCAAAATATTTGTACATGTCCACCTAAAGGCAGCTTTCCCAAAGGCACTTCCATAACACAATCCCGGGAGCCGATTTTGGAAAGTGCAGGAGGTGTTTGGGAGCCTTTGAGCCCCAAAAATAGTCAGTGGCCCTTTAAAATACAGATTTATCAGGTATGGCACAACCTCCCCCAGGATACACTGCCCCAGCCAACAGCTTCCTGTGCCTGGGAGGATTTTCCAAAGGGTTTTCAGTGCCTGGACTTGCTCCAAATGGAGGACTCTGGGTGAGCAGCAGCTCGGACCAAATAGGTCGGAATTCATAAAGTTATGGTGTATATATAGGGGTAATAAGGTGTGTCTATATAGTTATGTACAATGGGATATTATAAAGTTATGTAGAATAGAATCCTATGTATCATGACTTTATATTTATTTTAACAGTATTAGATATTAATTTTCCCACCGGGAAGCGGTGGATATGGGCCAGGGAAGCATCAATCCCAGTGGAGTTTGGTTTTTAGCAGGGGACTGATCAGTTCAGCTGAAGCTGAACAGCACCAGTTCCGAGGCAGTGCTTTCCCACTGCTGGACGGGCTGCCATGAATTCACGTCCTCCCTCCACAGCCACCTGCTGCAGCTGGAGTTACTAACGACGTCTGGACACCGCTCCCGAGGGCAGCAAGGGGAGGCAAATCTGGCTGCTGTCTGCGTGGCCGTGGCTGCGAGGCTCAGGCCCGGCCTCTCCTCAGGCTGAGCTGCAGATGGACAGAATCTGGAGGAATCGGGTAAGGCTCTGTTTTCAGGGCGTCGTGGGCTCCCGGAATGGTGTGGGTGGGAAGGGACCTTAGGGGCTGTTTCATCCCAGTGCCTGCCATGGCAGGGACACCTCCCACTACGCCAGGCTGCTCCAAGCCCCAGTGTCCAGCCAGGACACTGTGTCCCCAGTGTCCACTGCCAGGGATGGGCCAGCACAGCTGCTCTGGGCACCCTGGAGCAGATCCCGTGGGATCCAGCGCTGGGCCCCTCTGGAAGTGACACCTCCATTTGTACTTTACACACCAGACCCAACGTGGTCCCCCAGCCCCAACATTCCAGCCCAAATAATGATTCCCATTAAAGCTGCGACAGCGCTGCCGGATAATGTGCGCAGGATAAAGGAGGCATTTAGAGGATGGGAAACTAATTGGTTTAGGAATCAAATTTGAAAAATGCAACATCTTCCTGGAGCAGTGGGAGTGCAAACCCTCCGCCTCTAATGAGCTGCCTCCAAAGGAGGCGGATGTGTCATATTTCTCGGGATGAGCTTGCATTAGGAAGCTGCTGAGATGGGAATAGTCATTACCTGCTTCCCACAAACCCATTGGCTCCTCCGGAGTGAGGGACGCGGTTCTGGGGGCTCGGGGAGGGCGTGGTGCAGCGGGCCTGCAGCAGCCATCGCCGCCTGCAGGTGCTGCAATGACTCCAGGAGCTACCCAGGATGGATGTTAAAGGAATTGGGGAACCTCTCGCTCCTGATGGCTCGGATCGCATTTCTAATGAGGCTCATTTACTGGGGCAAACATCTTCCCCTCATTATTCCTCTGGAATTCTGCCTACGTGCTGCGCCTTCGGGGGGGCGACACCCACAGCCAGGATACCTGGATGTGCCCGTGGGAGCAGCCTGCCGCGCCAGCAGCCGTCCCAGCCCTTGGGAGGGGAGCTGGGAGCCACAGCTGCGTGCTAGGGGATCCATTTACACGGGAAACAGAGTCCACTGGGATCCAGCCCGTGCGTGTTTTCTCTTCTCTTTCCTTACCCAAAGCCCTGGGAAGCCAGTCCAACACTGCACGTGTGACCTGGGAAAAGCACGGTGGAACGTGCAGGGGTTATATCCATACAGCTGTATCCCAGTTAATCCCAGTCACCAGCCACCTTTCATCCACAGGCAGTGGGCTGGGGGGTCACTGAAAATGTGCCATGCCATGCCATGCCATGCCGTTCCTGTTGGCACTCACGGCCGCTGAAGGCCAGGGAGCACGTGCCAGGTGCCTTGGAGCGCTTGGGAAGCTGCTCCTTTCTTTCCCTCTCTAGTCAGGGCGACGGGAGCTCCATCTCCCGGACAGACACGCAGGTCCCCCTTGGGCCGCCAGGCAGCTGCAGCTGGCGGGCGCTTGGAAAGGTCAGAGGAATACATTAAACTGTCTCCCGGCCACCTCGGCAGATGCCGCGGGCTCTTCCGTGGCCAGGACCTCGGGCAAAGCTGCCCTGGCAGCCGCAGCGCCTGGGCTGGGCCTCGCTGGGGATCCGAGCAGGAGAGTCACGGCAGGGAAAAGCAGGCATGCGGCTGAGGGCTGCCAGGGAAAGGGATGGGCAGCAGCAGCCACGGGGATGGGAGTCAGCCGTGACTGAGGGCCAGGTCTGGGGCAGCAGCCAGCCGCGGCGCTGCTGCCCCGACACACCAAACTTGCTCTTTGTTTGCCTGGGGCAGAACTGCGCTTTGGGAGCGTTAATCCCAGCCTTTGGGGTTCTTTTGGAACTCTGCTCGGTTTGCCTTTGAGCCTCAGTGGTTCAGCCCCAGAAATCCCACAGGTCATTCCCGGCGTGGACTGGGGCCTGTGCTCAGGGGGACACTGTGTCCTGCCCCTCCTCCCTGTGGAGTTCCCAGAAGAGCACCAGCAACCTGAGAGGGGCAGACACCCTTCCCCGGACATCCCAGTCCTGCTGGTGCAAGATCCTTTGCTCGTGCCAGAGGGAGAGAAAAGCAGCTCTGAAACTGGGAAATATTCCTTTATTCAGAAGAATTAGGGACTAAGAGCTCCAGCTCCAGCTGCCAGCGCGCAGCCTCGCTGGATTCTCCGCAGCGCCGAGCGCTGAGGGAGAGCAGAATGTGGCCAGTGGCTGGAGGAGATAAGCCCTGCACGCTCCTGGCTGCGGATGGGGTAATTAGGTGATATTCCCGCTGATAAGGAGCCCTCCCCGTTACCAGCAGCAAAGGCAGGTGTTCCCAGTGTGTGTGTTTGCGTTTCCACGCCGCGTGGAAATCGATACCACGGCGAGGCTGTCGCTCCCTATGGAAATGGAAATCCATCTGCCAGGCTCCCGGGCCCTGGGATGCCAGAGCTGAGTGGGAGGGCTCCGGTGATGCCTGCGAGAACCACGCAACGCTGTGGCTTGGGAGGGACCGTAAGGATCATGTTCCACCTGTGCCATGGCAGGGACACCTTCCACTAGCCCAGGCGGCTCCAAGCCCCGTCCCAGCTGGCCTTGGACACAAGTGGGAGCCCAGCAGCGGGGACGGCTCCTGCGATGGGGAGCACCGTGCAGAGGTGTCCATGGCCAGTCCGGGCACGGGAAGCACAGTGCCCCCCACCTGGGGCCATCCCCACGGGCCCTGAACCCCACGGCTCTTTGTGCCAGCCCTCCCAGCTCCACGTGTTTACATTCCTTCTGCTTAATATTTCTGCAATCTTCTCTGGCATCATCCACTCGGAATTTTTCTCCTCCCACTTCACACCTCGGCGGAGCCTTCTGGTCCCGCAGCAGATGCATTGTGAGGCTTCTCCTTCTCCGGCGCCCGCATATGCTCCATTAGAAGTGTTTGTTTCTTTGAGCAGCTCCGAGTTGGGATGTGACAAAAAAAAACCCTCCCAACTTTTTTGGCCTGGGCTCGGCAGCCGCCGGCCCCGCGCCGAGGAGCTCCAGGCGCGGGGTCCCCGTGTCACCCGCCCGCTGCGTGCCAGCGATTTCCCTGTCCTCGCGCCGGTGCCTCCGACGTGCACTGGCACCCAAAGATAGAAATTGGGCTTCGCATCCCCTGCGCAGCAAGAACATGGTGGGAGGTGCCAACTGGGAGCTCAGAAACCGGGATGGAGCCGTTGCCTAGTGATGGGAAGCGCGGGCAGGCTGGCATTTCCCGCGGCAGGAATGCCAGCCCCCACCTGGCACCGGCACAGGGTGCTCCGAGGGGAGAGGGCACGCGGAGGTCACCCCGGGGGAAACTGAGGCACGGCCAGCGCTGCGTGGACACAGATCTCTGCTCGGGGATGCCTGGTGCCCTCGGGGCTCCAAGGAGCTCTGCTGGTTCCTGCAAGGACACTGTGAAAGCTGGGGATGTTTCCCCCGAGTATCCCACATGAGCAGTGGGGAAGGCTGTGCTCCAGACACCCTGCACAGAGCCAGCAGAATTCCTGCCTGGATTAGAGCCCCACGCACAGATTTTATGGAGCGGCTCTGGACACAGCTGCCACCCATAAAACACCTCGGGCTGCGCTTTTATTCCTGCTGGAAAAGGTATCTGGTTACAATCCTACAAATGTGGGAATTTCAAAGTGAGGGTCCTGCACGCCCTAGCACCTTTGGCAGCGTCACTGCCGCGAAGCACGGCCCCCGTCCCGCAGCTCTTTGGGGCGCTGCATTGCCGGGGTTCCGGGCCCGCACCCCCGGCCAGCCGCCCCTCGGCTGCCGGCAGCGGGAGCGCCGCCCGTGGCTGCCGCGGCACAGCGGCCGCTCGCCCCGCTGCCGCTGGCCTGCGAGCCGCTGAGCCGTTTGGGGCTGCTGGGTGACGCGCTCCGAGACGGCTTCCAAGCGTGCCGTGGGGAAGAGACCCCCATCCTTCCAGCCCATGGAAGCGGGGTCGGCGCCCGATCCCTCTGGGGCCCAGGGCGGGTCTCCCTCGCTGAGCCCGTCCAGCAGCAGGTCCCAGGGATGTGCAGCACCAGCAGCGCCGGGGGGCTGCCCTGTCCCTTCCCAGCTCCCCAGCCGGCTGGAAACCTCGGTTCCCGCAGTATTAAACGCTCCCGACCGCAGGGAATGACTCCGCGCTCAGGCTGACATGGCTCTGCTGCCGTCCCTCGGCGCAGGGTGAGCTCCCCGGGGCCGGGCCGCGCCTTCCCCGTGCCCAGCGCTCGGCTGCCCGCTCCGCTGCTGTTCCTTTTCCCGCAGGTGAAGCCAGCAGGGGAGCCTGGGCCCCAGGGAGCCGAGGCGGCGGCAGCAGGCCCGGTGTGACCCTCGCCAACTGCCTGCGCTCCCGCCTGTCGCTGGAAGCCGTCGTGCCCCCCGCCGTTCCCGAGTTTCACATCCCATTTTTCCGCTGTCTGGCATGAAAAATGCGGCTGCCGCGGATCCTCCCCCGGCAGGTACCGCTGTCGAACATGTTGCCTTCACAACATGACACGGAGCCTAAAAACTCACAGAGAGACTAATTACTGCAGGAAAATTGCAGGCCGAGCCCGGCTCCCGGAGCTGGAGCTGACAGCCCGGGCCCGGCCCCGCTGCTGCGGGCAGCTCTCCCGGGAGGGGCTGTCACCCGGCCTGCTCCGGCGTGCCGAGGGACGAGCCCGCGGGAGCGCCCGCCAGCAGCACCTAAGCCGAGCCTAAAATACTGCAAATCCAAACCTGCCAGCCCTTCTCTCTGCTCCCCAGCATTCCCGGGAATCACAGTCGTTCCTATAGAAAAATGGGATTCAAGTCATTCCTCAGGAGCTACAAATAATCCTCTGCCTGGAAGATTTTATCTAAAAGAAAATATTGAGGGATAATTGATCTGGAGGTGCAGCTGAAGAATTGGCTCGCATTTACCTGGGGGTGTGTAAGAAATGCGGTCTAGAGCATTTATATCTGAATATTTCAAATTTCCCTGGAATCAGGAAATAAAGCCTCATGAATTCCTCTAAAAAACCATTTCTCCCAGGAAAATTAACCGGGGAGAACACATTGTTTTCCATGAACAAGTGGAGTCATTCCATGCTCTGAGCAGAACTGAGGAGGAAAAACAGCTTTATTCCCCTTGGAGCTGCTTGGGAAGTGAAAAAGCTTTAAATTCTGGTGGTCAGAAATGGGGGAATTTCACCAAATGCCATCGTTTTTTCTCTCTTTTTTCCATTGACATTAAAATGTAATAAACAGAAACCACCCCAAACTTCCTTTTCCTTTTCCTTTTCCTTTTCCTTTTCCTTTTCCTTTTCCTTTTCCTTTTCCTTTTCCTTTTCCTTTTCCGTGTGAGTTACTTGGCGAGCTTATCTTGATATGAATAAAAATAAAAATAATACATAAAAAATTCAGAACTCCTAAGGGCTCAGCCCTGGGAGGGAGCCTTTGGGACACAGTGTGGGGGACTCTTGGGGACACTGTTAATGGCACGGGGACACTCGGTGACACTGTCAGTGTCGGGGACACCCGGTGACACTGTCAATGGCACCAGGACACAGTGTTGGGGACACCCGGGGACACTGTCAGTGGCACGGGGACACTGTCAGTGTTGGGGACACTCGGGGACACTGTTAATGGCATGGGGACACTGCTGCCTGCCAGGGCTGCACCGCCACGGCTCCTGCTTGCTCGGGAATTCGGGGAGTGCAGCCCACCGGGGGGAGCTGGGGGAAAACAAAAACCTTCTGAAAAATCCAAATACTGAGAGTATTTATGTCGCGGAAACTCCTGGATATTCCGGTTCAGAAACATCCACCGGGAAATGTTTTGCCCGTCGAATGAGATTTTACATGGGGGAAATGCAACCCCGAAGTTCAGTGGAGAGGTGTTTTTCCCTTTTGGGTGGGAATCCTGTCAAAGCGCTCCCAGTGAAAGTGGCAGGGGAGATGTGTGGAAGGCCCCGGGAGCTGTGCGCCTGCTGCCCGGCCTCCGAGGGCTGGCTGTGCTCCGGTCCGGCCGCAGCCCGCCGTGTCCCGCCCGGGGATGTGACGCTGGGGACCCGCGGTCCTGGGCTGCCGGGGGCTCGTTCCGTCTCGCAGGACCTCACTTCTCTGCGGGGGCACCTCCGTGGGGCGCCTCGTGTGCAGGCTCGCCTGTCCCCAGAACGTTCCCCTCGTTTCTCCCCTGAGGACCCTCGCGCTCGCGCAGAGCTCGGGCAAGAGCCTTGGCTAATCCCGTCCTAACTGCTCGGTGCTCAGGGGTGGCTGCAGCGGGGCACGGGGGCTGCCGCCGGGCACAGCCGGGAGATGGTTAAAGGGGGTGCCGCGGAGGCACCATCTGGGACCCATCCAGGTGACAGCTCCGTGTCCCGGGGTGACAGAACTCCGCGTCCCGGGGGTGACACAGCTCCGTGTCCCGGGGTGACACAAACGCGTGTCCCGGGGTGACACAGCTCCGTGTCCCGGGGGTGACAGAGCTCCGTGTCCCGGGGTGACACAAACGCGTGTCCCGGGGTGACACAGCTCCGTGTCCCGGGGTGACACAAACGCGTGTCCCGGGGTGACAGAGCTCCGTGTCCCGGGGTGACACAGCTCCGTGTCCCGGGGGTGACACAGCTCTGTGTCCCAGGGGTGACAGAGCTCCGTGTCCC
>VZSE01013581.1:0-18253 GCA_013398275.1 Promerops cafer
AAGAGGAAGAAGATACCATATTTTATCTCGTGTTCGTGAAACAAACAGTCCTACAAGCACCAGCTTAATAAGTTTTATTTGGGAAGCAAGAAATCCTCAGGCAGAGCTGGATGTCGTGACTGTATAATGAAACATCTCTTCCTCCACCTGCTCCTGCCTCTGGAGTTCACTTCTTCCTTTGGCCTTTCCAGCCTTTACAAGCTTTTTCTCTCACTCTCCCTGACATCCATTTGTTATATATAGAGTTAGCTGCTGTAAATAAAGTTATAAATTGTTAGTGCTNGCAGCTCAAGACATTGGCAAAGCTGTGGAGGGAGGAGCTAATTCGGGACAGAAGCTGAACAAATTGTGTGCATTGGTGTTTGAACCAAACAAAATACACAGCTCCCCCACATCAGACTGAAAACTGGGTTGACCGTAGCTGTATTTTCAGCTCTCACTCCATGTGCTAGGGCCCCATGAGTGACATTCTCCAGAGATGCTCTTTAAGCCCAGGGACAGTAGGACAAGTTGTCTCTCTTCCCCTTCAGCACATTACACACCACTAGATGGCATTCAAAGCATAAGCCATAAATTTCACTGAAGTCCTGCCAGGATTTCCTTGACCTCGTTAGTAATAAGTTAAGGGAAGCCATTATGTGCCCAGAAGACCATGATGTTTTATTCAGTGAATCCTTAAATAATGATACTGATGCCTCAAGGGAATCTTGAAACAGAAGTTATATGTCTAAAGGGCATTTCTCTCTCTGTAGTGCTGTGAAAAGCCAGAATTGTGGATGAAGTGAAATATAAAATAACCTAGAGAAGTTCCAATGAAAAAAATAAATAATGAAAATGGGGGATAAAAGTAGAAGTCTGTGGAGATGCAAGCTACAAAGGTACATTCTACATACACATGCGTAGCAAGTATACATATTTTATCCCTACACCTATGCCTCTTGATAGGGCCAAGAACAGAAAGCCTTGATTCCAAATAGAACCAAGCCTGGACAGACATCGTGAGGTCAGATTTTTTTAATCTATCTGAAACTACTTTATTGCTTCATACAGAAAAGGATTTTTATTTAAAAATACAGTCCCCTTAGTTTAAAACCAGGAAGGATAAGGTCCTAATTGCAGTACAATGCAGAAGAACACCATCAGGTTTCTGCCTTCTCTCTCTTCTCACGACTTCCTTCTCTTCTCCTCTTCAGGCTCACACAAATATGAATACATGCATCCACAATTAGTTTCAAAGAGAATGTATATGCAAGATGCAGCCAGGCAGGTGTGTTCAGATGTAGTTGTTCAGATGCTACCTTGATGCATTTCTTGAAAAGACTTTGCAGGACCACTGGGTAGACCAGGGGTGACACTGCTCCTGATTCTGTCTTCCCAAGAGCATTCTCAATTCAGCTTGTGCCAAGAGAACATGGAATAACAACTTCATGTCAACTCTTACAGTGCCTGTAAAGATGAGTTATTAGACTTTGTATGCAATTAGTTACAGCCCTTGTGTTGTAATAGTGAAATCATAGACCAATAAAAAAGCATCTGTAATCAAAATAGGGACCCTAGTCTGTTACCCTAGTCTGTAACATGAATCAAATAATATCTCAGAAACACAAACAAGACAGGGTACAAATAAGGGCATAAGCACATGTTTCTGAAGGAGGATGATGTGGCAGTGGTCATTATGTCCAGTTTTTAGTTTATCCAAAGTGGTCTTGATTCATCATGGAGCAAAAGCCAGGTTGTTAGGAGCTGAAAAGAAAAGGATGAAGTTCTAGGTTGGTTGAACATATCTGGAGTACAGAGAAAAATCAGACAGAGACCAGGGTAAGTAAGGAACCGGTCACTAAGGAAGCTAGAATTTCTGCTTTGATTTTTCAAGGGTTAAAATTCCTTTACCATGTGAAGTACTTAAAAGGTAGGCAGCAAATGCTCTCAATGACAGTGAGCTCTCTGTGTTTCTCATATAAATCTGACTTCACTGTGGTATGTAACCCTTTCCACAAAAATCAGCATTCAGGATTTATATTTTATGACCTACTTAAAAGACTGCAAAAAATTTGTTACATTGAAACACACAGAGGCCAAAATATGTAAATAATTCAGGTACTTCATGTGCAGCTGATTCTCTGAGCAAAGCACAACAGAAAATTCATTATGCTAATATTTTTACAAATCCTACAGGCATATGGATAACTGGATTCCCCATTGAAATGTATTGACACTTCCTCAGCATGGAAACCTTCAGACACCTTTTGAAATAACGTATTGTTGAAAACATGAAACATTCAATACAGCTCAGTGTAGCACAGTGGTCTTTGTAATACACCACGTATATTACCTTTCCTCATTAGCTTCAGGTGCATGTGAAATTGTATTGGATTGTTGCAGTTACTTCAATAAAATGAATACAAGCAGTAGATTATGACATATTTACACTTCAACTGGATTAGAAGGAGTAGAACACATATAGAAAACCACACTGTTGGTAAAGGAAAATTCATTTGGTTATTTTATGTAAGCACGATACAGTGAAACCTAACCCTCTCTCTTTTTTTTTAACTGAATTTAAAATATTTATTGTTTTCTTACAATTAGACTTCAAGTGCAAGGGTAGATTAGTTACCTGGAATAGATCTGGCAGGATGTGCCTACCTTATTCTCCCCTGTTGTTGAGGATTGAGAAATGAAGAGAAGAAAAGAAGTTTATAGTCAGATTAAGTTAGTCCAGATGGTTTTTTCTGTTTTAATGATTAAGTGATCCTATAAAGCCACCTGAAGTTGACAGAACAGCAACAGCTTCCATGCTCTTTGTGTGATCTAAAGTAAGACCTTGAAACCCCTCAGTCCTCACTAAGTCTTGCTCTATTTACGACGAGTTGTGTCAGGCACAATCTACAGAGCAGGTTCTGAGGTGCAGTGTGCACTGCATCCAACTGGCAGAAGTGTTACCATTCAAGCTGTATGGCATAAAGAAGCCAGAGCTGTTCCTCTGGTTGAGTTAATGAGTTAACTGATTCAGAGGAGGCTGCTGAATATGTGTATTTATGAGATTTTTAGTTCATAACTCAGTAGCTGAGTTTTTCCGTCTCCCTTCCTGCGCCCCCTTCCAAGCGTAACCTTTGTTCAGCTTTTCTCCTTGCTCTGGGAGTTTCCCTCGCACTACCTTTTCCCCTTGTCCCTTTAAGTACTCCCTCTCTGTCTGCATTCCCACATTCCCTGACTCTTCCAGAAGACTCTTCAGCAGGGCTCAAACATGCCTGAACAGTCAAACCCCCTATTAATTGGCAGGGTGGAGGAAAGGCTGCACAAGCAGCTGCACAGATAAGCCCTGAGCCATGGCAGCAGTCGCAGGCTGGTCTCCTGCAGCTTGGGTGTAGTGGAGGCCAAAGAGTTTGCTCTCCTCAGCCTCAACACCATTCAGGTATTATTGTGCCCTGATACTGAGTAGGACCAGGTTTTGGCCATTTGTCAGACCAGGCTTGCAGTTCCCCTACTGCCAAGGAAAGGGGCTGGTGGGTGCTTTGCCCTGGGTAGGCATTGCCACCCAGCAGCAGAACATGGAGTATTTGGCTTTCCTGGCCTGCAGCAAAGGCCAAAAAGGTAAGGCAGTTTTGTTTCCCCCAGCAGCCTGTGGTCCTTGATGGATGCCTCGAGTTAGCCCTGTCTCCGTACTACTGAGGCTGCAAATTTTTGAGTGTCGAGAGAATGTCAGAATTAAGGTTATTTTGTGTACACAGTCTGAGACAGCCCTTAGTTACACCTTGTGTCTGAAGTCCATGCCTGAGTCAACTGAATAAAAGTGGCGACATTCAAAAAATCACTATTTTTTCTACTCACTGTCAGAATTTAGCCAATAGACCTTAGGGTGGAATTTCTGCAGATTGCAAAGCCCTTCCTACCTTCAGAGGAATTATTATGTTCCACACCGCGTGCCCTTGCACTGTGCAGCTTTCCCTGGGAGCGACTCTTGAGGAACGCCAGACAGCAACAGGATGCGATGTGAGAGGGCGAACGGCGAGTGCGGGAATGAGGGGAGACGCAGGCTCTCCAGTCTAACGCAACAGCATTTACTGACACTGAGGCTTAGGGGCTGAAGAGCCACGGACACAGCAGGGTCCACGGGTTTTATACATGGAATGGGTGGCTCTGAGGGTGAGAGGTCCAATAAACTGAAGGGGAAGGGGAGGATCAAGGGTGGAGTTGAAGGGTCTCACCCAACCAGGGTGAGGAGATACAGAAACAAGGAACCAATCAAGATATGAACTGGGGAGAACATTCTAGAACAGGGGGTGTGAACTGGGAATGACTGACGGGTGGAATGACAGGGGATGTAACTTGGAGGGTAGGAGGGTCTGGAAGGGTGGAAGTGCAGAGGATGACATAATGAGGTGGGTGGAGAGCCACTGCAGTCTCGGGGTAGAGGAGACTAAACTGTGGTCTCCTCGCATGGCAGCCACTCAGGGTTGCGGTGGGGTGCAACATCTATGGGCTCTTCTATGAGGTTTTCTTGAAACAGTATCTAGACTCCTCATAATACCTATAAACTCATGAGGCACGTGCAAGGTGAGTGGTATCCTTCTTGTAATAGTCAGAGCTCTGTCTGAGCTCTTAGTCCACTGCACAAACTGCTGGCCATGGACCAGGCTGAGAAACTGATTCTATATTAGGATGCTTTGCTTTCTGCAGAAGGTGAGGAAGGATATGATTATGGAATGAACAAGATACTTTGCCTTTGAATTTCACAGACTTTTTTTTTCTGTAAAGGAATAGTGAAATTCATGGTACATGCTGTCCAGCCTGGTACACAAACTCTGTGAACCACTTCCAGGTCTAGCTGCATCAATGCAGGACTTTGCAGCCCAGGAGCAGCACCACACCAAGGTGGCTGCTGTTCTGGGATCCAAGCTAGTGTTCTGCTGAGAGGTCCATAACGACTCATTGGCATCTGTCAAAGCTCCTGGGTGTGGAACAGTGCAGCACCAGGCAGGGACATGGACTTGGACACACATACTTTTCTGCTCTCCATCCCTCAGGTTTCACACCTTCCTCTCTGCTTTTTCCACTGTGTCCGTCCCAGTTGTGTCCCTAAACTGCCATTTGCTTTTTGTCCTGCTTCTGTCCCCTTCTCAGTATCTCAGCATCTTCCTTACTCAGATTGCTGCTCCCTGTCCCAGCCAAGAAGTTCTGTAAGAAATTTTCAACACCAGGTGTCATTCTTGCCTCTGTTTGATCCAGGTGGCTTCAGGCCAGCATCGTTCTCTTTGCTTAAATGAAGGTTTAACTGCAGCACATATACATATTTTTATGTTTTTTTCATGGTCATGTATGTATAAAACATCACCCATCCTCCGTTCGTACAAGAAAGGCTCATTGAGGGTGGGCACCTGCCTTGTGAAAATGTGCCACAGTGACTACAGGAAAGAAACTTGTCTTTGGATCTTCATAAATGTGAAGTTAAAAAATAGCCTTCCAAAGCTTTAAGTAGTAGAATATGTGTTACTATTCGAAAAGGAAATAGAATAAGGAGAGAAACAGAAACAGTAGTTACAGAAGCATCATAAGCACAATTGGGAGGTCTCTTGAGAGATTATCTCATCCTTAGTAATTCTTGCAACAAATACCTGTCCAAGACTGCTCCTGTCTCTTTTGGCAGTCCTTCTCCCAGTTCTTCTATTCCCATTAGAACATATACAGCTAAAATTTCTTTTGCTTGGATTGAAGCCCATTAACTTTTATCATCCCCATTTTGCACAGGTAGCAAAATGGGTGTATAGCAACCATTTATTTCGTTTCAGATTATTATCATGTGCCCTATGAGTCCTCTTTGAGCCATAGAACACAAGACTCTCTTGTCTTTCCTTACCGGTCATATTTGATCATATTAGATTCTCCAGACTCTTTTAAATTACTTACATCTTTCCTAAGGGCAATACCCAATGCTGGGACAGACTTCAGCTGAGCCTTACCAGGGCTGCATTGAGCAGAGGGATTAATGCTCTGTTATATCCCAAGTATCCTATTGTTGCCATGGGCAACAGCAAAAAGGAATAACCAGTGGCTGAGCCCCCTCCCATTAGTGAGGAGAGTATTTGCCATCTAAGCAGAATTGAAAGAGATAAGGAAGGTTGTACCAATTGAGTCCAGATAAATGAGCAACTGAGGCAAGTGAAGACAATACCACATGCAAATGAAGAACTGGAAAACTGCAAAGTGGCTGAGCAAATGAAAGCTGAACCTTTTGCAGATTGCTTAGCTTAAAGGAGACTGCAGTTGTGCACCGATCCTTCTCAACAACTTTGTGCTGCACATTCACATCTGTGTCCGTAACATCTGTGTGTGGGGTCAGCTGCCCTAGGGACAGCTGCCCAACTGCCCATATTTTCCACCTTTCACTATTCCCACCTGTACACAGCTTAGAATACTCTTTCCCTCACAACAGCACTAATTTTGGGTTTTTTAACTGAAGTTTATCTTGTAGCCTAGTGATCTTCAATTTCCTTTCTGACGGTCTGCTGCTTCAAAACCTTTTGTCGTTTTTTATTAGTGATGACAATTACTTACCTGTCCTTTGCTCATTCTGAATGCCATCCTAATTAGTTTGTCAAAATAATTTTGATTTCCAAATCCACCTTCCACTGTCCTTTCCATCTTCATTTCAGTGCAGATTAAATAAGCTTCTGACTGTCTATGCAACTCACTCCTTTTCTTTCTTTGGTGTCAGAGTTTGGAACTGGTACCCTTCAAAACAGTATTTCAGACCAGCTTTGTTCCTTGTTGCTTTAGGTCCTGTTTTGTTTCCTCTAGAAGCTAAGGCTGAGAAAGACAGCTTTTCAACAGCAGCATTTAAATTTTTGCCCCTGCTCAATTTTTACAACAGATTAAATTTCTAAACAACTTCTGAAAATTCTAATCCAAATGGTTAGATATTTTTTGTCTAAAAATTCTATTTATAAAAGGAGTACAGGTCCCAAATAATGCAGATATCTTTTAAAATTTTGCTGTTAAAGACCACTCCTCAGCTGAGAGGAATGTGAACATTAGGCTGCATGAAGTTTCTTTACCTCCATTTTTGAATTCTGTCTCAGGTGTTCCTGATTAAGGATGGCATTGGGATACACCCTACGCTGTAAAAGAAATAGTGGAATCTGAAGTGGGTGTTAAAAGGGGGATCTTAGAAACTTAATTCTCTTTTGGAATTTGACAGGATGGAAATGTGTCATGTTCAACACATGTGACTATAAGGAATCCCTGATCTTATTACCTGACTTCATTTACCAGCACTTCTGGAACAATAAAAACTCTCTAGTCCTCTCTAGACCAGTTGGTCAGTTCATCTCCCTACCTTTTCAGAAAATGCTGTGTTTAGACACAGGCAAAATACTCCTTTAGACAGAATATTATGAGTGGTTTTGTTGCATTGACTGGGCATAAGGATTAATGTGTCAAAGAGCCTCTGTAACCCACTGCTGACTCACAGAGAAATACAAGTTCTCAACACCTTTAAAGATTGGGGCACACTAAAGGACATCTCCTTTACTAGCTCAATCTTGAAAAAATAGTGATAAATTTAGAAAGAGCAGTAGCAAAATATCTCCTGTTAGTCAGATCCATGCAATGGAAGTTTCAAGTCCACAGGCAAAACCAATTTGCATCATCTCTGCTCAACTTTTTCAGAACACTTCCTTTCTAAAAATATAACACTTGATTTTCTCAAACTGACATTACTTTTCATTTCTCCATTCTCTCATAAAATGCTGTTGAGTTGCATTACCTTTCACTGGATTTTGAAAATTCAAAGCGATTTTCATTATAGAAGTCTCTTCCTTTATTGTTTTCATTAATAGGCTCACTAGATTCAGAAAGATGTACTTTTTTTAAATATCTAATTCAATTCTGTTTTCTTGCCTTTACTTTCATAGACTAAAGATCAATTATTGCCAACCAGTCTAACTAGGCTTTTTTTATTTAAGAAATTAATTTGAAAGATTGCTGTTTCTGCCTTTGAAGTGCTGTAAGGGATCTTCTTACCATGTCAAACTTTCTCTATTATGCCTGAGGTTTCTACTGAAAACCTTTTAAAAATCCATGAGCAATCAGATAGTACAGTAAATACCAGTGTTGTTGTAAGTACACTGTGGCCATAGCAATGCTCTTCTATTCAAAACGAGAGAAAATCAAAAGGATTTTTGTAAAAAAAAAATCTCTGGACTGAGTTGCATCCATTTGCATCTGACTTAGGAAGTGAAGAACAAATTCCCTCTGCTGAGCTGATTCTCCTCTATCTAACATGGAAAATAGCTGCAAATCCATAAACAGTGTGACATGCTGTAGTGTGGCATTGCTGCAGTGTCATTCATTGTAAACATGCTGCAGGCATCTCCCTTTTACCTGCTCCTTTGTTCCTTATTTTTATTCTAGATAATAAGCAGAGAGGAAATATTGGAAGCTATTTTTGTCTCCATATGTATGGATTTAGTATACTCTAAAAACACTAAACCAACAACAGTAGAGAGTTAGATTCCTTTTTCCATGTAACGAAGGAGTAGCTCAAGCAGAAATAATTCAAACAACATAAGAAAGATTTGATTAATTTTTTCCTGCATTTTGTTTCATCATTACACTCATTATAAAGTGCAAAAGATCCGTGAGAGAAGCAAATTATTAGCAGGGTCCCCAGCATTGATCAAGGATGATTATATTGTCAAATAAATCGCAAAAATTATTTGAAAAAGAGGCTAAATACAATGGCCAGGAAAATTGCCAATTATAATAAACTTCAGGAGAGTCTCATTTAGAAAGGGGTGACTGAGTAATAAAATGTTACATGAAATTCAGTGCCAGTCTCCTGGGAAAAAAACAAATATCATTATAAAATATAATTATAAACACCAAGTGATGAATTGAGGATAAACTGAAAAATACCATTATATCCCTGTGTCAGCTCCATCACTCCTGCGTTTTGTACACAGTGTGTAGTGGAAGAACAGAAGGTGGAGGACTCAGTAGCAGTGATGATCAAAAGTGTGCAATGGTTTTGAGTTTCTGTATCAGGTTAATCCAAGTAGATTTGGACTCTGTAGTCTGGAAAAGAGGAAGAGAAGGCAAGGGAAAGCTGAAGAGTAGACAGTTGATTACTTTTCCTCTTAGCTCAAGCTTGGGGGTAACATAATGAAGTTATCAGGCAGCAGGATTAAAACAAGTAAAAAGGACATAACACACAGCTAAGCCGGGGAATTAATCATCCTCAAATATCAAGTAGTCAGAGTGGGAGTGGGATTAGAAAAATTGACAGCTGACAAATTCAGGGGTGGCTGTTGAACACAACAGATACAATTCAACCTCTAGTTCAGGAAGTTCCTTAATCACAGATTGCCAGGTACTCCTTACTTCAATGCTACATACTTTCAATAATATTATATAATTTCCTAAGTTTCTATCTGAGATGGGTTACTGGATGGTCTTTGCTTTGACGCAGTTGTGACTATGACCCTGTATTTTTGTGCAGTATGCACTAAAATATGCTGGGTCTAGGGCCAAAGCTGACACAGAGCCAGCCCACATGGTATCAATGAGATACAAGTGATCTCCAGCACAAGGAGATCCTTGGGAGCAAGAAGGAGCATTCCCTGCATTCCTGTGAGTTTGTGGACTCAAGCCATCAATGGCACAACACTGCCAGTCTTAGGGATCACCATTTATTGATGCAAAAGGCCAGAGGCTGAAGCCCAGCATGACTGTGACTGAGATTCCCAGTTACTTTTGCACAGGCGATGTGCAGACCCCAGATGCTGAAGACGTGTGGCTCTGACCCAGCCAAGATCGAGCTCTGAGCGAGCTCCTGTGGTCAGCCCTCATAACCATCAGCAAATTCCCTGACTCAGCCAATGCTTCTGTTTTCATATTTTTGCAATGGTAGCAAGCCCGACTCTAATTTCAGATGCAAGTAGTGCCATTCTTAGCATTGGGAAATATATGCCACCAATTAGGTAAGAAAATAAAGGAAAAAGCGTCAAAGGCAAAGGTTCAAATTACAATACCATTGGAAAAATGGGAAGGAAAAAGAGAACTCTTCCCATTAGAAGATAAAAGTAAAGAGGAGGCTTATTTTTTTAAAGAAATGCATGTGACTTGAGGTTGATGTGACAGTCTACATCACGTTATAGAGCTCTGCAGAAGAAGGTCACAACATTTTTTACTAATCTGTTACTTCTCATGCTGCTCACAGCAGTAATCTCTGGCACATGTTGATCAACAATATTAAAGGGCTACAGATCATGAATCATATTATACTCTAATCTCCTGACAACTTTAACTCATGTGTTTCACACTATGTTTTAATTTTTTTGTTTTAATTTTTCTTTACCAAAAAACCCCAAAATGTAAGCAACGTAAGCAGGTAGAGGAACAGAAAGATTAAGAGGTCATGATTAGGGAACGATGAATAAGTAATATAGAAAGATTATGCAGATAAATATCTTTAATAACAGTTCTTGATGCTAATGGCAGAGTTTTTAAAGTGGAATAACTTAAAGTTGAGTGCCTTGCATAATCTAGCATGATAAGAAATATTAAAAGGAATTTCATGAAGAAAAGGTGATACACTGGACATCTGCCAGTTCCTTGGTTTCTTCCTCATGACCCAGTCTTTCCTCCTTTGCTTGAAAGAGTCAGAAGAGCAGCTGTCCAAGTGTATTTTATGGGTTATGCAAACATAGTGTTTATTAGACAATAGATTGCTTCAAAAGTCAACATGTTTACAATGATTCATATTTCTCAGCAGAAAACACTGATGTATCAACATCCCCCAAATACAGTTGTTGCTCTGAAAAGAAGAAGTCCAAAGCTGAAAGAAATATTTGGTTTCTATCAGAATGTTCTGTGGTTTTGGGGTTTTATGTTTGTTTGGTTTGGGGTTTCTTTAAGTACTTGTATAAAAATGAGGTCTTAATAGAAAATTAAAAGCTTGGACTTCATTCCATTGAGATGAAACTAAATTTTCAGATGTTGGAATTCTCACAGAACAGAAATTACTGTTTACAATCAGCTTTTGCAAAAGGCTCCTTCCTTTTCATTTGAAAGTTTTTCAGCTTGTTTATCTAAGGGTTGGAGGAATTAACTGCCTCTGCCACTAAACCCTGACAATAAATTAGTATTTTCAATTAGCTAAAAATATACTTAGAAGTCATCCTTCTGGTCATCTCTAGCATTCAGATTTTCTCAAGCAGTATCCCTTGATATTTATTCTAGGAAATAGTTCTAGGAAATAAGGTTGATTATTAAGATTTTGGCTGGTCAGCATTCCCCCTCAGGATATTCTACTGACCTACTGAGCTTTCCTGCCAGCTTAACCTCAAATCAGGAAAAACCTTTTGTTGGTAGAAAAATTCATTCAGTGTGACCTAGTTGCTAGTTACAGCAAGATTCATCTAATACAACCTTTTATTTAAAAGCTTTTTTACTGCTGTTACTATTCAATAGCTTGGGGTTATTTTTCCTTCCTTCATGTACACAGTTGTGGGATAAATGAACTCAGGTGTCTTCAAGTGACACATCGATAAAAAATACTTGAATACACCCTCTTGCTAGTTAATTTTTCCCCTTTGTTGAATGCAATGATTTTACAGATTAATTACCCCATTGCAATCACACCCCAGAGTGATGCACATCACGAGACAACGCAGCTGCAGACAATCCTTTTATTGAACCTCTGATTTCAGCACAGTCCGATTTGCAGCCCTGTGTCACCTTGATTCATCCTGTAATTGGATGCCAACCTCGCAGGAGCACGGCCGAGGAGCCCTCCCACCCCGCGGGGGCAGCAGGACCTGCCCTCAGGAGGGAGATCTCAGACGGTGCCTCGGCCTCACACTGCTGCCAGCTCCTCCTCGCCACCACGGACAGTAATGGGCTAACCTCCCGTTCCACAAACACTGTCTGTTCACAGAAAAACGTTTTGTGTGACTCGACAGCCTCTTGTTGCAGAGAGTGAGATTGCTTCTGCAAGGGAGGCAATAACTGGCACGCAAGCAAAACTGACAGGCTTTTTTAATTTCCCCATGAAGCGCCAGTTTATGCCAGTAACACAAAAAATTTGGAGGCATCCACAAAGTGTCAGCTTGCAATGAAACTGTTTTTAGTATTTCATGACAGTTGGGTTTTTTTTTTGCCCCAGGAAGAATTAATCCAGTGATGCTACAGGAACTCACTAATTTGCATTACACTAATTTGCATACAACATAAAGAGGGAAGGAAGGTCTCCTCAGTGTAAGCAGAGAGAAAATGTGAAAATTTATGGCTGGGGCCAACATTTAGACATTATTTCCTCTCACACAAATAATGAACAAATTACAGCTATTGTAAGAATGAGAAGATATGAAGGACGTGGTAAATAACAACAGGATGAAATATTTAAAATTCCATACAGTAAAAAAATATGGTATGATGCAGAATTTTGTTTTCTGCTGCAAGGCTTGCATCCCTCAAGAGGTCAATGGGAATGGGCCAGTGCACCACCCTTAGCAGTGCTTTGACCTTAGTGGAAATTCATCCACAACCTTTTAAGGAAAGGGGCTCTAGAATGAAACCTTCAATCCTGTGCCCTGGTGCAATGTAAAGAAAATTCAAATCCATTAAACAATAGCTGTGCCTTCTCTCTTTGCCACTCAGTTTTCCATGTAACCTTCTTCTTTACCTTACCTCAATTTACTTCCCTACTTCTTCATTTTCTTTACTTCCTTTGGCTAGAAAGCTAACTGGGTAGTATATTGACCCAATTTTACATATAAATACAACATGTAGGGACAGCAAAAAAATTAAGGATTCATCTTTTGCTTCACTTATTATTTAAAACTGCACATGGTTATTCCAAGATGCAATAGTGGAACACTGTATTTTCATGCAGAGCAAGTTAGGAAAATGAGCTTTTTATTAACACTGCAAATTACATTAGGGTCAAATAAAATTATGTGAGTAAACCAGACAAATAAAATTAATTGCTTTGTGAGAAGTTTCAGAAAAAGTCCTCCTTTTTTCCTGGCTCCAGCACCAAGATAGAGTTACCAATATTATATCATCAGAAAAATTCATTTGCTGATCACAAGCCTACACTGTTACCTTGCCACTAGTGACAGTAGCTTATTTTTAATAAATTAACTCCTTTTTGAGTGTGAAATGCATAACTGGTCCGTAGAATTCACAGCTTCCTTGCTGTTCTGAGGCTGTTTCTGACCACATCAGAATGAAGTCCATTTGTTTTGCCATTGCACACAGCCTATACTTCAGCCCTGAAGACACAAAATTACTGCACATCTCTCTTCATAACCAACAACTCCCATGAAGATGAATATGTCACATTACATTGCCTCATGTTGCAGACAGTCTCAGCCCAGAGGAGACCTCTGTGTGACTGAGGTTTCTACACAGCCCAGCTTTTTCTGAGAAGTCCAAAGTTCCTAGACAGGTAAAAACTAAGGTATATCTTTTACACTTTTTCCTGCATTAACCAGTGCAAAAATTTAAATGTGGTGCCACAAGGCATCCTTGAAGATCCTGGGTTCATGATACAGCTTCAAATTTGTTCCAAAAACAGTCTGAAGATGTTGGTTGGCATGTATGAGAAATAGCTATGAGTTTCTGGCAATGGAAGTTTATAAAAGGCAAATATTTGGGCAGTCAACATTTCCAGTTAAGCTCTAGAAACTACACAGTTTATTATCTGAAATGAACACTCAAACTGCATCTATTACCCAAATGCCAGACCGTAACCACCCATCAGGAAGTCTGACTTACTGAATTAGTTTCGTAAAACTGTATTTACAGTGGATGGAATTCCTAAGATCAGTCCTGATGACAGACATTAAAACCAACCCTTCTCCTAGAGCAACATAAATCTGGAGCAAATCCACGTAAATTAACTGAGCTGTGGTACACATGAAATCAGAGTGAGATCCCAGATGTCAGTTTTTGACAAAGAAAAAGAAAACTCACAATTTTCAAGGTTTGTGCTTAAAGATATGTAGAGAACATAGAAACACCACTATCTAAACAACCTTTTAGAGTCTTGACCTCTGCACCTGATCCAGTGGGAGCTGAGAATGCCACATAAACTGATACAGAGCTTCATGGAGGTAGCAGCAAAATTCAAAAGAAACGGGATCAGATTCAGGGCATGAGGGGCACTCGGGATGTGGTGAACAGTGAAAGCAGCTCCTAACGTGGCAGGTCTGGCAGACTTTGAAATCCATGTAAAGCTAAGTGAAACTGCATTTTTTCAAGAAATTTCAAATATATTCCTGTGTAAATACAGGCAGGTTGGTCTGCAGATGATATTTTCTTTGTACATCCTCTTGCTACACAGCAGAGACACTTGTGTATAATTTGGCATTTTTTCAACACCACAATCCTCATACATTATGGGGCTCTTAAAATGTTAAAGGAAAGATCTTGAATATACCACATAACTATGGTAGTTGGCCAGGACGTTTTTTTGGTGGTTTTGTGGTCCTTGGAGAAGTCCTTCAGAGTGGTGATGTTTGCTCTGCAATGTGAACATCCATCTAGCTCCAGTATCAGTGACAACACCTTCAGCAGGAAAAGTTTGAAGCGTCCCAAGAAAGGGGGAACATCTTATTTAAAGAGAATATGCAGGCAAAAGTGATTATATTAAATTCCAATGAAAACATGATAAAATGTTAGAAAACTGGTTACAGAAAGCTGCTACAGGAAAAACTGTGATAAAAATTTCAAAGCTGGACAGTTTGTAGAAAAAGGTTCTGAACTGTTTGGTGACAAGCAAAAAATAGAGGTCAGAAAAACTATACATGTGTTAATTGGAATGGAAAATAATTGCTCATGAGGCGATCATCTCTCCCTTTTAGCTGGTTTATTATCTCTCATTCTTTACCTATTTTGACCTATTTTATCTCAAAATGCCATTTTTCAACGATTGTATTGTCTCAACACTTTCAAAAATAGCCAATTTTTTCTTGGCAGCGTGACTTTTAATGCTGTCTTTTCTGACCTTTTGTTTTTGTATTCCCCGGGTGTATTTATTAACCTTACTTTGATTGTGAGCGTGCTGACACAGCACTAATTTTGGTTTCAGCTTGTTAGCTGTAAGCAGGAGTTACACCTGAGTCCTCTTAATGTCACCAAGAAAATCTAATTCTCCTGCCTCTGCATTGTGAGCCCTTAAACCTCTGGGTAATGTGGCAACCTGTGAAGCACACGCATTCCTACAGGCCGAGCTAAAGGAAAATGTGATCAGTAATTAGGTGTTGTGGTTCATACATCTGTTTCTTCTAGATCCTACTTGCTTCCAAAGTACTAGTGTTTGATTAATGTGGTCTTCCTTTTGAAATCTCAGCTGAAAATACTAAGTCCTGGGTGAACAGATGGTGAATTAAATTGAATGATAAGAGGGAAGAAGCTAAAGCACTTTGAGCAGGAAATAGGCAGGCACAAAATGGAAACGGCATTTTCATTCCTTAAAGGGGAAATACACCATATGCCTTGCTGACTAGGGGAGGGCCCTCCTAAATATTCAATTTCTTTATTTGTGGTTGTCTATTTATTTAATTCTTAATCTTTTTTTTTAGCACCATATGTAACACTGAAAAACACCAAAGCACCAGTTTCACCAGAAAAACACTGAAAGCTCCAGTTTTTTCTCAGATAATCCTGTTCATATCAATGATACAAGGAGGGCAGATTCCCTCTGCAGAACTGCCTGTTCAGCCCTGGTAAATACTCTACCAACCTGGGAAATGCTGGTTTTGGGGGGGTATACCGCTCTGCCAAGATACCCCATGGATCCCAGGTCACCAGAGGCAAAGGCACCAACTGGAAAAGCACAGGAGAGGATCCCTCTGTCCTTTTAGCTGGAGGAGAGGAAGGATGGTTCCTTCTCAGCATGAAGAATTCCGTGGCAGAGTACAGGAGAGAGAGCCTCAGGAGATTCTGCGTCAGTCTCTGCCACTGCAAGGTGGGAGCTGAAAAGACAGGGCAGCTCCTGAAAGCTCCTGAAAGCTGCTCCTCTGCTTCTGCTGAGCTTCTGTTGCTTGTGTCACTAACATCTGGAGCTTCTGAGCTTATTGTAAGACTATCACATTTCTGGTTTGTAGCATCTCACATCTCCAGTGCAATATGCTTTACTGAACCATCAATAAATCCAGCAGCAGATGTGTGTGTGCATCTCATCTGAGAAGCTATGCCTGGCTGAGACAGCCTTTCAATATTGTGTTTTCTACTGCCAGTCCACTTGAAGAGACTTTGTTCTATCCTTTTGGCTGCTAACCCTTCTTTTCCAAATCCCATTGCTTAAAATAAAACCTTTGAATGGGGTGTTTAGACAGTTTTACGCACATAAAAAGAAAGCAGATGTATAGAACATTTTTAAATTCCTCCCTGTATCTTTCTAGGCCAGTTCTTAGAAGATTAGAGAAAACCATTAAGCACACACAAATGTGTTCACTTTGTTTCATACATCTGCTTTTTCAAAGTGGAACTTCTGCGGAGGAGTTTCTGAGAGTCGCATCAAATAAAACAAGAGCACCACAACACAACTGGCTGGGAAACCAACACCCAGGAAACTGCTGAACTCCAGAGGTTAACCTGAGGGGGGGAAAAAGCGTGGACTTTATTCTAGAGATTGAAATATCCACACCAAATGCTTATAAAGATCTGTTTTGTTCCAGATACCCACCCCCACAATGCTTGAAGCAAAATATTACACAACCATTATCTTTGAATTACTAACATCATATTGTGGTTCAAAATTTTACTTGCGTTTCATCTGTCCATTGTTTTCCTTGTAATCTTTTTGACTATTTTGGAAGGCAGCTGGCCACTGAGTCCTGGCATTTGGTGGGGTTGAAGGTATATGAATATAGTCCTCTTCACAAAAATAATGTGGTGCAGATTCTCATCAGACCTGTGTTAGTCATCCATGTACTTCGCCCTTTCTACAGCTTTAATCAGCCTTGGAAGAAATAGGTTGGGTGAGCATAGCAAAGCAGATTAAGATATCTCAGAGTTTGGTGTCTTAGGTGTGGATTTTGGGGGTACTGAGCAGTTCACTATGTATTTTTCAAATCTTTCTACGTACCTACTTCACCACAGTTACCCAAAAAGAGGAAAAAGGGTCTGTGTCCTTGGATCAGCTGCAGAAAGAAGAAGAAATTCATTATTAGTGCCAGCTAAAGCTAGCTCCTACTGCAACTTCTCTTCTCTGACATTTACAGGCTGAATGTTCTGCAGATGAAGGAAATAATTTAGAAAGTGTGCAAAGAATGTGTTTGTGTGTGTGTGTGCTCTCCAGTTCATTGGATATCAAGAGAACTGAAGGTGAAATCAGAAAATGGGTGAAGATTAAAGGTGAATAAAAATGCTTGCGAATATACAGGATTTAAAATATGAACTTGTCTTCTGTCCCAGGTGGAGAAGATGTGGAGACAGACAGTCAGCAAAAGGAACTATTACAAATATTTCTTATTCATTTCCACTGGTGCAACCTACGTGGATGTGCAACAGAAGCAGCTGCTTAAGCTATTTTTAAGTTTTGTAATACTTTCTGGAGATGAAATTACTTGCTTTAAGATCATGTTACTGGCCACACTGGAACACAGTGTCATTCCAACTGCTGACAATACATGGTAACAGGGATTTAAAAGTGCTGAAACTTCCCTAATTCTATCTAAACATAATTGCTAATTTAGCATGCAGCATATATTTGTTTTACTATTCTTTTCCCTAAACAATTTAATATAATGTATAAAACAAAAATGCATAAGTATCACAATGCCCAGTGTTTCACATTTGATTGACTACAGGAATTACTGGGATGAGAAATGAGCTGAAAAGCACATTTCAACTTTAGAATTTAGTTATGATTTAAACAGTACTGCTTAATAATCTTCTTGTTGAATGCATAGTGATCCATTTGATAGGAAGGCGTTCATAATGCTCCCGCAAGCACTGGGAGATGGCTCAGTGTCTTCAGTAACCTCTCTGAATTTATTTTTCTTGGGAAAAAAAAAAAATACTCTGAGCTGTATATGCATTTAAATTTTTCAGATTTTTGGATAGAACTCTGAGTACCTCTGCCTCACCTAATCATCCGGGCACTGTTCCCTAAGCGGGGCCGGGTTTCACGCTGTGGGTGGGTATCACCAGGTGCCCTGCAGGGGCTGAGCTGCTCGGCGTGCCTAAATCCCGGCACCATCTGTGTCGTGCCGGGAACCTGCCTTCTATGGCCCGGATC